>CM059186.1:104526985-104672121 GCA_030323885.1 Branchipolynoe longqiensis
TGGGGCTGGAGCTTTCCTTGTGTTAACTTGGGGCTGGAGCTTTTCTTGTGATAACTTGGGGCTGGAGCTTTCCTTGGGATAACTGAGGGCTGGAGCTTTCCTTGTGATAACTGATGGCTGGAGCTTTCCTTGTGATAACTGAGGGCTGGAGCTTTCCTTGTGATAACTTGGGGCTGGAGCTTTCCTTGTGATAACTTGGGGCTGGAGCTTTCCTTGTGATAACTGAGGGCTGGAGCTTTCCTTGTGATTACTGAGGGCTGGAGCTTTCCTTGTGATAACTGAGGGCTGGAGCTTTCCTTGTGATAACTTGGGGCTGGAGCTTTCCTTCTGATAACTTTGGGCTGGGGCTTTACTAGTGATAACTTTGGGCTGGAGCTTTCCTTATGATAACTGAGGGTTGGAGCTTTCCTTGTGATAACTTGGAGCTGGAGCTTTCCTTGTGATAACTGAGGGCTGGAGCTTTCCTTGTGATAACTGAGGGCTGGAGCTTTCCTTCTGATAACTTGGGGCTGGAGCTTTCCTTGGGATAACTTGGGGCTGGAGCTTTCCTTCTGATAACTTTGGGCAGGGGCTTTACTAGTGATAACTTGGGGCTAGAGCTTTCATTGTGATAACTGATTGCTGGAGCTTTCCTTGGGATAACTTGAGGCTGTACCGAGTGGGCTGAAACTAACAATCTGTGACTGTTTCTGTTCTGTGGATACTAGAAGGGTTTCTTTGTGGTGTTTTTAGTAGGTATTTATTATAGGTAAATATAATTTTTCTCATCAACTAATATCCTTTGTTAACTCCAGAGCATGTATCTTCCATCCATAAAATAGAACAGTATTTTACATTAAAGATGCTCTCAGGTAGAAATAATGGTAAGTTGTAGACAGTTGTAGTGGACTAAACACGCATTACATACTAACTATAAACCTAACGATAAACCTATAATTTGCAGTGTTGATAGAATTGTTAGATGTCCCGATATAAATCCTTAGAATTACATATTTAGTGTTCTTTGGGGGTTTTTTTGCTGGAGATTTGAGTATATATTACGCAACACAGTGAAACCGTGGAACACTTTCCTTCCCTATAAACATGTGATGCTGGAGTAGTGGGCACACCTTATCTCATTAGGAGGCTACCTCCAATCAATCCGCATCGATCTTGTCAGTAATTGTGGTGTTAGCTATGGCAATGAGCAGGGCCCATGTAGACAAACCTGGCCATTAACGCAGGCCAGCTAATGTTGTTTGTTGGGGTTTTACATCCTGGCAATATCTAAGGTCATATCAGGATGTAAAGTCGACGGCCGGCAGCTGTGGTTGTGTAGGCAGGTTAAATAGGAAATCACTACAGGCAAGTATAGAGAAGGAAGGTAAGATATAGAGTGTGTAGAAGGAACCAGAAGGAGCTTGCTTAGTTTATTATATATATATAGCTTTTAGAATCCAAGATGGCTGTACACACCTGACCAATCCCTCCAATCACCAACAGGCATTCCTAGATTAACCAATGAGGGTTCAATATCCTTGTAACCAAAGCATGGTTAGAGCTTCAAACATCAAATTTTCAAAACAAAAACAATTATCTAGATTTGATTGTAGATATCCAACTTTGATATGGGTGCACTTCAGTTATTATACATTTGTCACCACATAGAAGGGAATGCTGAGGCAAGTTAATAGAATCTATTGCTGTAGAAGCCTATGCTGTCAGAGTTTCCGCATGCTTGCCAAAATTAAGTTTGCACTTCGAATATTTCAAAAGCCACTAAAATAAAAGTTACTTCAAACTAAAGTAAGGTCGATTATAGCAAACAACCTAATATATATATATATATATATATATATATATATATATATATATATCGCAGAAAATGATAGAAACTCAAAACCATCGGACAATGCAACTTGAATTACCATCTCCACAGCAGGACACCATCTATAATTATGCACCACTAACAAGCCTAGAAGCCAAACTTGGAGTTTGGTAAAGCAGGAGGCCAGCCACAATCATGTAGGCACCTGCAGCAGAACACTCTCTATTTATGCATCCTCAAAGTAGGAGGTCTCTTGTATTTTGCCGCAGTGGGGCGCCAACTGTATCTAGACATAACATGGTATAAAAAGATTACTTAGCGAAGGAATGACAAGAAGGTGGTAGTGCAGATAACAAGTTTTAATCAAGAGGAGACGCCAAAGACTTGAGACAAGTCCTAAGTTGAAATAACAATAAAATAAAAATGAACGATGGGTGGGTGGGTGGGTGGAAAGTTTGCTCAAGTTGCCAGTTCACCAGCAAGTGAGGCAGCATAGGTTGGGCTGAATGAGTGGCGGAGGGGCTCAATATGTGAAAGCATGGGAAACGTGGCAGCCAAATAGGGGTCAGTAGTCTAGGCGACCTGGGTAAATGGTGGGTCAGTCGGCAGTCCGGCAAATTGTGATAGATTCAGATTGTTACCGCTAGGTGGCAGCAGTGTTAGCGTCCATCGTGACAGTATGGCGTCGGTACTGTGCATTCAATTACCCATGTTGTCTAAACATAAACCCCGTCCTGATAGGACCTTAGATGTTGCAAGGACGTAAATCCCCAACAACTAACCATCCTAAGAATGAACAATTAATTAGTGGACCCCTATTTAAAAGAAGAAAGCAACAACAACAATTTGAAATGTACATGCTTCTGCTGAGGCGATTGAATAACCACGGAGGCCTAATGGCACTGTCACATTACAATGTTTCTCACCAATGCGCGTCGACGTATGTGATTTTTTGGCGCAACGTCGGGATACGTCAGGAAGCGTTACACGCGCGTTAGGCGTGCGTTGGTATTCGTTCATCTATGGCGATGGTCGGCGAGGGTCGGCTGCACGCATCAGACAATTGGCAAAGTTTTGTGCTTGCACAATACTTTCGGCGTGCAACAACACGCGAGTGTTAACATTTTGGTGACGTTAGGGGTGCGTCAAGATACGATAAACGCTCTGGAATAACGTTATGCGAACGCTAGGCAGACGCCGCGCGCGAGTGAGGGTCGTTCCCACACATTGCGCCAAACTGTTGCTTTTTGTTGTTTTACGTCCTAGGAACATCTAAGGTCATATCAGCATGGCACACCAAACTTTTACCACAACGTCAGCCGCACGCTACCAATACGTTGCGCTGACGCCGAAAAGTTTGACGTGCGTCGACGATTAAAAGTGATTTTCCGTGTTGGCGGCGCGCTGGCGAGAAACGTTGTAATGTGACAGTACCATTAGTGGTGAGTTGCTCTGTTTCTGTGGGTGCTGTGTTATCTGGGGTGAGCTATGAAGGCTGCCCGTGCAGCTGACAGCGGTATCCGTAAAGCCACTCGGCGGGAGACCAAGACCTCGTTCTGTTCCAACTGGCGAGGTGAGGTTTGTAATCAGGCTGTTGTATCTCTGCCCGTGACACATGTATAGGGCTAGGGATAGTGGTGTATGCGAATCGAGGGTATAAATATATATATATATATATATATATATATATGTATATATATATATATAATTATGAAGATTTAGTTGTTTGTTGTTTTACGTCCTAGCAACATCTAAGGTCATATCAAGACGGGTACCGATCTGTGACAGTGCGCACTCTTGTTGACTTTATAGTGCTGCTCCACTGGGATACCATGCTGCCAGCACCATGGCCCAATATCCCACTCAGTCACGTTATCCTGACACTGAGCCAACCAGTCCTTGCCCTATCCTAATAATGCAGAGCGCCTGGCCAGGAAGTGACAAGTATAAATGTTTAAGTCATTGGTTTAACTTGACCAGGGGTCGAACCCACGATCCCACGGTCTACCAACATGGGACACGGACGCTCTAACTCATTCAGCCATCCGGTCTGGTTGTTGAAGACATAATAAAGATGCATCTTTATATATATATATATATATACAGTAAAACCTCTCTAACCGACCACCTCAACAGATCAACCACTCCCCTATATCGATCACTTTGTTTGGGTCCCAAACGATCGCCATTACAATACCATTCTAATAATGAAAAAAAAAATCCCTAAATCGACAACCTCCCTAAATGGACCATTTAAAGTCTGTCCGATGGTCGGTCGATTTAGAGAGGTTTTACTGATATAAAGATGCATTGAATGGTGGCTACCACAGTGATGTATTGTGACCAATGGTAGAAGAGTGATGTTATCTGTATGTTTAGGTCAATAGGGAATAGGCGTCGGTTTGAGGCACAGCAGCAGGATATATACAGTGCGCACACAAACGCACATACACATTTATATCAGATATATTTGGCAGCACCACTGCCGGTAACAGATGGCACTCTATGTGGGTCATCACATTTACTGTTTACCATTTCTCTTAACAAATGAGGCTATTATGTGGGTCATCATATTTACATTTTTTAGGTCACAGGTGTATGTTTTTGACGTAACCTTCTTAATAATAATATATTGCTTTTGTGCATTCAGATTCTGAAATGTTTATATCCATACAAAATTTTGCATCAGCTTTAGTCATTGTTAATGAATATTGCCTATTAATTACAAAGCCAGCCACTCGACCAGACGGGATGGCCGAATGAGTTAGAACGTCCGTCTCCCGTGTTGGTAGATCGTAGGGTCGTGGTTTCGAATCCTCTGATGACTTAAAAATGTATACTTGTTGCTTCCTAGCCTGGCGCTCTGCATTATTAGGATAGGGCAAGGACTGGTTGGTTCAGTGTCAGGATAATGTGACTGAGTGGGATATCAGGTCATGGTGCTGGTGGCCTGGTCTTCCAGTGGGGCAGCACTATAAAGTTGCCATGAGTGCGCACTGTCACAAGTCGGTACCAGTCCTGATATGAAATTAGATGTTGCTAGGGCCTAAAACAACAACAAACAAACAAACAAAGCCACTCACTTTCATCCAATGCGATCGACATACCACGCAGCCATACTGGCAAGCTGCTGGCTAATTAGAAGTGTTACCATTTCATCCAAAATATTAAATCTAGTTTGTCAAATACCGTCAATTTACACAATCTAATTTGTAAAAACTAATATGCTCCAGCTTGGCTCTCATTAACATTGTATTAACTTATCGGGGTACATATATAATTAATTGCTAACATCGATGTACACTTTATTATACAGTGTAAAGAATCTATACTGACACAATGACAACAATTCTATAAGCAGGACATTCCTTTTAGTGGGTACCGACTGTGTAGCAATCGATACGAAAGAGCTCTGTCACTTTTGAGAAGAGATAAGGGAGAGGAACCCCACAACAATAGACACTTTCTATGGAGCTTGCGCACACACTCCGATGAAGGTTGCTTTGCGGGTGAAATTGAGAAGAAGGTACTAAGTTTGCACAGAGCTATCATTGGATGTATTCATCACTGAACCATGCCATGCATAAATTATTTGTTTAACCAATGAATAACATTATAACAGACCATTAGTGTCAGATGTTGCTCTGCCTTGCTGAAAGGAAATATACACATCGGGAGCAGCTCACAATTAAATTAATAATGCTACACATATCTGGATCTAAATCTAGATTTATTTAGTTCTAGAATTATCTATAGTAAATTAAGAAAGTGGCAACTATGTCCATAGGAATGTAATTCCTAGCAGTCGCCTAGCTTCCATATACGCAGGTACACAGCTGAATACCACCTGATATCACAATTTCAAAAGAAAGTAAACTATATAATTTTCATATTATTCAGTTATTCCAGGTTAATACAACAGGATACATATGTTGCTGGATTGAGTAGACACTCCGGCTGGTCCGAAAGACCTACCTTTTATTAAACATTTTTAAAGCTAGAGTTCAGAACCAAATGTGCCCACTGGAGGGGAAAACCGTTGAACGCTGGAGAAAGCGCGCCAACCCCCCCCCCCCCCCCCCCCACCTCCCCCCTGGCTCAAGCAGCTGGCCAGGCACCCGGCTGCTGTAGCTGCTGTACCCACATAACCGGCGTGCCGGCGTGAGGGTCACGGGTTCGAAATAGCCAAGACAAGTTAATACACGACGGGTTCCATTTTAAATAATATTTGTATAATGGTTATCATGTTTTAATCTAATGGCGTTGTATTCCATCTGCGTACACCTGAACGTAAAACTCCAAGAAACTAACAAACAATCCAACCACCTGAAAACCCCAAGCTAGGACTTATTTTTCTCTTTTTCTTTTATTGAGGCTGTTTTTATACTATCCATAGCATATAAGCTCGAGTACTCGGGCTTGTTTTCAATGCTGGCCAGCTGTAGTGGTGGCATTATCTTATCACACAGTAGTAGCTGATAAGATGTTGGCTTGCCTGTATTACAGTAGCAGGTAGGTGGCTGCTTAGTATGGTTAGTAGTCTATGTTAGTTTTTTGGGGATTTTCTTGGTATATATATATAATATTATATTTTTTCTACTCTTATCACTAGACTAGCCTACTCATATTTACAGATCATAGGCTTGCACGTGGTTGTGAGGTGTACTATCCAGGTAATTTTGGCATGGTTACCTTCCATTGGCCGTCTTGGATTGCTTGCAATAACTGCTACCCTACACCATTCTTAATGCTTGCCATGAACCATCATAAATGATGAAAACATGAATAAAATATCAGAAAGCCCTCCAGATCTAAACTTAGAATTTTCTAGATCTAAATTCAGCTTGACACACAGTAATTGGTCTTTGGGTGTTTTTAAAAAAAAGTTTTGAAAGGAACTTGGCACACAGTACCGCATTTATTAAACTGGCACTGAATGGCCAACTTGATGTGCCGGACGCCATGTCCGAATCCGTAAAAGCGCAGGTTTCCGTTTTGGAAGGTCAGGAGTTTGAATTCCAGTCGAGTCAAACCAATGACTTACAAATTTGATTTGTGTGCCTTCCTAGCCTGGTACTCAGCATTACTAGGATAGGACAAGGACCAGTTAGCTTAGTGTCTGGATAATGTGACTGAGTGGGGAATCAGGTCATGGTTCTGGCAGCCTAGTATCCCAGTGGGACAACACTATAAAGTCGCCATGAGTGTGCGCTGCCACAAGTCAGTATCCGCCTTGATATGACCTTATATGTTGCCATGAAATACAACCCCAACAAACTAATTCTAGGAGGTACTGTTTATTACATTTTATACTTATATTTTATTTTCCCATTGCTATGCCTGGCTCCTAGGGATTTGGGTGCTATCCAATGTACTTGTTCAGAAGTCCTACCCACAACGCGAGTTCTTGGCACTGCCGTCAGATGGTGGGTTGGTGGTAGAGATTGCCAATAGAAAGGGTGTTCCATACGCATGACTGGTCAATGCTTGGATTCCACACCGCCTGGCGGATGAAATAAAGGAGAGAGAGGCAGCCTAGTCGTGGGGTGGCTATACAAACACGTTCGGCAAGGTGAATGAGGTGGGGTAGTGAGGGGTGCGGTGGAGTGGGGTGGGGTGGAGGCGAGTGTGGGCTAGGGGTGGAGGTAGGGTGGGGTGGGTAAGGATGGAAGGGGGGTGGGGATGGGGTGGTGGGGATAAGGGTGGCGGGGGGTGGGGGTAGGTTGGGGTGGGGTAGGCGGGTGTGGGCCGGGTGGGGTGAAACTGGGGGTGGGGAGGGGTGAGGTATGGAGGTTGGGGTGAGGAGGCTGTGGTTGGGGTGAGGGGTGGCGGTTGGGGGTGAGGAGGTTGGTGGTTGGGGTGAGGAGGTTGGTGGTTGGGGGGGTTGGGGGGGTAGTGGTGGGGGGGGGGGGGGCCTTGAGGTAGTGGTTGGTGGTGATGGGGTTGTGGGTGGAGGTGGAGGTGGGGTGGGGTGGGGTGGAGGTAGTGGTGGGTGCTCGGGGTAGTGGTCGAGTGGTGGTGGGGTTGTGGGTGGAGGTGGCGGTGGGGTGATAGCGGGTGGGGGGGGGTTAAGGGCGATGCCGAGCAGGGGAAATCACGACGCCTGCTGGAACTGGTGTGGAATTGGTCCCTCTGGGTTCAAATAAATCTACTGCCTCGCTCGGGCTGCGGGCTGCGGGGCGATATTGAACCTCAGGTCAGCCCAGGTTGTTGCGGCGATGGTTTGTAAAGCGGCCTGGGTTTGCAGTCACCAGATAAGGAATAGGCTGCTGAGAGCTTCATAATGGGGGCCTGCACATTGCCCGTGTGGTGTGGACTGCCCCCTGTGGTGGGCGAAGTGGGCTGGTCTGGGAAACTGGGTTTTTGTTTTTTTTAATTCTTTTATTTGTAAGGTGGAGGAGAATAATACAAGTTTTGCATGTGCTGCGTTTACAGATACATAGATAAATCTAGTAACGCTATTCAACGCTATACATGATTGCTTGTTGGGGTTTTACGTCCTAGCAACATGTATTGTCATATCAGGACCGTATACATGCATATGAGACTGTCTCAAAAGGTGATAACTCTCCTTTTTTTTTTGTCCATTGTAACGATTGACACAAAACAGCACAGAAACAGTTACACTGAAAACACAAGGACATTTGCTTCAAATCAATATGTATTCTATTTGGATTATGAAACACCATGTAAAAAACAAATCAGTTTATCCTGAGCAAATGCATAAGCAGATAGTATGTTGATTGGTACAATGGACAAAGTTTTGTCCCATATTGCTTAGCACCTTTTGAGACAGTCTCATATATACCAATGTTGTCCTGACATAGCGGGTGTCTTGTCATCAGAGGGAGAATCAACTGGAACTAAAGGTTGTTTGTTCATTGAAAAAGTGCCCGCTCATGAGAGGGGTCCGCTGAAGACAGATATAATACTGTAGTGTACTCGACATATCCGTATCGGTGAAGTAATGGGAAACCGAGCGTCGTCGGGTCTTTTCTTTGGGGGGGGGGGGGGGGGGGGGGGGGGGGGGCGGGGGGGGGTGAGGGAGATAGTGATTGTGTTTTGAATGGTGGCATGGTACCCTTGACAAAACTAGCAGTTTTCTACAAAGACACCCTTACATTAAAACTGCATATTGTGATTAAAACATCACATTTTCAAAATGAAAACAATTGTTTATATTTGATTCTTCATATCTAACTTAGATACTAATACACTTATTAAGCATTCCTCGCCACATAGAAGGGAACACTGAGACAATTTAATAGAACCTGATACTGAAGAAGCCTATGGTGTCAGAGTTTTGGCGTGCTTGCCAAAATTAATTTTGCATGGTTGCACTTCAACCCCCCAAATAGCCGATGTCTACTTTTTGTGCCGGGCGGTCGTTAAACAAACAACTGTACTTCAAATATCTCAAAAGTTAGTCATTTAAAAAAAAAATACTTTAAAGTTACATTATCCGATGGTAGAACTTCTGCAATTTTCTGAGATAAATACATTATATTAATAATTTACTCGCACGGACAAGAGTAAGAAAGAGAAGGAGGAGTTTTCAAAACAAATTTATTGGAGAACATAACCTGCGGGCAGGTCGAGACATGTTGTAACTGGAGAACAGTATCGGTATCGTGTATCATATCGTGAGAAATGATAATCAGTCAAATCGTAATATATCAATCATGAACAGTGTAATATCGAAGAATGAGTAACATCAAATCAGTGTACAAGCAATATCTTAAATGAATCATGGTAATAGCGAATAGGAATGGGTAAATGTTTTTTAGTTGTGAAGTCGTGTTAGAGAAGGAGCGAAGGAGGGGGCACTGGAGGGGGGGGGGCTTATCGATAGAAACCATGAGACCTCAAGCCCATTAGAATTGGGGGGGTGGGTGGGCGAAACGACTGGTACGGACAGTTGAGAGCGAGAAAGTGAAGTGAGGAAGTGCGTCGTGTGAGTAGAGCAGTGCGCGAGAGAGAAAATAGTGTATGTGTCCACGTTCGTAAATTATCTATGTTGACATGCCAAAATACGTCATTATAATCTACAATACTTTAGGTCGAAGTAACTTTTAGTTTAAATGGCTAACTTTGGAGATATTTTAAATGACAACATCCCAAATTAATTTTGGCGAGCACGCCAAAACTCTGACAACATAGGCTTATGCAATAAGAGTTTATATTAAATTAACGCAGTAATGGTGTTGTCTGTGGCAGAGTGGTTAGAGTGTCTGACTTTTTTCGAGGTCGGACTCCTAATCTGAAGGTCAGTGGTTTGATTCCCTATGCCACCACCTCTGCCAATTTGGATTTCCACTGCTATGTATAACTTACAGCGTCACCAAAGGCCGGTTGCTCTCATACCATGTCTATGTGGTATGGGAGGTTAAAAATCCCTTGGGGCGGTAAAAGTGTAGGCTCAGGCTTTCTATCGACAAACTGTCTAATGATGAAAACAAGTCTATTCAGACTTATCCATTATAAGCAGTATAAATCTTCAAGAAAGAAACCTGCAGTATGTCCTTTGGTGTGGAAACAAATGCTTAATTAGTGCACCAGTATCTAAGTTAGATTTGTATAACCAAATCTATATGAATATGTTGGTTTTGTGGAAATTATGCTTCATCTGACTTTTTTTTTTCTTCAAGTATTTATTCATCGAATAATATCTCTTGTCAGCGCCAGAGCACTGGTCTTCCGGCCGTACAGTACAACTCCTTAACACATAAATGATACTACCATCAGTTGTAATAGTGACTGCATGCAAATCCTGTTTGATACTAAAAGTATTATACATTTTATAAATGAAGTATCAGCTGTAGTAGTAACTGTGTACAAATCCAGTACAATAGAAGTATGGTGCATAAATGAAACTACTATCAGTAACCACAAAACCAACAAAAAAAAACACAAACACAAACACCAAAAAAACACACAAAAAACAAAACAAACACCCCCAAAACAAAAACAAAAAAAACCAACCAAAACACAGTGACTGCATGCAAATCCTGTTTGTTACTAAAAGTATTATACATTTTATAAATGAAGTATCAGCTGTAGTAGTAACTGTGTACAAATCCAGTCCAATAGCAGTATCGTGCGTACACGAAACTACTATCAGTTGACTTGGTGGGTGACAGCCCTTTAACTGGGAGAGATGTGTAGGCGCGCATGTGCGGTACTCTAGATAAATGTCCTAGAACTGATGTTTAATTCATCCGGGGGTGTCACTGTCAGTGGTCCCTGCCTAACTCCCATGAAATGTTGCATTTTATAACCTTGACATGTAACTGGCAAGTGCAGTCAGCACCATACAACCAACCCAGTCCTTGGGATTTGAGGGCTTAGGAAGAAACCTTCGGCAGCTGGGAGATGGATGGCTTTCTATAGGTGGAGTGAAGTTCAGCTTCTCGAATGGTTATGATTGTTAAGGTAACTAAGCAGAGTATCAACGTGGATTTAGATAAAAGGTTGATTACACAAACCATTCACCAGATGGTTATGTGGTGAAGAAAGACTTGGAGCCTTACCTCACTACCTTTGTCCCACGAGAATTAAACATGCATGAAGTATTCAACAACAGTCATGAATATTCTCAATAGGACAAACAAGTCTTGACCAACCAATTTCTTTGGTAAATATGTTTATTCTGCTGAATAAGTCTTTTGTCAGTGCTGAAGCACTGGTCTTCCAGCCATTTTTCAATTCAGAGTTATTTACACAAAAGGTATATAGAATAAGGTATACAATAATTGTTGAATACCCAATTTGCAGCATGTAACACAATTCTGTAACCCAAAAGTTCCATAGCAATATGGTAATAGTAGTGTCATATAACTAGGTCAATATTACTCAGATCAATTTGAGTATTTACATAGTATTTAGAATGTTATCTTCTGTATTCAGTTGGTAAAGTTGTAGTAAGTTTTAATGTTCAGTTGCAGTTAGGCAAGCAGTATATAAATGTCAGTATGTTAGAAATATTCTAGTGTAACTCCAGTGTAGTTAGTTATGTGAGTTTATGAATTATGTTGTTGGGGTGGGGTTGTTAATAATACACTGGACCAGCTGTGACCAGAGAAGCAGTGGGACCAATCCCAGTGCATTTAGGTCTTAAATTTTACATTTTTATTTGGACTGTCTCTGTCATTGTATATGGTTGACTGGAAATAACAGATGAACAGCAACAAATAAAAAAGGGGGGCGGAGAACTGAGGCTGAGGGTTCGGTGGTCTGCCACTTATGGTATGGTGATGCCATGGAACATACCTTACTGTAACTGCATAAGGGCCTGCCCACTCCGATGTACTCTTAGTGAGTTTTTAAATTCTAGGTAAGAGGATGCTGCCCTGGTTCTGGCTGGGAGGTTGTTCCACATCATGCTGCCTTTGTAAATTGAAGCTTTAATTAGTTTGTTTGTGGAAGGCTTGGGGACTTTGAGTAGAGTGGAATCAGCCCATCTAGTATTCCTTTTTGATGAGCTAAATTTGCCCACTTGCCTATCCCGGAAACATAATACACGCCACTAGGGGTTATATTTCTGACAGATGAGAGGTGGCCGGGGGAGGGGGAAGGGAAGGGAAGAGGGGTCAAACATCAACTATGAGCGGGACCAGATGGGATAGCGGAATGAGCTGAGTGTCCGTCTCCCGTTTTGGTAGATTGTGGAATTCATATCCATGGGTGCAAACCCTGATCGAGTCAAACCAATGACTTAAACATTTATACTTGTAGCTTCCTAGCCAGGTGCTCGGGATTATTAGGATAGGTCAAGGACTGGTTGGCTCAGTGTCGGGGTAATGTGATTGAGTGGGATATCAGGTCATAGTGATGGCAGCCTGGCCTTCCAATGGGGAAGCACTATAAAGTCGACATGAGTGCACACTGCCACAAGTCGGTACCCGTCCTGATATGACCTTAGATATTGCTAGGACGTAAAACTCCAACAACCAACCAACCATGTGAGGAACATTGCAATTTATTCACATGAACCAATTTCGTGATCCATGTCTGACAACCGACCTGCCGCTTTGATCGTAGTTGTTGTCACATGGTCAGTTGCGCATGCGCAGATCGATTGGTTCTTTCAATTTGGACCTTGTAGACACTCCCCCTATCGGCCGTATCCCTGCGTGGAACAACCCTATATCATGGGGTTGGGCGGCTATCGACCAGCGCGGGAAACAAGCCCTGACCGGAAGTTACCACTGCTCCAACTGGAGCCAATTTCCGGTAACCAGCAGCCGTGTCCGACAACCAACGCAATCAGACACACCGCCGCCATGATGAACACGCCACCTCAGCCGGATTTGTTTGTTTGTTTATTGTTGTTTTGCATCCTAGCAACATCTCAGGTCATATGAGGACGGGTACCGACTTGTGACAGCATGCACTCATGGCGATATTATAGTGCTGCCCCACTGGGAAATCAGCCTACCAATACCATGACCTGATATCGCACTCAGTCACCTTATCCTGACACTGAGCTAACCAGTCCTTCTCTTATCCTATTAATGCCGAGCACCAGGCTAGGAAGCGACGAGTATCAATTTTATAAGTCATTGGTTTGACTCGGCGGGTGTAGGACGTTCAAAACACTAACCTGTTCAAACCACTACGATAGTGTTTTAAACCTAAGGTCAAAACATTATGGATGACACGGGAGTGGAGGTTGTAGTGCCGCAAAATGTAACCTACTGCATTCTTCCCCACCCTACTGCATACTACCACACCTTATTGCACCACCTATTCGTATACGCTGTTAGTGCTGCCGCGTCTGCACCACGTATTACTACAGTATACACTGATAGTGCTGCGGCGTGAACAAGGTATTAGTAGTATACGCTGATGGCGCTGCGGCGTCTGCACCACGTATTAGTAGTGTACGCTGTCAGGGCTGCGGCAATTAACAACCTGCAGACTGCCCCACCTTAACTGCATTCTTCCCCACCTTACGACATAAAACTCCACCCTACTGCCTACTGCCCCACCCTACTACATACTTCCCCATCCTACCCTACTGCACACTACCCCACCCTACTACATACTGCCCTATCTACTTCACACTTTCCCACCCTACTGCATGCAGCCCCACAGTACTGCATACTTCCCCACCCTACTGCATCACCCTACTACAAATGAAAATGAATATGCAGCAATTATAACAAATCTTTTAGTAGTGTTTTGAACTTAAAGGTAGACCCCACACTAGTGCACACTGCCCCACCCTACTGCCCCTTCCCCACACTACTGCACACTGCCCAATCCTACTGCATTCACCCCCATACTACTGCATACTGCATTACCTTAGTACTTACTGCCCCACCCTACTGCATACTTCCCCACCCTACTGCATACTGCCCCACCTCACTACATAGGCCTACTGCCCCACACTACTCATACTGCCCCATCCTACTGCATTAGTCCCCACCTTACTACATACTGCCCCACACTACTGCATACAGCCCCAGCCTACTGCCCCGCCTTACTACCTACTGCCCCACCCCACTGCATACCTCCCCACCCCACTGCATATTGACCCACAGTACTGCACACTGCCTCACGCTACTACATACTGCCCCATCTACTTCATTCTGCCCCACCCGACTGCTGCATTCTTCTCCACCTTACTACATACAGCCCAACCCTACTGTCCCACCCTACTGCATAATTCCCCACCCTACTGCATAATTCCCCACCCTACTACATACTTCCCCACCCTACTGTATACTTCCTCACCCTACTGAATACTTCCCCACCCTACTGCATACTTCCCCACCCTACTGCATACACTCCCACCATACTGCATACTTCACCACCCTACTGCATACAGTCCCACCATGCTGTGTGCTTCCCACCCTACTGCATCACCCTACTACAAATTAAAATGAATATGCAGCAATTAGGCCTATAACAGTTTTTTAGAGTAGTGTTTTGAACTTAAATGTAGTGCTTTGAACTTAAGGATATGTTTTGAGCATGGCCACAGTAGTCTTTTGAACCTACCTTCAACTAGATTGAAGACACTACTGTAGTGTTTTGAACCTAGGTTGAAAACACTACCATAGTGTTTTTGTGGGGTAGTGTTTTGAACTTACTACACCGGGACTTACTACTCTCCCGCACGCGAAGCACAAGCACTACCGATTCGGCCACCGTGCCCGGTCGGTATTATAATGTATGATGTACTTATTTTGATAAGTACAACATAAGCCTGAAATTAAGTCTGAACAGGGCTCATAAGAATTTAGAACTATTCTCGGACCATCCAGGTTTTGTGTGGGGGGGGGGGGGGAGTGACATTAGCATTTTATTCCATTGCCGACAATCTGCATACCACCTGAAAATCCCAAGCTAGGCCCCTGGGAAGTATGTGTGTATGTGTATGTGTGTGTGGGTGGGGGGACACTTTGATTTATAGGCAGATAGAACCTCATATGTTGTTCATGTTGGGGCATTGGTGGGTCGGACAAGGTGGAGAGTGTGGAGAATATCGCCTTAGTATAATTGAAATTAGGCATACACAATAACCAGGAACAGTCCCAACCACAATACAAAAGAAAGACAAAGACAAAGGAAGAAAGAAGTATTGAAAGACAATTCTAGAACCATGCAATGCAATGTGATGCATAATCACCAAGTGCATAATACTTTAATTGTATGCAGTTACTATTACAACCAATAGTCCATTTATATTATGCTTCTATTATTGAACATGATTTCCATGTGGTTATTATTTCAACTGATATTGTCATTTATGTGCCAACAAATTGTACTGAACGGCCGAAAGACCAATGCTCTGGCACTGACAAAAGACATTATTCGGTGAATAAAATACATTTAGTAAAAAAAAAAGAAATAAAGGCCATTCTAATAAACAAAGAAAATAAATTAAATCCTCACAAACAAAATGAGTTAATACCTCATCTCACCACCACAACCTTATTCTGCTGTGACAGTAGCTCCTGCTTTAACTTCCCTAAAGGAAACCTGTCAAAGCCTAAGCCATGTATCCATCACGGGACATTAATGGAAGCAGCAGGAATAGATGAGTGTAGAATAGTGTCTTTGCTACAATCGGAAGCATAACAAAATATTGCTTCCTATAATTGTTAGTAACAAGTTGTGAGGAGACGCGCACAAGAAGGACCTGCACAGAAAGAGTGCTTCTTTTTCTTTTTTTTTAAACAACAAGAAAAACCAACAAATATGTATATAAATAATGTCTTAAACTATACATGATTTGAGAAATTAGTGAGTCGATTCCTTACCAACACACCCCCAAACCCACAAAACCCACCACCCACCCCAAAACAAAACACCAACCAACCAACAAACCCCACACAAAAACACGTTAGAGATTCAACCCCACCATCATCTCAGAATCTGTACTCTCTCCAAGTACTAGGGATCTGAGAGACAGCATTGTCTGTGCATTATCAGTAACTCAGCGGGGTTTTTCAAAGAAATGAAACACTCACACACTGACATACTGGCACACTGACACACTGACATACTGACACACTGACACACTAACACACTGACAACTCAGAGTAGAAACTATAACCTCACCTCTTCAGCATGACATAGTGAACAAATAACCTACATATGGCAACAATAGAGACACAATATGGGCTGGACTCTTCACAATCCCACTCAGTCACATTAGCCAGACAAGAACTAAATCAGTCCTTGCCCTATTCTGGTAATGTCGAACGACAGGCAAGGTGGTGATAGGAGTCACTATTATAAGTGGAAATGTTATATTGTGAAATTGTGTATGGTGTGATATATTTAAAGTGAGTGTAATACTTGTGATCTTTTCAGAGAATACCATGGCCTTCTTTAAAAGGTAAGTCCACGAAATATTCCGTGGCCCACCCTGTTGGCGTTGGTCACAATGGCAGTAAATAGTGTAGTAGTTTTCCCTGACCTTTTATGCAAGGAGCCACATAGATATCTAGGTGTGAATAGAGTGATGACATCAGGGATCCTAGGTGTTGTATGTAATGGTTAGCACACTAGTCCGGAATGCATTGAGGTGTGGGTTCGAATCCGGCTCTACGCTCAACATTTCCTATTTTCATCACCTCCCATGACACTGTGTAGAATGGCTAAAGCTCGAATCTGTGGTTGTGTAGGCAGGCTATAGTGAAATCAATACAGCCAAAGAAAAAGGAAGAGTATAAAGTGTGAAGGAAGAGCGAGAGTCAAACCTTCTGGTTTATTATTTATATGGTACATGGGTTCATTGTAGAGTATTACCCCACCCCTTTCCCCCAATGGGAAACAAGCATTCTTGGCTCTACCAATAGGGATCCAGCATTCCTGGTCCCCATGGCTACCAGTTTTTCCTAGGCATACTTCTCCCCCTGACCAGGGGAGTTCTGTGCTTGGGTGGGGCCCTGTATCTTATCTTCTCTCTCTTGTTCTCGTTGCTGGAACCGCTGTGCCCCCCTTTGCCCATCCCTTTCTCCTAAACCCTCACTAATGTCGACTGGATATGAGTGCTCTACTACCGCCGGACTGAAGAGAATTGGGGCTGCCCCTATGCTTTGCCGTTTCAACATTGTAAAGATGTTCCCAGCTTCTACAACTGTCCCTACTGAAGATTAATCTTCAACCAAAGATTGGGCCGATTTATCGGAGCCTCTCTATAATGTTGCAGTTCTGCAACCAGTAACCGTCATAAGGCTACAAACAACCCCACATGCAAGGTTATTGAACCTAGCCTGTGTATGTATAAGTAAACTTCATTGCCTGAATGCATGCAGTTGCAAGCAATAAAACGACTTATGGATGTAAACCATTTTATTTAAACCTTACAATTCCAGGAGGATGAGTGTAATAGTCTACACTAATACCTCAGGGAGTTTGACGCCCCTGCCCTGCATAGTTGTAAACCACTGCCTTGTGGTACAGGTTCTTGACAGAACCGAAGGCTAAGGGAGCAAACCCTAAACAGAAAACCATGTCACTGTGGCAGCATTAAGGGCGGTTGATGTATGGAACTCCCAACATCTCCCGACCAGCCACTGCAGGGACAAATAGTTTTGCGCCTGTCTTGACATGTTCTTGCCAGTGTGAAACCTCTATTTGCTCCCCGAGAGAGTGCCGCTGGTAACTTGCAAAAGCCATCAGCACTTCAACACTTTTGCAGGCAGCTTTCATGAAATGTAGCTAAATGGAGAGCGGCAGTCAAGTAATGGAAGCAGTCTTTGTCGCATCGCGACCGACAGCATGATGATGATAAACCTCTCAGGCAAGGAGCCACATAGACCTGGTGCCGTGGATAGGGTGAGGACACTAATCATTGCATTAAATAATAACTTTATACAAACTTAGCATTTGCTTCCAGCGTTTACTGTCATACTACTTTTCGAACCTAAATCGTCGATTGAAATTTCTCCCAGCTTATTAAATGAACACACAATTATAAGAATTAAAAATGTGTTTATATACATATATATATCTTGGCTGGAGTTGTCTGGTGACCATAAGAAGAGGTTGGCACTGTCACACCATCTATTCATTACGTGAGTTCAGATAGAAGGGTTTGCGGTGGGCTCAGCACTCACGGCCTGGCCTGAATAGCAACGGGGTGACTAGACGGGGCGTGGAGGGCAGGATGCCGGACCAAATGGGAAGGAACGGCCGGGGCGCTCGCTGCCAGGGCCCGGTGTAGGACGTTCAAAACACTACCCGGTTTAAAACACTACGGTACTGTTTTGAACTTAAGTTCAAAACACTACTGTTAAGTTCAAAACACTACTCTTACGTACATCCAAAACACTATCCAAGTTCAAAACACTATCATAACATGGCAGTGGGGGCTCTAATGCCACAAAATTTAACCTACTGGTACATGTATTGGTATACGCTGACCATGGTGTGGTGTTTGAAGCACGTACTAGGTGGTTTGGTTGTTGGGAGTTTTACATCCTGGCAACATCTAAGGTCATATCAGGACACACGTACTATAGTAGTATACGCCGCCAGCACTGTGGTGTCTGCACCACGTATTAGTATATGCTGATGGTGCTGCAGCGATTTTGGCACGTATTAGTATACACTGATGGTGCTGCGGCGTTTGAAGCACATATATAGTAGTGTAGTAGTCTGCACTGACCTATCAGGCTAGGAGCCGCATAGACAGGTAGGCGTGGGTAATGTGGTGACATCAGGGAGCAAAGGTGGTGTAATGGTTAGCACACTGGCCCAGAATGCAAAGAGATGTGGGTTCGAGTCCCGCTCTAGGCACAATATTTCCAATTTTCATCACCTCCATGACACTGGTTGCTGTGACCAGGATCCTGTACAAGCTATGCGCTGTATAGTTGTTGAACCTACCCTGTGTATGTGTAAGTGCACTGCCTGTATGTATGTAATTGTAATCATTAAAAGATTTACAATTCCAGGGGGACGAGTGTAGTAGTCTGCACTGACCTCTCAGGCTAGGAGCCGCATAGACAGGTAGGCGTGGGTAGTGTCGTGACATCAGGGAGCCTACGTGGTGTAATGGTTAGCACACTGGCCCGGAATGCAAAGAGATGTGGGTTCGAGTCCCACTCTAGGCACAATATTTCCCATTTTCATCACCTCCACGACAGTAGTATATGCTGCACACTGCCACACCTTACTGCATTCTTCCCCACCCTACTGCATACTGCCCCACCCTACTGCATACTGCCCCACCCTACTACATACTGCTTCACCCTACTACAAATGAAAATGACTATGTAGCAATTATTATTTTGTAAATGAGAGTAGTGTTTTAAACTTAAAGGTAGTGTTGTGAACTTAAGGATAGTGTTTTGAATATGGCCACAGTAGTGTTTTGAACCTACCTTCAACTAGGTTGAAAACACTACCATAGTGTTTTGAACCTAGGTTGAAAACACTATCGTACTGTTTTTGTGGGGTAGTGTTTTGAACTTAGTGCACCGGTACCGGAATGGTGAGAGGGGATGGATGAGTTTCACAATGGGGGCTATGGTATATGGAGAGCAGATGGTTCTGTGTCATTGTGAGGCCATCTGAGGATGTGTGTCACAAAGAGGGCTATGGTCTATGAAGAGCAGATGGTGCTGTGCCATTGTGAGGGTATCTGAGGATGTGTGTCACAAAGAGGGCTATGGTCTATGAAGAGCAGATGGTGCTGTGCCATTGTGAGGGTATCTGAGGATGTGTGTCACAAAGAGGGCTAAGGTATATATGGAGAGCAGATGGTGTTGTGTCATGGTGAGGGTATCTGAGTGTAGAATGGCTAAAGCTCGAATCGGTGGTTGTGTAGGCAGGCTATAGTGAAATCAATACAGACAAAGAGAAAGGAAGAGTACAAAGTGTAAAGGAAGATAGAGAGTCAAGCCCTCTGGTTTATTATGTATATGGTACATGGGTTCATTGTAGAGTATCACCCCACCCTTTTCCCCCAATGAAAAACAAGCATTCTTGGCCCTACCAATCGGGATCCAGCATTCCTGGTCCCCATGGCTACCAGTGGTCTGCCCACCACAACCAAGCTGTGTGGCCCCCCTGGCCACCACCAACCTTGACCCTGAGTGTGGTGATCCTACCCAGCAGAGGGGGAGGGGGTAGGTCCTGAGTGCCCTTACACACAGCCCGGCCAGCACCACTATGTCTATTTACATTCCACTCGGGCACCACCAGCACTGACATATATATACATACATGCGCTTGGTCACATACACCTGTTTAGTAATAGAACATTTGCATTCCCTCCGATGCCGTAAATCGGAATATTTTACATGAGGATGTGTGTCACAAAGAGGGCTAGGGTATATGGAGAGCAGATGGTGCTGTGTCATTGTGAGGGTAGCTGAGGCTTGTGTCACAAAAAGCTAGTTTTATTTAACGATTCCTCGAGAGAATATTGATTGTTATCATTGGCTATTAAACATCAAGCATATGGTCATTCTGACATATTTCTTTGGAGGAAACCTGCTGCCACCACATAGGCTACTCTTTCTGATAAGCAGCAAGGGGTCTTTTACATGCACTTTCCCACAGACAGGACGACACATACCACAGCCTTTGATGAACCAGTTGTGGATCACTGGTTGGAGCATGTGTGTCACAAAGATGGCTATAGGGTCTATGGAGAGCAGGAGGTGCTGTCTTTTCAGAGATTAACATGAATAAATATAAATAAATGATTGAATGATGATAAATTCTACACCATGTCAAAAAAGTAATGTATATTTCATCACTTTTTTAAATTAAATAAAAAGTGCTAAAATTAGTATTGTTCAATATAAACAAACAGCTTAGTATATATGCTAATTAATTGCTAATCATACATGTATTTTATAAAATTATAAATATGCAATCTAGAACCTTCTTTAAAAAGAACAATTTACTATATGAGAATAAAGTTGACGGCCGTGCATCGTCTATTCTTTAGTATTGCTCATTCCTATGTCTATTCTTTAGTACAGCTCACTGTGGAAGGCGGAATAAATGCAAGGATTTCCCCGCTAGGGGGTTAGGCGCTGGTGTGATTGGGATTGCCCCACAATCATGCAGAGGGCGAAGCGAGAAGGGCGGAGCCTAAATTCACTCAGATTGGCCAATTAGGAGGACTGGAGGTCAGTGGCCTTGCTCCAGGTTCCTCACTCTCTCCTCCCGGAGGCAATCTCCTGTTGGTTCCCCGTCTCTGTGTGGGATGCCTACTCTGCCTTAGCAACACATTCAAGTCCAATGAAGGTGGTGCCTCTTCTAGGAAAGTTTGGAATATTTTAGTTGAGTAGTATATCCAAATGGCATCGATAGGCCCACCCACCCAAGGAGGGATTTCTTTGCTTGTTTGTTTGTTGTTTTACGCCCTAGCAACATCTACGATCATATCAGGACGGAAGACTGTAAGTGTAGTCTGTGAGTCTAGTCTGTGTCAGTGAAGTGTGTGTGAGTGAAGTGTGAGTGAGTGAAAACTGGAAGTGTACTTCACAGCAATGACCATGAATGAGTGCATCCTACTAATTCAAGACATGAGACGGAACTACATAGTATGGGAATTTTATTGGTCTAAGTTCAAAGAGCATTAGGTCAAGTTCAATTGTCAGGTATAAGGTTCTCTGCACGACCCGGCACTTGACCCTTGTGATTGAACTGTTTATAAGTAGGGTCGGGTGGGGTGGTGAGAAAAGACGGGTGGTGGTGTCGGTCCAGCGTCTGGATGGTGAGTGCCGTTGGGTGGTGGCGAAAGTGACATCAGATATCGGTCACCGGGTACAGGCGGCCACCGCCACCTGGAGTTAGTGCTGTTATGGCTTCCTGTGAATAAAAGGGGGGAGGTTGTGGTAGCATTAGGATCGGGAATCAAATGGGAAAGCACTATCTGTCCCGTCTCGGTCCCAAATTACCCACGTTGCCGAAGCAACATGACCCATTCCAACCATACAGGGTTCTGAATATATCATGGTCCCAAGGTAGCTAGCTACTCATCTGTGAGTAGAGAGTCCTGCATTGCAATATCCACACCAGCACATCGAAGGTGTCATCTTCCCAGGCACCCGACCACCGATATGTAACCATAGCAACCATTCAGAAGTCACGTGAGCAGCTACCATCGCTCACAATGCATGACGGGAAGCCTAAGTAATTAAATAATGTTTTCCGTAGTAATACTAGGCCCGCGAGTGCATAGAGCACAATGATTCCGCTCACACCCTGTAAAATCCCCTCTCCCCTCCTCCTACCCCTCCACCTCATCCCTTCCCCCCTCGCCCATCCCACACACACCGGATCAGTTCACCAGGATAAAGCCCCAAGCTGCTTAGCGTATCTCCTAACCCGAGAGGTCACTTACCATTCCCACCGTGTTTAATTAATATCACAGGGACAGGGGAGCATTCACACTTCCCTGGTAAATTATGCATAAACACAAGGCACTGGTTATTTAGAACGCACGCCACTAATTACTGCATAAGATTTAGTGTTTCAACTAAAGAAATGGTGAATAGCTGACTGTTGATTGGGAGTTTTTCTTTATTTGTTTTTATTTGGTTAAGCACATGAGCAAACACCGGACATGTTGTTTGCATTGTCCCCGGGCGCAGAGAACGTGATGGCTGAAGCGGGAGGAACATGGCTTTATTCCAGAAACAACCCCCTGGCGGCTTTACATTACATCTTGTATCATTGTACCGCCCGATGGCCGTATCCGACAAAAGGTCACGCAAATGAATAATGAGTATCAGATGAACACTTACATTTTAACCAAGAACAATCGGAGGTAGTACATATGAAATGACAGTTATAATTATATCAACAATTTACATGTGGTATCGATTGCTTGGTTGTAAATCTTTTTAAAGAGTATAGTTTAATGAGCTTGACAGCAGGTTGAGCTGTCAATCGTTATTGTTTTGTTGGTTTTTGTTTTGATTGGCTGATACCCAATCATCCGGCGAGTGGGGGTGAGTGGGTGGGTGAGAAAAGGAGTTGTTGACGGTCCAAGAGTGTAAACCCCCTGTCACACCTCACCTGATTGAGGAAACGGAAAGAAACTGAACAAAGTCTGTTGATATCCAGCAAAGTCTGGTTTGTGTCCGTTGCATATCCGTTGCATATCCGTTGATATCTGTTGATATCTGGCCTGATCCGTTACAAGTTTTGAACATGCACAAAACTTGGAACGGATGCCGCCAGATTGACGTCTACGGTTCTTGTCCGGTTTGAGTTTGTTTCATCCGTTGGCTATCCGTTCATGTATGTTTCATGTCCGTTCGTCCGGCGGCCTTTGACCCGATATCGCAACATTTTGACACATTTTAATACATTTTGATATTTATCACACCCAAACACCACCGGACTAGACAATTCTGTCCGTTGCTCAATCCGGCGAGGTGCGACAGGGGCTTTAGGGCGAGTGACCGATGGAGGAGCGAGGAGGATGTGGCCGTCCGTGTATTATTATTTAGGGGTGTGATTGGTTGTTTTCCCAAGCGAGAGTGAGTGAGGGGGAGTGGTAGGCGGAGCTTGGTGTATGATTGATAGGTGGCAGGTGAGGTGGGAAGCTCCCCTCCATCCCACACACCCCCAATTGGGTGTGTGTGGGGGGGAGGGTAGTCAGCAATGACCCCGAATGACTGCCCCACTCATTACAGACACTTGCAGTACGATATACATTGTAGGTTCTTTCTAATATGGTCTTATAAATGTTAAAAATAGCACGATTGGATTATGTATCAGGTGTCCGGTATACGCGTTCATTTATGCATCATCTGTTCCTCCAGGTATCACGGATTAATCAGGTAATTTATTCAGTAGAAGGTAATCATTTTAGTAATAATCGAAGCCTAGCATTCCTAGCAAATGAATGCTGTTGTCTATTATCTGTTGTCTTTATGAGGCTTCATAGAGATTACTAAATGCTATTAAGATTATTAAGGTGCAACAAGTCAGGTGTGACCTGGCGTGACCTGGTACAACGGGTCAGGTGTGACCTGGGGCATCAGGTATGGTGTGACCTGGTGTGACCTGATGCAACAGGTCATCTGTGACCTGGTGTAGACTGATTCGGCGAAGGAATGATAAGGAAGACATGAGAAAAAAGAAAGAAAGGAAAAAAAGAAAGTAAAGAGAAAATAGAAACCTTTGCTAAGGAGTTGTACTCCTACAATGTTGTACCTCATCTTCTTTTACTTACAGTATCATGCGGGATTTTTATTTATGCTCTCAAAATAATGTAAAAACTTTGTTTGAATAACTGTAGCATTTACAGCCAGAACACTAGTGATATGGCACTGCGAAATAACATATGAATAAAATTCATTTACCACAAAAGAAATAGCGCAGGTAAACAGTGTTAATTTAATCAGGGCAATGGAACAATCCCACATAATAACATACATAGTTTGGTGGTGGGTGGGGAATTTAAGTGATATCCGGGGAGTGAAGCGGGGAACGCCGGTTAGGGGTGACGTGTGGAACGGCGAGAAGTGTGGTGACCAATCAGGAGCAAGCAGACAAGCTGACCCAGAAAGGGTGGCCAGGCAAGTCCGGTGGTGCTTTTTTTTGTCTCCCTGCGCCGAATCAGATGCAATTTGGAAATTGCTATCCAAGTCTGTGTTTCAGTCCGGTTGTTGGTTGGTTGACGGACGTAAAACTCCATTGCATCTGATTTGGCGCAGTCGGACAAAAACCGCCGTGTAAAGACCTTATACTTTGATACTTGTGTCGCTTCCTAGCTTGGTGCTCAGCATTAATAGGATAGGACAAGGATTGGTTAGCTCAGTGTCAGGATAATGTGACTGAGTGGGATATCGGGTCATGGCACCAGCAGCCTGATTTCCTAGTAGGACAGCAGCATAAAGTCACTATGAGTGCGCACTGTCACAAGTCGGTACCCGTCCTGATATGACCTTAGATGTTGCCAGGATGTAAAACTCAAACAACCAACCAACTGACCGTATACCTATATAGTCTCCTCCATCACAGCACGTGTACAACTACAGACAGCAACAGCAACATCTTCCCACTCTCTCTTAAGCGCCACTCACACCTCACCGGATTGGGGGAAATGGACAGAAACCGATCAAAGTCCGTTTTGTGTCCGTACAAGTTTTGAACATGCACAAAACTAGGAACAGATGCTGCCGGACTGATGTCTATGGTTCTTGTCTGGTTTGAGTTTGTTTCATCCGTTGGCTATCCGTTCATGTCCGTTTCATGTCTGTTCGTCCAGCATCCATTTACCCAATAGCGCAACATTTTAACACATTTTGACACATTTTGATACTTATCACCACCGGACTAGACAATTCTGTCCATTGCTCAATCCGGTAATACCCCTGTTACATTACGACGTTTCTCGCCAACGCGCATCGATGTGTGTCACTTTTTGGCGCTACGTTGGGAGACATCTGGAAGCGTTACGCGCACATTAGGCGCACATTGGTAATCGTTGATGCATGGCGACGGTTGGTGACGCGCATCAGGGTATCGGCAAAGTTTTGTACTTGCGCAAAACTTTTGATGTGCGACAATGAGCGACAACGCATGGGTGCCAATATTATGGCGACATCAGAAGCACGTCGACATCGCTGGAATAACGTAATGTGAACGCCAAGCACATGTCGCGCACACGTTAGGGTCATGCCCACACATTGCGCCAAAATGTTGCTTTGTTGCTTTATGTCCTAGCTACATCTAAGGTCATACCAGGATGGTGCGCCAAACCTTTTTGGGGTTTTTTTCTCACGCGCCGATATACGTTACCACAACGTCGGCCGCACGCTACTAACATGTTGCGCTGACGTCAAACTTTTTCCCACCGGGCCGAAAAGTTTTACGTTTCTCAACTTTTTTGCATGTTGGCGGCACTGGTCTTCCAGCCATGTGACATTATTTATATACAATATATGTATATGTAGTCTGATATTGTCATCAGCAGCTAGCTCAAGTCATCTGAAATAACAATATTAATCATTCCAAGTCTTACATATGGTATAGTTTGACAATTCACATATAAAATAGTAGTTATATGTTGTATACATACATACTTAGATACATACATGTGTATTGATTAGAACTTTACATTACGGAGTGGTTAGATGCATAGTTTCCCTTCACAGGTTTGTATGCCTACTGTGTTGTGAATTGCATAATTATCATGTTGTTGGAGATGGGATTTTGAGATAGAGTGTTAGTAGAATGGTTTGTTTATTCTGTTAGATAGAGTGTGGTTAGCTTATAGGGTTATGCTTAAAAGGTTAATACCTCGGGTGTGTTTTTGACTACATGAAGTAGTTTGAGTAAGTAGGTTGTTAGTAATGATGGGATAAACTATGCTTGGAGGATTGTACATTTTAGTTATTTAGCAGTCTAGTACAGTCTTTATTAGTGCCTATGTTTATAACCAGACTGATATACATTTTCTGAATTTTCTGGGCAAATAATTTGTAAGGTGAATAACTTGGTTTGTTGGCAGCAGGTAAAGGAGCGCGTGGGGTGGTGGGGGATTCATGATCGAAATAACTAACTCACCTACACAGAATGGCACTGTGGATTCCGTCTCCAGCTCAGTCAAGGCGAAGACTTTCATAATTCACGCTTGCATCTGCTTCGCCTGATGCTTCCGCATTACTGTTTGCTTTGTTGTTTGTTAGGGTTTTACGTTCTGGCAACATCAACAGTCATATCAAGATGGGTACCGACTCGTGACAATACACATTCATGGCAACTGTATTGTGATAACCCACTGGGAGACTAGGCCGCTGGCACCATGACCCAATTTCTCACTCAGTAACATTATCCTGATACTGAGCTAGCTTGTTTGCTGCCACAGTCCCCCCAACCAGTGGTCCACAACTGGTTTATCAAAAGCTGTGGTATGTGCTATCCTGTCTGTGGGAAAGTGGATATAAAAGACCCCTTGCTGCTTATTGGGAAGAGTAGCCTATGTGGCGGCAGCGGGTTTTCTCCAAAGAAATATGTCATAATGACCATATGTTTGACGTCTAATAGCCGATGATAAAAATCAATGTGCTCTAGAGGCGTCATTAAATAATAATTTAAAAAAACACCCTCCCCACAACTTACTAATCACTGTTTTATTTGTAGGATTGAGTACCTGATTTTTAACATTTTATCCGCAAATTGTCTTGTCTGTTACTACACTGTGAAATAAAGCGCTATTATGCCACTCTCTTTGCCTCGTTGTGAATTGCAGCCTCAGCAGTGTGGCGCTGTGAACCCATGGCACTGTCAGCGGCTGGTCAATGTTGATAGAATACTCGGCTAGTTGTTGATAAAACAAAGACGCGCACAATTTCCGGTGTAGGAGCAGGGGGAGGGGGGACCAGTAGAAGCGACATCCCAGAGGAAAGCAAAGCAATGTAACGGTAGCACACGGCTGGTCAGATTAATGGACGGGTAATCTGGCTTTGGTATATATACCAGGGGCTGTCAGGGACTATTGCCGGCCAATCAATATAGGGTCTCGTATAAGGCTGACAGAAGGGGGAGGGTGATCCTAAGGGAATTCCAATGAGAGATGCAAATGGGGATGCCAATGGGAATGCCAATGGGGAAGTCCGTGGGTTATGGCAAAAGGGGTACCGATGGGGATGTCCGTGGGGGATGCCAATAGGGGTACCAATGGGGATGTCCGTGGGGGATGCCAATGGGATATCTGTGGGGGATGCCAATAGGCGTACCGATGGGGATGTCCGTGGGGGATCCCAATAGAGGTACCAATGGGGAACTCCGTGGGGGATGCCAATAGGGGTACCAATGGGGATGTCCGTGGGGGATGCCAATGGGATGTCCGTGGGGGATGCCAATAGGGGTACCAATGGGGATGTCCGTGGGGGATGCCAATGGGATGTCCGTGGGGGATGCCAATAGGGGTACCAATGGGGATGTCCGTGGGGGATGCCAATAGGGGTACCAATGGGGATGTCCGTGGAGGATGCCAATGGGATGTCCGTGGGGGATGCCAATAGGAGTACCAATGGGGATGTCCTTGGAGGATGCCAATGGGATGTCCGTGGGGGATGCCAATAGGGGTACCAATGGGGATGTGGGTGGGGGATGCCAATAGGGGTACCAATGGGGATGTCCATGGGGGATGCCAATAGGGGTACCAATGGGGATGCCAGTGTTGTTTGAATACAATGTATGTATTTTCACTATGACTGAGCAGTTGCATTGAGTAGGTTCTCTGACAGACCCCTAAGACCCTCATTGTTTGTTAATCTAAATTTGAAGCGAGAGCTCCGGACAAAATGGGATGAGTGGAGGGGGAAACCATCGGACAGTGGAGTTTGGAGGCGCGAACTGCCTTCCTGCACAGACAAGGGGTCTCTAGGTCACTGAAACAGCCCACACCTACTGTTCAGCGTGCAAGCTTGGGGGGTTGCGAGTTCGATCTCACATATCACATGGCAATTGACAGAAAGGTTCCACAATAACAATATTTGTATAAATGCTTTAGACCACACAATAAACTTGCAAAGGGCGATGGGACGTATAAAGGCGCTTTCGAAAATATAAACTTTGCAATCTAAGTTTAGACATTTAGAGATTGTGCTATTAATTTTGGTAAGACCAAATTGTTCAAGTTAAAAATGGGTCATATAATACCCTCACTCAACCCATCATTAAAAACACTAACTTAAAAAAAAGACTCGATTAGAAAATCGAATCAGAAAATATTAACATTGCAATCTAAGGTTTGATATCTAAATGTGTGCTATTTATTTTGCTAAGACCAACTTGTTAAGTCAGAAATGGGTCATACAATACCCTCACCAGGTCCACCATTAAAATACCAACTAGAAAAAAAGACTCCATTAGAAAATCGGATCAGGCAAGCCTCCTGAACGACGAATAAAACACACAAACCCCTTATGAGAAAACACCGCTTGCTGTTGGAGCAATACTGTGGAATCTGACAGTGTCAACGATGGATCACTCTTTAAAGAGTCCCTTGGGGGCCTGACTCGGGCCGTCATAATATAAACCCAGCCAACATCATGCCCTGCTTATTCAATACCCCTGGGTGTGGTATAGGGTTTTACCAAAATTCCACCATCAATCAAACACCAACTACATTTGAATTACCCTAAACATGGTCCATGTATATTGAAGCTGGCTAATACAGCATTGTAAAGTTTGATAACAAGTCAGGATTACCATTATTTTTATATTTGTTATAAATATAATATATATATGTTATATATATATTAAAACAGATGAAATACCCTTCAGTATTCACCCACACTGGGAGCAGTGCTTCAGTGACTGGATTGTAGCACTTTATCTGAAGGTACCTCTGTTTAGACTGGCTCCTAATAGAGGCACATTGATATAGCGCATGTGTTCAAGAAAGTAGCTGTTGTGAGATATGAGTGTTGCTAATGTTGAAGTTATTTGAGTTTAAATGAAATTCTCTATCTACATCTACAGATGTGAGTGCTGCTAATTGTGCATGTTAACCTAACATGACTAATTCATGGGGCGGAGACTGGCCACCCCGACTGAACCTCCGACCACACATGCCTCCAGGTGAAAGAACACCCATACCCACACCGTTGATGGCGCCACCTAGCGTAAAGGTGGAACCCCCTCCACCCGTTACAGGAGGAGACATGCCTGCCTCCCGCCAAAAACACCACGTGACCAATTCGAACCCAACCGCCTCCACGGCCACACAACTCCTCCAGCTGCCGATCGGATAACTTCACCACCTCTTCATTCAGTTTTAAATGCTGTTCTTTATGTGCATCTATATATGTGAGTCCTGCTAATGTTGAATTCATTTGGTTGTAAATGAGGTTCTTTATATGAATATATAGATGTAAATGTTGTTAATTAGGATGTTGAATTCATTTGGTTTTAAATGAGGTTCTTTATATGAATCTATAGATGTGACTGTTATTATTAGGATGTTGAATTCATTTGAGTTTAAATGAGGTTCTTTATATGAATCTATACAAGTGACTGTTATTAATTAGGATGTTGAATTCATTTGGTTTTAAATGAGGTTCTTTATATGAATCTATAAATGTGACTGTTATTAATTAGGATGTTGAATTCATTTGAGTTCAAATCAGCTTCTTTATATGAATCTATAGATGTGACTGTTGTTAATTAGGATCTTGAATTCCATTTAGGTTAAATCAGCTTCTTTATATGAATCTATACATGTGAGTGTTGTTAATTAGGATGTTGAATTCATTTCGTTTTACATCAGGTTCTTTATGTGGATCTACATTTGTATGTGATGTTGATTTCATTTTAGTTTTAAATGAGGTTTCTGAACTTGTATAGATGCAGGTGCAGCTAATTAGAGTGTTGAATTAATTAGGCTATAAATGAGCTTCTTTCTGTGCGTCTCTAAGGTGGTTTGTAGCCAATATCTGCGGGCTATTCCGCAGTGAAGCCAGTCGGATCCACACAACCCGGATTGGGCGCAGACGGTTAAATTAGCTTGGTTGGTTGTTGGGAGTTTTACGTCCTGGCAACACCTGATGTCATATCAGGACGAGTACCGACTATGTGACAGTGCGCACTCCTGATGACTGCCCCACCGGGAAATCAGACTGCCAGTAACATGACCCGATCTCCCACTCAGTCACATTATCCTGACACTGAGTGAATCAGTCCTTGCCCTATTCTGATCATGCTGAGCGCCTGGCTAGGAAGCGGCAAGTATAATTTTTTAAAGTCATTGATGTGACTCGACCAGGGTTCAAACCCATCGGTTCGAATCCTGCGATCTACCAAAACAGGAGGAGACAGACGCTGAACTCATTCGGCCATCCCGTCTGGTCGGTTCGATTAGATTGCGCACACCAGATTAGACTGCACGTCACACAATTGCCACACTTCCTTTGATGCATGCGCTATAGCGGTCCCATGGCACACACCAGTGATTACGTGATTAATCGGGCCTCCAGGATGAAGGACGTGCTAATTAACTTACATTAATGTGTTCATGGTTCCATTAACTCAAAGTGATCGAAATAGCTAAAGGCATCTAAGCTCATATGAGGATAGGTACCGACTTGTGACAGTTCGAAACTTTATAGTGCTGCCCCACTGGGAGACCAGGCTGCCAGCACTATGACTTGATATCTCACTCAGTCACATTATCCTGATACTGAGCTAACCAGTTCTTGCCCTATCCTATTAATGCCGGGTGCCAGGCTAGGAAGCGACAAGCATCAATGTTATAAGTCATTGGTTTGACTCGACCAGGAACCAAACTCCCAATCTCCCACACGCGAGGCCCACTCTCTACCGGAGCGGCCACCATGCCTGGTCCCCTATTGTTTAGGTGTGCTTGACTATAGCAGTATATTGCAGTTGACTAATCCGATCACGTTGTGCTTCCTACTTATCTTTTTCGAAAAAATATATTAGTTTGTTCGTGTTAATCTAGTTTATTATATTTTGAGGTTGAAGTAATTTTTTTATTTTAATAGGTAAACTTTGATGATATTTTTAAGCGAATGTTAGTTTTAAGACCATTTTAGAGTAAATCAAATAAATAAGATGTCCCACCCCTTCCATTCACTTAATCCACCATATATCTAAGACTATATTATAACCGATGGTGGCCATCGTGAAAATGGCCGCCATCTTTATCAAAGGTCGAATCTGAGATGACCCTACAAGCTAAAGATCATCTTTGAGGCATGGACCAGACGGGATGGCCGAATGAGTTAGAGCGTCCGTCTCCCTTGTTGGTAGATCGTGGGGTAGTGGGTTCGAACCGTGGTCCACTCAAACCAATGACTTGGAAACGACAAGAATAAATTGTGTAAGTCATTGGTTTAACTCGACCGGGAATTGAACTCCCGACTTTCCGCATGGGGGGCCTGTGCTCTACCGATTCGGCCACCGCGACCGACGACAATTGGGGGTTATCAACATTCATATATGTAAATCAATGTGCTTTGTTGTTCACTGTTCATTAAATCGAACAACACAGTACTGCCATAGTGATATCAGTATCCCCACACAACAACTCCAAGAAAGCTAAATTAGGTCCGACAAGCATCGAATACTACATCATGCAATCTCTAATTGACTCTCTCTTTCTTTCCCGAAGCATTCTTAATAATGCTCCTCAATCAAGAAGATTGGTCATGTATGGATATAGAAAGAAAAGGACCAAATAAAATACCAGGCGCAAGCACATGGAGTGAAGAGTGAAGCAATGGGGAGCTTTTATTAGCCATTTCTCTCGCTATACACTTGGTGGCAGCACCCGTTCCCGGTCCAAGTCGGCCATCATGGTTGGATAGAAGGGTGTAGGTGTGTGTTTGTGTTGGGGGTGATGGTGTGTGGTGGGGGCTTAGGGATGTGGTGGGGGTTTAGGCATGTGTGTGGTGGGGGTGTAGGTGTGTGTGGTGGGGGTGTTGGTGTGTGGTGAGGGTTTAGGGGTGTGGTGGGGGTATAGGTGTGTGGTGGGGGTGTAGGTGTGTGGTGGGGGCTTAGGGATGTGGTGAGGGTGTAGGTGTGTGGTGTGTGTGGGGTGGGAGTGTAGGGTTATGGTGAGGGCTTAGGCGTGTGGTAGGGGTGTAGGTGTGTGGTGGGGGTGTAGGTGTGTGGTGGGGGTGTAGGTGTTTTGGGGGAGTTTAGGGATGTGGTGGGGGTGTAGGTGTGTGGTAAGTGTGTGGGGGTGTGGGGGAGTAGGTATGTGGTGGTGGTGTGTTGTGGGGGTGTAGGTGTGTGTGGTTGAGGTGTAGGTGTGTGTAGTGAGGGTGTAGGTGTGTGTGTTGTGTAGTTGTGCTGTGTGTGATGGGGGTGTAGGTGTGTGGTGGGGGTGTAAGTGTGTGGTGAGGGTTTAGGTGTGTGGTGGGGGTGTAAGGCGTACTAGGGGTATAGGTGTGTGACATGGGGTGTAGGGGGTATAGGTGTGAATAGTGTGGTGTGTCGTGGGGGGGGGGGTGTCATGGGGGTGTAGGTGTGTCGTGGGGGTTTAGGCATGCTAATGATTGTGAGGTGCCACTCTGCAAGACACTGCTACACCTCCACCACAAACCACCTACGCCCCCACCACACCCCCGTACACCCCCACCACACAAACATACACCCCCACCACATCCCTAGACCCCCACCACATCCCTAAGCCCCCACCACACCCATACACCCCACCACACCCACCCCACCATACCCACTCACCACACCCCCTACACACCCATAAATCCCCATACACCCCCACCACACACACCAACATCCTCACCACACCCCTACACCTCCACAACACACCCACCACACAAACATACGCCCCCACCACACACCCACCATACACACCTACACCCCAACCACACCATACCCACTCACCACACACCCCTACACCCCCACCACACACCCCTAAATCCACACACACACCCACCACACACACCAAAATCCTCACCACACCTCCATCACACAAACATACACCCCCACCACACACCCACCATACACACTACACCCGGACCACACTAACCATATACACTCACACACACCCCTACACCCCAGCACAACACCCTAAAGCCCACCACACACACCAAAATCCTCACCACACCCCTACAGATCCATCACACAAACATACACCCCCACCACACCCCCACCATACACACCTACACCCCAACCACACCTAACCATACACACTCACTACACACCCCTACACCCACCATAGACACCTACACCCCAACCACACCCACCACACCACACCATACCCACTCACCACACACCCCTACACCCCCACCACACACCCCTAAAGCCCCCCCCCACCACACACACCAAAATCCTCAACACACCCCTACACCTCCACCGCACACACTTACACACCCACCACACAAACATACACCCCCACCATACCCACCTCAACACAACTACACCCCCTCAACCCCCACTACACCCCCTCTTATTTACAGACACTGCTTCTATCCAACCAAAGCATTACAGAGACCGGCATGGCGCACCATCTGATGAGAGAGTCATGCAAACTGAAAGGTCCACATTAAACATTATGGATGTTGTATCCATCCTATTGCCATAGCAACGTTCTCTCACAACCAGACGGGATGGCCGAATGAGTTGAGCGTCCGTCTCCCGTGTTGGTAGATCATGGAATTCGAGCCCACATGTTCGAACCCTGATCGAGTCAAACCAATCACTTAAAAATGTATACTTGTCACTTCCTAGCCAGGCGTTTGTCATTATTAGGATAGGGCAAGAACAGGTTAGCTCAGTGTCAGGATAATGGGACTGAGTGGGGTATCAGGTCATGGTGTTGGTGGCCTGGTCTCCTAGTGGGGCAGCACTATAAAGTCACCATGAATGCCCATTGTCACAAGTCGGTACCCGTCCTGATATGACCTTAGATGTTGCAAGGGTGTAAGCCTCCAACAACCAAGCAATCAACCCTCTCACACACACAGCACACGCACTTGACCTTTGTCGTGCACCACGTGATACACAAAGTGAGAACCAGTAATGGAGGAGTGGAGTTAAACAGCTTATTACAGCAACAAGACAAATAATTACAACACTAAGAAGAAGAAAAGGTCTAGTTATTCATGACCGGGCTGAACAGAAGAATTAGTAAGGGTGGGAAGTTTGATGGTTGGTTGGTTGTTGGAGTTAAAGTCCTATCAACATCTAAGGACATATCAGGATGGGTACTGACTTGTGACAGTGCACACTCATGGGGACTTTATAGTGCTGCCCACTGGTAAATCAGGTCACAGAACCATGACCGCATATCCCACCCAGTCACATTATCCTGACTCTGAGCTAACCAGTCCTTACTCTATCCTATTGATGCAAAGCATCAAGCTAAGAAGTGACAAGTATCAGTTTTGTAAGTCATTGGTTTGACTCGACTGGGAATTTAACTCCCGATCTCCCACACAGGAGGCCTGCACTCTCCTGATGAAGACTATTCAGTCCACATTTGGAATCACTGGATACATCCACAAAAAGTAGTTCCAATTTATGTTAGGTTTATTTAATTAATAGTTGCACATGTGCATGTTGACTCTATCTTCTAAGGCATTTATTAAATCTGTTAAAGGCCCTGTCACACCTTACCGGACTGGGTAACCGGACGAGAACCGGACACTCTCCGGTACTGTACGGTGATGTCCGGTACATGTCCGGCGGTGTCCGGTACAAGTTTTGAACATGCACACAATTTCTACCGGACACCGCCGGACTGACGTGTCCGATTGGTGTCCAGTTTGTCCGGTACATGTCCGGTACCCATCCGTACATGTCTGGTACCCATCCGTTGGTGTCCGGTACATGTCCGGTACCCATCCGTTACGTGTCTGGTTCTCGTCCGGTTCTCGTCCAGTACATGTATGATACATGTGCGGTACTTGTCCGGTCACCCGGCGGCAATTGACCCAATTCCACTCCATTTCGATACATTTTGTGTACCGGAGAGCACCGAACTAGAACATTCGTTGTCCGGTGGTCCCCGGTACTCAGTCCGGTACTGTGTGACAGGCGTTTTAGATTATGGTGCTCTGGTCTTTTTTTTCAAATTTGTCCGAAGATGAGAGAGAATAAGGCACACATTGAGGATTATTCAGCTTGGAGTGTAAATGTTGATGCTATTAATCCATTCATTAATCAGCTAACTCCTACTGGGTCGGTATTTTTATGTGATATATATATATTTGGGTATATATATATCAGCTGTAAAGAGATTGTGGAGTGCCTGGCTTATCTCCATATAGAACCTCGTGATATAATACTGCATCTTGCACCACTTAATGAGAGTCTCTGATTTACAGCACTATCAACGTCTTAATTATAACTTCCCACCTGACTTGCATAAAACAAGGTCTACAAATGGGTTTTTTCTTTCTTTTTTTTAATTATCTATCATATCACATGGAAGTGAGTGAACGTGTTCATGATTTATCCACGATTAATGCGCTACATCAGAATATTCCATCGTTGAGGGGTCAATAAGATGCTCGGTAATCAGTTCTTATCATTTGTCACTATTTGCCTTGATCCCCCTAGCCAATCAGGAGGCAGGTTTTACCTTCCCGGCGCTCCCTGTGCCTCGGACAATTAAAGGCTGGCGTTCCATCCTTCCATCTAGCCTCTTCAGCCTTTCACCCAACTCCCAATCTCCAGCACCTCAACATATGTAACGGTTGTTTTTACCCACCCACCTGTATCTAAATTTATTTGGGTTGCTTTGATTTGTTGAGGTTTTATGCCCGAGCAACATTCGAAGTCAAATCGCTTCAAATTTGAGAAAGTGTCCATTCATGACAGATTTATAGCGCTGCCTCGTTGGGATACCACTGACAAACCAAACTTTCTCTACCCAGCCATTTATTATTTCTTTTATATTTTTATATTTCACCACCATCAATAGGGCTTCGTAGGCTTTTGCAACTCCTACTTTTCCATATTTGACTACTGAATAAACTTTACTGACCCTTGAACTTGGAGATAATTGAAGTGAAATCATCCCAAAATATTGGGCATAGGTTTTGTTTACCTGTTTTGGAACATACCTGAAACGCACAGGAGTACCAACTTGCAACAGGGCTGACTGACTGGAGGGATGCTCATTGACAGTCATTGCTGGAGGTGTAGGGTACAACGAAGCTTACCCCTACTAGTGGTAGTTGTCAATCACAGTGGTAGTTGCCAATCACAACCCTCACGCATGGCCATCCCACTGTTTGGTTTGGGGGGGTGGGGGTGGGGTACATTAGTTGATTAGGCAGGGGAAATTTCAATCATGGATGATTGATCTTGCTCATTCCACTGCTCCTTTCCCTATCCTAATAATGCCGAGTGCCTGGCTAGGTAGCGACAAGTATCAGTTGTTAAGTCATTGGTTTCACTCGACCAGGGTTCGAACCCCCACGACCTACCAAAACGGGAGACGGACACTCAACTCATTCAGCCATCCTGTCCAATTGTACACTGTTACTTTTATCTTTTATTTTATTTCATGAACGGTCTGACGCGAATGCTTGGTTGGGTGTTGGAGTTTTACATCCTAGCAACATCTAAGGTTATATCAGGACGGGGGTAACGACTTGTGACAGTGCGCAGTCATGGCGACTACATAGTGCTGCCCCGCTGGGAAATCAGACCACCAGCACCATGACCCGATATCCCACTCGGTAACATTGCTCACGGACACAGCTGACTCAGAGGCATGAGTGGGTTAATCAAGGCTTTTATTCGGGTGCTGCCCACCCGGCGGCATGTACATTGACTGTGTATCAATATCATTGGGCAAGAAGCGAACGAGCGAAGGCCCTGATTTATTGGGGAAATGAAATGTGATGAGGGCATATGAGTCATGTGAACGATTTAACAAACGAGTAATCAATTACCTAAAAGTACAATAGCAATAGTTAATGATTAACATATGAGATAACAGTAGAGGGTAAATTATCAGAAATGTGACATTTGAGTAGGTGTGATCTGTCAACTGCATGGGTGTCAGTTGCTCATTAGATTGTATTCTTTAGTTTATATTTTTTACATTAAATGCTTGATTGTTTTTCGGTTTTGTTGATTGTTGTGGGCACAATCAACTGCAGGTGTGGGTGGGTGGGTAAAGTTGGAGGTGGGAAGTTGTCAGTGTGGGAGTTTGGAGGCTTTGGTGGCTCCGGGAGACGCCAGGATAGTGCTGCGCCGTGATTGGCTGGCAGTGCGTCACTCCCCCCTCTGCCCCCCCCCCCTCCACCACGGTACTGGCAGGGGGAGGAGGACTTCGGCCTTGAGCCTGCCGTGTCCAGCAATGACACCGAATAAGCGAAATCGCTCATTCAAGACCATTATCCTGACACTGAGCTAGCCAGTCCTTTCCATATCCTATTAATGCCTACGGCCTGGCTAGGAGGCGGCAAGTATCAATTTTATAAGTCATTGGTTTGACTCGACCGGGAACCAAACTCCCGATCCCCCACATGCGAGGCCCACGCTCTACCGATTCAGTCACCGCCGCCGGTGACTCGAATGCTGTCAGCGCGCTTCCAAGAATGGCCTCCTCCCTGAAATATTTGACGATCTCTTCAAAGAAAACAATCAGGTCCATTCCCATAACACACGACAGATAAATAAGATACATCACAAACACACTAGAAACAAATATGGCAAAATAACAACTGAATACCAAGGAACCAATATCTGGAACTCAATACCAGTAGAAATTAGAAACCTTAAAAATATGAAAAACTTCTGTAAAAAACTAAAGATAAGATATCTCAATGCATACTAAATCAATTACCAGTAAAGGATATATATTATTGGACATAGTTGTCATTAACTAGTCGCATAATTTAAAATATCAAGTGGCTATGGCAAAGAACATAAAATTTACCCCTATTAACATACATGTAATATAACTACTGATACTGCATGCAAGTCCATGAATCCATGACATGATATATATATACTATTCCTATCATTACTTTGTTTTTTACTAACTGTGAAGAGATGCATCAATATCTCGTCATAATCATTAGTTTAAAAATGTAGCTTAAGTTTAATCATCTGTTATTGTCATCACTTGTTCATTCACATCATGGAGACCAGCTAGATAAGCATCGCTTTTCTGGGATCCTTTCTGTCTGCAAGGAATTTGTATGCATTTATTGTATCACCTCAGTTTATTGTGAACATACCTTACAGAGAGTTAAAATAAAACAATTGATTGACTGGCGTTCTGGTTCAGCGGCTGCTCTATTTAGTACAGTAAGCGCCACTCTAAAAACATGGAAATGGACGTGGCTTCAACGGGTTACCCGACCGCCTGAGAACCACAGCGCTACTCACACCAATCAGCATTCCCCACCCACCCCCATCTCCACGAGGACCAGAAGGGATGGCCGAATGAGTTGGGTGTCCGTCTCCCGTTTTGGTAGATCGTGGTCGAATCAAACCAACAGGTTATGAATATCAATTAGATATACAGATCTATATTCGAATATCCGAAAGATAGGTGTATGAATTTTGTGTGTATTATTTATATATCAGTACCCCTTATATAGGTATCTGAATATATATTAGATACAATATGTCTGATATATTATAGTCTCGTATCATATAGTTTATACTCGATAAGCCTAGATGTGTTCTGTGCAACCTCGTAATTCGCTTATTTTCATAGTTACCACGGTGTCTTATTTGTTCTGACAGTAACAACAAATTAGCATTATGCATCTAGCGCTTTGCTCACTTTCGCAAATAGACAACTTAATAAGAAAGACATAAGATGTTCCCCGCAGAACTGATTTTCTTCGCGATTAGATTGTGTGTCTGGCAGAAAAAGAAGCTTACTTCCAATCCACCACTCTCCGCTCCATTTCTACATGCTGGCTGGCATGCACGCAATGTGGTTATTTGCCAAAGCTACCTCCGTTCCCCATGGAAAGGGCGAGCTGAGAGTGGGAGCGAAGGAGGGCGGAGAGGCTGTGAGGGAGGGGAGGGGCGGAGGAAGGAGAGAGAGGGAAAGGAGGTGGAGATAGGAGAAGGGAATAGGGAGGGAATGTGGTTAAAGGAAGGAAGTAGGGAGAGAGGGAAGGTGGTGAGGCAGGGAAAGGGGATAGGAGAAAGGCTTTCGGAATAAATGTGGAGAGAGATGGGAGGAAGGAGAGAGAGGGGAAGGAGAGGGAGGAGGGGAGAGAAGGGAATGGGGATGGAATATGGTAAAGGAAGGAAGTAGGAAGAGAGGGGAGGAGAGAGGGAAGGTGGTGAGGCAGGGAAAGGGGGATAGGAGAAAAGCTTTCGGAATAAATGTGGAGAGAGATGGGAGGAAGGAGAGAGAGGGGAAGGAGAGGGAGGAGAGGAGAAAAGGGAATGGGGATGGAATGTGGTGAAGGGAGTAGGGAGAAAGGAGAGTAGAGAGGGAAGGTGGTGAAGGAGTGAAGGGGGTGCACGAGAAAGGGTGGGGAGTAAATGTGGAGAGAGATGGAACGAAGGAGAGATGGGGGAAAGAGGGGAAGGAGGTGAGGGGAGGGAGTAGTGAAGAAATGTGCTAAGGGAGGGAAGGAGAGAGGGGGTGCAGATCGGTGAGGGAGAGAATGGAGGAACAGAAGGAGGACTGAGGAAGAAAGGTGGGGAAAGGAGGAAATAAAGAGGGGATTAGAGAGGAATAAATGTGGTAAGCGAGGAGAGGAAGGGAAGGGGTGGAGAGAGGGGAAGACGTAACGAGGAGAGCAAAGAGAGGGGCGGAGAGGGGAAGCAGTGGGCGTGTTGTGTTAGTAGGTTCTCGGTGTGTCAGAGTGCGGCCGGTGACCGGGAGGAGGGAGGCCGGCAGGCGGCAGACTGACTGGGGGAACCCAACACCACACACCACACACCACCCAACACACCACACCACACAAACCCAATTTTGGTGGTGTGGTGGTGTTTTTTTGCGTATTTTTGTGTGTGTATTTCACCCCGAACAAAACAGACAAATCTGGCGTGCACTTTCTCTTTCTCTTTTTCTTTGTCCTTCTCATCATCATCCTCGTACTCTCTAGTGTCCACCATATATATTCTCCATCCCTTAAAGCTGCATATTCCGATGAAAACAATTTTCAAAACCAAAACAATTATCTAAATTTGATTCAACATATCTAACTTATATGCTTGTGCACTTATTAAACATCTGTCGTCACATATAAGAGGATACCGAATCAATTAATAGAACATGTTACTGCAGAAGCCTATGGTGACAGAGTTTTAGCAAGCTTGCCAAAATTAATTTAGCATGTTTCCATTTCAAATATCTCAAAAGTTAGCGATCTAAAAAAAAAAAAAGTTACTTCAAACTAAAGTAAGGTAGATTATAATGAACAACCTAATATGTTTATCTCAGAAAATGTGAGAAACTCAAAACCATCGGACTATGCAACTTTAAATACCAACTTACACTATTCACTGTTCTGTTTTAATTTAATTTCTTCTTTCCACCACTTATAATCCCAGCCGTTTAAATGTAATTTCACACTGTGTCATGTTCTGTTTGAATTTAATATCCCATTTCTCTTCATTTCATTCTCTATTATCCAACACTTATGACCTCAAACCCTTAAAGGTAATTAATTCCACGTTGCGCCAAGCTCTGTTTGAATTCAATCTCTTACTCCTGCACCTCATCCCACGTGACCACATACTATCCATCCATCCCCTGCTCAATGATCAGTCCCTTAATGGTGATCTGACAGTGTTCAATGACGAGCCCCTGAAAGGTCATCTCACACCAAAAGACATAAAGGAAAACACTTTTGGCCATTTGAGTTCAAAATAGTTTATATGGCCTACATCCAATAGCTAGAAGCAAAGTATGTGATGAACGTCATCGTCTTCAAGTTATGCATGAGGGTCGTTGAGAACGTCATCATCATCAATCCCTGCAAAAACTGCAAAGACCATAGAGCACCACAAAAGACTTTTCAACTAGATTTCTCGTCTTCCCCTGTTCTCGACTACCCTCTAGGACCTACTGAACTCCAGACCTGTCCATTCCCTGATGTTGTCTTCCCACCTCTTCCTTTGCCCGCCTTGTCTTCTTCTCCCTTTCACTGTGCCTTGTGAGATGGCTGTCACCAGACCTGATGAACAGGATCTACAGTAACACCTGTCCCTAGAATGGAGCTCTGCATCCAGAACACCCTTGTTTTCACATAGCAGATGCTATTTCAAGGTAGAGACAGTCAAATGAGAGCAGTCAGTACATTAAAGCTGCATAGTACGATGAAAACATCAATTTTTCAAAACCAAAACAAATATCTCGATTCTAATCTTCGTATCTAACAACTTAGATACTGGTGCACTTACATTTGTCACATGCGAGGCCCCGCTCTACCGATTCAGCCACCGCGCCCAGTGTGAAGAAAGGTACTACTGTAGGTACGTACTTCTTTGTGTGTGATAAATGTGTTTACCCTGCTCATAATGGATAAGTGTGTTAATACTTGTTTTCACTGCTGGGTAGCACTAGTCCAATTGGATTCAAATCTTTTGAATTTAGTTTTATTAATAATTTTGGTGTTCTTGCTTCTTGTTTATGGCTTGTAACTGATTGTAGATTGCAAACAGTCTAACATTCAGCTTTCACTATATTTTGTGTTAATCCATTTAAAAGAGACTTTGATTAAACATCCATCCACCAGGGGTCGCCTTAGAGGTGGAGTGATGCGGTGGTACCGGAAGTGGCCCACTTCCATCTCTCTGTGTCGCCAGTGAATTGCATCAAGCGCCTACGTTATGTAAACACGCGTTACCATGGTTACCTGTCTGGATGAGTCACGTGCACGTGTCAATGGCATGAAGAGCTGCCTGATGAAGATGTGGTGATGAAAGCGTAGCTTGGCAACGACCACATTCGTGATAAATGGACTCACAGATTGGTCAGTGTCCACTCAACTGTGGCAGAGCATGTGAAGTCCTGGGTTGGTGAGTATGGTAATTGTGGTGGGTGGGGTGATTGGGGTGATGGTGGTGAGTGTGTTGGCTGGTGACTGTGGTGAGTGTGGTAATTATCCTGAGTGTGTTGAGTGTAGTGATTGTGGTGAGTGGTGATTGTAATGAGTGCGGTGAGTGTAGTGATTGTGGTGAGTTTGGAATTTGTGGCGAGTGGGGTCATTGTGGTGATTGTGGTGAGTGTGGAATTTGGGGAATTTGTGGTGAGAGTGGTGTGTGTGGTGAGTGTGGAATTTGTGGTGAGTGGGGTGATTGTGGTGTTTGTGGTGAGTGTCCTGATTGTTGTGAGTGTGGAATTTGTGGTGAGTGCTGTTGGTTGTTGGGTGGATGTTGGAGTTTGATGTCCTGGCAACATCTAAGGTTATATCACGACGGGTACCCACTTGTGACATTGTGCACTCATGACCTGATATCCCACTCAGTCACATTATCCTGGCATTGAGCCAAGCAGTTCTTGCCCTATCCTAATAATGCCAAGCACCTGCCTAGGAAGCGACAATTACCAATTTCCTAAGCCATTGGTTTGACTCGATCGGGAACCGATCTCCCGATCTCACGCACGCAAGGCCCGCGCTCTCCCGATTTGTCCACCGCAGGCGGTTAGTGGTAATGGTGTTATATTAATGATGGTAGTGACAGTAGTATTGGTGTTAAAGGTGATCTAGTAATTGTGGTAAGAATGTTAATGGCGGTGACGGTTGTGTGGTAGGGATGGCATTGGTGGTATTACTTGTAGCAATGGTAGGTGTATTAATGATGGTCATGGTGGGCATGCCTCGGGTGGTGCTGTTACTGGTAGTCCTATTGGTAGTAACTGTAATAATGGTACTAATGGTGCTAATGATGTTTGTGATGATAGTGATAGTGTAGTGGTTAGGGTAATATTACGGTAATGGTAGGTGCAATGGTTATGGTAATGGTGATAGTATCCATGCATAGTGTGGTGCTGATACTAGTAGTCGTGCTACTGGTAGCAGTGGAGCTAGTGGTGCTGGTGGTGCTGGTGGTGGTGATAGATGAAGGGGTGGTGGGAGTGCTAATGCTGGGTGTGGTATTGGCACTATTATGTAACTTTGACATCACGTGTCCTATGGCCATATGTGTATGAACTGCTTAGATATATACTATATGTAATTGTTACATATATGTAATTGGACATGTTGCATTGGCAATATGGCAATATGGGTAATTCGCACCGACACGGGACAGACGGGAATTACTTTTCCTTATAGACCAACTCCCATACGAATGGACACAGCATACCATAAAACCCTGTGAGTGCCCCCCCCCCCCCGCCCTTTTCCTCTAGGCGGCGACATGGGCGCGTCCCTCCCCATACGCTGGTACCCGGAGACCCCGATCCGACCCCGATGCAGGGGTCGGATCGGGGTCGGATCAGGAGAGTGCAGGTGTTAGTCATCTGCAATGTCCTCTCAGGCAAGGATGTAATTACTACATATATGTAATTGTCTTCTGGTCAGAGAAAGAAAGGACGCCCTCATCTCTGGTTCAAGGATAATATCAAGAGAAAGCTGAAGCTGAGAGACATTAAGACCGACTCATGGACATCACTCTCACATCAGAGAGCTAAATGGAGAGTGGCGGTTAAGTAATGAAAGCAGTCTCTGTTGCATTGTGACTGACAGCATGATGATGACATATATGTATAGAAGCCATGCAGGGATAGATCTGCTTCTACAAGGTAAACATTTCAATTTCCGATTTATTGTTACAACTTTAATTTAATGCAACATCGGTTGCTTGTCTGAAAGATGAGCCCTTGAGGAAGCCATGTTAGTTCCCTTACTAGATGTTTGTGGTTAAATAAAACTCAAATCAACTTTGACACCATATAATGTTATCGCACGGACAAAAGTAAGTCAGAGAAGCAATGGAGTAAACACAAAATTTAATGGAGTACAAAACCTGCAGGCAGGTTGATCGTCATGTGACTGGAGAACATATCGATATCGGTGCTCATATCGTGATAGTGAATAATCAAGGCAGTCATGACAAGAATCAAGAACGTATCAATCGTAACAACATAGCATCAAATCAGTAGCGATAACAGTATCGTGAATGTAACAGTGTCATAGGTGAATAGTTCAATGTTTATACTGGCTGGTGTTTTAGTGTAAGAGGAGAAGTAGAAAAGAGAAGAACGAATAAGGCTTACATCGGAAACATCAGACCTCAACCCCCTTTGGATCGGGCGGGTGGGTGAGTGAAATGACTGGCACAGACAGCTGCAAGTGGGAAAGTGAAGCAAGTAAGAGCGTCATGTGCGAAAATAGTGTGAGAGAGAGAAAATAGTGTGAGAAACTAGTGCGAAAGCCCACGCTCATAAATTATCCATGTTGACACGCCAACATGCGTAATGATACTGGTTCCCAAAATGGTAATAGCGGTGCGACTGACACTTGTCGACACCCATTGGAGGAGAGGTGGGCCGCAGGTGGCGCCACCAGTCACGTGTGCAGTCTTATGGAATATAACAATCGGTAATATCAATAATAATATCAAGTATTATCAATAAATAGAACAATTCCTTTACGTACATCATATAAACAAATTTGATAATCACTTTTTCACGATCTCTTAGGCGATGTTTAATTCTTAATTGCATATATAACAAAAAATAGTGGTTAATATAATAGATCAAATGCGAATAGATGTAGCAGAATCCCACTCTAGGTGCATATACACAACCCTTTTCATCAATCAATAAACACATGCGACATGCCAGGAATCATTTACACAACGCGCATCTTCCATGGGCTGATTCCATATCCAATATCCGTTGCCATCTATTGAGCATGGTGGTGGTTTATTGTACTTCGTAAGTGAAAGGCAAATATTGGAAGACGACGATGATAGTGCAGTAATCTGCACTAACATCTCAGGCAAGGAGCCACATAGACAGATAGGGTGGTGAAATCAGGGAGCCTAGGCGGTGTAATGGTTAGCGCACTAGCCCGGAATGGAAGAGATGTGGGTTCGATTCCCGCTCTAGAAACAATATTTCCCAGAGTTGATCACCTCACGACAATAGTATGACTAGCTCACCTCCCCACTCAGTCAACACTCGGTGGGAATCCTCCCTGGGGTACAGATACACCCACACCACCCACATGCACCCCCCCCCTCCCCCACCCGAACGCGCCTCATCCGTCTTCGTAGGACCGATCACATGACGGTCACGTGACATATCGGCGTCTCGTGGATCCCTCTTAGTCTCAGTTGGCCGCGCACTGAATGAACCATTCACTCACTAGAGGGCGCGGCGCGTGAACCCATCTGCTTTTCAAGCTCACGTCCCTCCGTCAGGATTCCAGGAGAGCCACATTACCTCAGGAAGATTATGAGAGGGTGGTGGTGGTTGTGGAAGTGGGGTGAAAAGACGTGTTGTTGTGGAGGTGTGTGTGTGTGTGGGGGGGGGGGGGGGGGGGGATTTGGGGACTTGTCATTTTATATCTGGTGGGATTACTAGACGGGGGTGTAAGGATAAGGAAGTTTTGGGGTTTTATTTGTTGGAGGGGGGATTTGGGGATCGGTCATTTCATAGCCCCAATTAGTCGACGTGGTTGAGGCTGACATAATATATTATATTATATTGCTTTAGAAAAAAGAAATATGTTGTTCAAGTAGTGTTATTCCATTAAATAAATAACATATTGCATGAAGTGCAATTAATAATAAATAAGTTAATTCATATCAATGGATATTGAAGATGCAATGAGCCTATGGAAGTTGCTGCCTGCTTTGATGTTTCCGCACAACTTTAAGCGGCCTATGCAGGTTTGATTGTTTGTTGGAGTTTTAAATCCTGGCAACATCTAAGGTCGTATCAGGACGTGTACCGACTTGTGACAGTGCGCGCTTATGGCGATTTAATAGTGCTGCCCCACTGGGAAATCAAGTCACCAGCACCATGACCCGATTCCCCACTCAATCACATTATCCTAATACTGAGCTAACCAGTCCTTGCCCTATCCTAATAATGCTTAGCGCCACGCTAGGTAACAACAAGTACAAATGTTGTATGTCATTGGTTTGAGTTGACTGTGAATCGAACTCCCGACCTTCCACATGTGAAGCCAGCGCCCTACCGATTCGGCCAGCACGTCCGGTTATCTATGCAGGAGGACGTTACCTGTGTGTATGCCCCCTGACCTCAGGATGCCACCAACATCTATCCAGACAGTTCATCTATTAGATATTTGCATAGACCTCCAGGTGTAAAAATATACGGATTTTCGGTTCGGATTTATATATTGGCAAAGAGCATTACTATTCTCGGGCGACGGACTGGGGACCAGGATTATGTAACAGAGAAGCAATGGGTGCCCACTTGTGGCATGACATAAGAGACTATGTGGAAAATGTGATAACACATAGCGACCGAGATTGTGATGAGGTGTTCATATTTAAGAGACAGTTAATGATTAGTGAAATGTTCCCTCCATGCACCAGAAAGAATGCAAGTGGAGGGGAAGGGCATTTTTAATATATGTTTATTGTAACTGTCTGCAACTGCCTGTTATCTTGGGGTGCATACATTATGGACACCACCTGCAGCTGGGGGTTGAGTGACAGCTGCCCCTATTAAGGCATCACCACCCAGGCTGTAGAGGGTGTCTGATTGGCTGGCTGTGGGAGCTCAGTCACCTGCATTCCTTATACCTGACACACAGACCCCACTGTGGGCACTCTTGTCCAGGACTCCAGACACTCTGTCTGAGACTCCACTTTCTACACACAAACTATCAGCAGCTATTCAAAAGGCACTGACCTGTGTGCAACAACCATGGGACTCAGGTTCAATGGGCTGTAGGCACTGATTCTTATACACACTAGCAAGAGTCATGAGGATCTGTGTGGACAGTTGGTAAGGAGTGAGGGTGATAGGTTGCCAGTAGGTGAACAGGAGTTGATGCCAATAAAGCACAACTTCTTCACTGTCAATCTTGCGTGACTTGTCTTCCCTTTCTTCCTTATGAGTTTGTGGAGAGGGACACCAGGTGGGAACTGACAGACAGTTGTCAGAACACACCTGGGGAGAGTAGTGATATCCGGGGCTCTGACGGCAGATTACCCAAGATATTACACAGGGAATGAACAGGTAAGTAGTAGGCCCCAAAGAGGATTTGCTGCAGGAAGATTGAGTCCATAAATATATAAATATATAAATATATATTATATGTATATATATATATACGTGATGTATAACGCATTATACGAGTATAGATGCAAGGGGAACATATACTGTATATATCTATTCCTCCTTGGCGCATTGGTCGTCCCCCTCCCCCAGCTGTCGGGGTAATTGGTGGGCAGGGCCCCCACACCTCGCGCCACGCACACTGGAGTAAATGTCCATCCATATGTATATATATATGTATATGGAGTATCTCTCTCTTTCTCGCTCTCTTTCTACATAAGTATGTGATGTATAACTAATTATACGAGTATAAAGGTATGAAGGTTATCATTATATATTTCATTGTACCGATTATTCGATAGACCGGACGCAGTGACCGAATGGGTAGAACGAAGGCTTCCTGTACAGAAGGTCGGGAGTTCGATTCCTGGTCGAGTCAAAAAGATGACTTACACAATTGATACTAGTCGCTACCTAGCCTGGTGCTCGGAATTACTAGGATAGGGCAAGGATTGGTTCGCTCAGTGTCAGGATAATGTGACTAAGTAAGTCATCGGGTCATGGTGCCAGCGGCCTGGTCTTCCAGTGGGGTAACACTATAAAGTCGCCATGAGTGCACACTGTCACAAGTCGGTGCCCATCTTGATATGCCGTAGATGTTGCCAGGATGTAAAACCCCAACAAACATGCTGTACATATAGGTGTAGTGAATGTGCCATAACACCGCTGTACTAAAAATGCCTGTGATTTTGTGAGTGAACTATGAGCAACTGCGTGTATACTGCGTAGATGCCACCATATTCCAATGGATACTGTCATGCGGGTGATGAAAATGGGAAATATTGCGCCTAGAGCGGGACTCGAACCCACATCTCTTTGCATTCCGGGCCAGTGTTCTAACCATTTTACAACCTGGGCTCCCTGATATCAATACACTACCCATGCCTACCTGTATATGTGGTTACTTGCCTGATAGGTCAGTTCAGACTACTACACTCGTCCCCCTGGAATTGTAAGTCTTTTAATGCTTACAATTACATACATACAGGCAATGCACTAACAGTAACACATACATACACAGGGTCGGTTCAACAACCATACAGTGCATAGCTTATACAGGATCATGGTCATGGCAAGCAGTGTCATGGGGGTGATGAAAATGGGAAATATTTTGCCTAGAGCGGGACTCGAACCCACATCTCTTTGCATTCCAGGCCAGTGTGCTAACCATTACACCACCTAGGCTCCCTGATATCAATACAATACTCATGCCTACCTGTTTATGTGGTTACTTGCCTGAGAGGTCAGTTCAGACTACTACAATACTTTATGTGTCAATCAATAACGAATAAGTCAGTAGTTTTAATTATGTTTCAGAAGAAATGGACTTTTATGTCACTTCGGTAAGAAGTACGTGCTTGTTTGTTGGGGTTTTACGTCTGGGAAACATCTAAGGTCATTATCAGGATGGGTACCGACTTGGACAGTGAGTATTCATGGCGACTTCATAGCACTGCCCACTGGAAAACCGGGCCACCGGCACCATGACCTGATATCCCACTCAGTCACATTGTCAGTGATGCTAAGGCATCGCGGGTAATTGGACGTGTGAATACAGCCAAGCGCCAGTAACTAAGGCCGCTCTGATATGTCACCGACTAGCGGCTCCTTACTGAACTAACCTGAACTATATACCATTAATGCCGACTAGCGGGTCTTCGGCACTTCCGCCGCCCGATGGCCCAGTAAACAAGGAGCCTGCGGCTCCACCTATATCGTATTATTGAACTAAATTACGCCACTTTTTGGCCAAAACCTTAATTTCAGCTATAAAAGCGACTGCTCGCTTATTAAGATATTTCACTTTCGACACGGGAGCCACGCGGACAACAACTGTGAGAAGGGGATATAAGGTTATAAGCGTGCCTAAGCCTCATCGACATCACATAACTACTCAAGAGACTGTACTGATGAAAGAACTAAAATTGTAATAATAAAGAGCCATAACTATATTTGTTGTGTTTGTGTTTCTAATTACGCTGATACTGAGCTAACCAGACTCTATAATAGTAATGCCGAGCGTTATTACAGGTAGCGTCATGATAGATTGCGACAAGTATCAATGTTGTACATCATTGGTTTGACTAGCCTCGAATTCGAACCCACAACCTCCTGCGTGAGAAGCTAGCCAGGGCTCCAATCGATGTCGCCACCCCATCCAATCTCCCATGACGTGGCCTAGTTTCAAGACATTTATTCTGATGGAAATGATGTCACCATTCCGGTACATCCCAGTACATCGAGCTGCTGTGCTGAATTATTTAGCGGAAACATGTGCATGATGGCTACGTCTATCTGCGTACCGTCCCGTGTCCACGCCTAGAACGGCGTCCGCTGTATAGCGACATTCCGCATAGTACCGCTAAGGCCACATATAAGAAAATACTTGTTTAGCATCCACCCCCTAAAATTGTTGCAGGTCGGGTGGGAGGTTTTAATTTAATTGTTTTGTATGTAGAATCGTGGCGTACAGGAAGAAGAAAACTAACCATGGTATCCATTGTCAGAAGGCATGATACATGATAGGAAGGTAGAGAAGACCATAGACACTTTCTAGCTAGAAATTGAACAAGAAAACACTAAGATTACTGTAAAAATCGTTATTCAACTGAAAGCTTAACTACATGTATTTAATATGACAATATATTACGCATTATTTTGAGTTTTAATATTTTATTTGAAGGGGTGTTTTTAAAAGTAAAAGTAGGAAATATTTGGAGGTCGGGGCCATTTCTCAGGTCGGGTGGGGACGCTAAACAAGTATATATTTTGCACCTGGCCTAACTGCCGCCAACTGTGGTGGGAGGACTTTGTTTGTTTGTTTGGGTTTACGTCCTTGCAACTTCTAAGGTCATATCAGGACAGGTACCAACTTGTGACAATGCACATGAATGGCGACTTTAGAGTACTGTCTTACTAAGACACCAGGCCGCCGGCACCATGACCCGATTTCCCACTCAGTCATATTATCCTGACACCGAGCTAACCAGTTCTCGCTCTATCCTATTAATGTCGAGCACCAGGATAGGCAGCGACAAGTATCAAATTTGTAAGTCATCGGTTTGACTCGGCTGGGATTCGAACTACCGACGTGCCATGCGTGAAGCTTGCACTCTTACCGATTCGGCCAGCAGGGGTGAAAGGGGTAAGAAATGAAATAGTAAGTGAGCTACACACAAACTTAAGGGGCTGTCACATTAGGGTTTTTTGCGGGAGCGTATGGCGGCGTAGGCACGTTACGTCGGCATACGCCGTATACGCTACTCATACGCTATGCATACGCTACTCTTACGCCACCAGGTGACAGCTTATGTGAAGCGTATGAGGCATATGCCGCCATACGCTTTCATAAATCCGTCCGTCCAAATTTGTTTGTGCATGCTCAAAAAATCTCGACCTATGAGGGCGTATGGCCCATACCGTCAAAAAATGTCACAGCACGCTCCCATACGCTCCTCATACGCTCCTCGTACGCTCCTCGTAGGTTCCACATACGCTCAAAACCACCCGAAAGGTCACCAAATGTCATCATAGGCCGGCACGCGCAGGACCTACGTAGGTTTTCAATACGCTCCCGCCATACGCCGTAATGTGACAGGGCCTTTACAGCCTTAATCCGGTAAGAGGGGAATCCATGTAGGTATTCAGCCTTTTATGTCACGCAAAAACGATTACGTCATTGTGAGCGTGTTTGGTGAGATGACAGCGTGGAAAGTTATAATGTATTGAAGTTTCATAGTCCGATAAAATCATCAACTTTTCAAAAGAAAAACCTTGATCTAAATTTGAACCTACATAAAAGTTACTACAACTTTACCAACTGAATACAGAAGATAACTTCTGCTTACATTATAAATACTATGTAAATACTCACATTGATCTGACTAATATTGATCTAGTTATATGACACTATTGCTACCATATTGCTATGGAACTTTTGGGTTACAGAATTTCATTGTGTCACATTCTGCAAATTGTGTATTCAACAGTTATTGTATACCGTATTCTATATACCTTTTGTATAAATAACCCTGAATTGAAAAATGGCTGGAAGACCAGTGCTACCACACTGACAAAAGACTTATTCGGCAGAATAAACATATTTACCACACACACAAAAAAGAAATGAGTAGCTATCCTGTGCGCCTGTTAAGTATCTGTTGCGGCATCGAAGGAAATGCTAAGTCAAATTAATAGAATATGTCACTGCTGAAGCCTATGTGGGGTGACAGTTTTGACAAGCATGCCTAAATTAATTTAGAATCTTCTAAGTTAGTCATTTTAAGACAAAGTTATTTCAAACTAAAGTAAGGTGGATTATAATGATCAATCTCATATAGTTATCTCAGAAATGAGAGAAACTCATCGGACTATGCAGCTTTAACTTCCGCATGTTTGAAGACTGACTGCCACTATATGTGGATGTATATGTAACGCCCTATGTGATTATAAACAAAGCACAGCTCTATGCTAGATATCAATGTCGTATTGTACATGTATTACTACAACAAATATTTAATATAGTTATTTTTTGTGACCAGACGGCAATTCCCGTGGTCGGTAATAATGACGGATCTCTACTCCAGTCCCTAAGAACAATCTTTTTCTAAATATAAAAACAGTAAAACCTCTCTAAATCGACCGACCATTGGACCGACTTTAAAGTTGCATAGTCCGATGGTTTTGAATTTCTGTATTTTTTCTGAGATAAATATATTAGATTGATCACTAGTATCTATTTTACACTAGTTCAAAGTTACTTTTATTTTAAATAGGTAAACTTTTGAGATATTTTGAGTGCAAACATGGAAAATTAGTTTTGGCAAGCTTACCAAAACTCTGACCATAGACTTCTGCATTAACAGGTTCTGTTAAATTGACTCAGTATTGCCTTCTACACAGAAACAAATGCTTAATAAGTGCATCAGTATCTAAGTTAGATATGTAAAATCAAATCTAGATAATTGGTTTGGTTTTGAAAATTTGATATTTCATCGGACTATGCAGCTTTAAGAAGTCCATTTAGGGAGGTGGTCGGTTTAGGGAGTTCGAATATGGTTACAATGGTATTGTTGGGACCCAATAAAGCGGTCGATATAGGGGAGTGGTCGATCTGTGGAGGTGGTCGGTTAGGGAGGTTTCACTGTATATGTATCTCTGTACCTGTTCATATATGTATCTATATATATACATATCTGTGCTGACATGTATGTGTATATAAGCATATATGTAAGTGTGCATACGTGTTAATTAATATGTGTGCATGTCTATATGCTTGTACTGATAAACGTATATATATAGTAACATGAATAAAATATATATATAGTAACATGTATATTATGCATGAGTGGGATAACATGTCGTTATTCCGGGTGGCCCCTGGAGGCATTATATGAATGGTTTTACTGTGTTGCGGCCGTCCGAGAGCTGCAAGGAATCAGTGTCATGTGGTGATCAGAGTGGGGGATGAGAATGGCATGAATGAGGTGTGACAGATGATCAAGGTGAGGTGAGGTGAGATGTCAACCAACGGGTAGCAGTAGTTGAGTAAAGTAATATATTATATAGTAACAGTTGATGGTTAATTAATTAATAAATGGTTAATTACATAAATGGTCCTCACCATTGGTTAATTGATGTAATAGAATTAATTGATGATTATTGTTATTGTTTATATTTCTTTGCGGTGTGGGTGGGTGGGTAAAATTGAGTAGTGGTCAGTCCGGATGGGTGATGCGGAGTGACCAGTGTAGAGGCGTGAGTAGTGGTTATGAGCAGGGGAGGCTGTGATTGACCGGAGGAGCCATGAGTGAGTTGCGGGGTGAAGGAGTAGTGATGAAGGGCCGGTAGGAGTGGGTGGCAGTGTGTGTGTGCACCCCCCCCCCTACCCCACCTCCCGGCGATGGGGGGGGGGGGGGGGGGGGGGGGGTTTGCCTCGCAGCCCCGCGTGCCCCGCAATGACCCCGAATGAGCACTCGCTCATTCCCCACTATATAATAAAGAACAATATTTAGATACCTGCTTATTTGATCAGGAATCTGACTAGACCGTATTTAATCCACACACAATCACTTAATCTACCGCGATGAAATAAAATGAATGCACATATAATATAATACATATCACCAGACGCGATGGCCGAATCGGTAGAGTTTAGGCCTTCAGTGCGAAAGGTCCGGAGTTCAATTCCCGGTCGAGTCAGACCAGTTACTTACAAAATTGAAACTAGTCACTTCCTAGCCATGTGCTCGGCACTATTAGGAAATAGGGCAAGGACTGGTTTGCTCAGTGTCAGGATAATGTGACTGAGTGGGATTTCAGATCATGGTGCTAGCAGCCTGATCTGCTACTGCGGCAACACTATAAAGTCGCCATGACTGCACACTGTCACAAGTCGGTTACCGTCCTGATATGACCTTAGATGTTGCCAGGATATAACATTCCAATAACCAACTAACTATAATACCTATGTAATGGTGCAGTCACACTACGACGCCCCCCCCCCCCCCCCCCGGCGACCCACCAGCGTTGCAAATAAAATCTTGCGCGTCGAGAAACGTCCAACTTTTCAGCGGTTTGGGGAAAAAGTTTGGCGTCAGCGCGGCGCGCTATTTGCGCGCGGCCAACGGGTGTCGACGCGTGAGGAAAAAAAAAAAGTTTGGCGCGACGTCTTCATATGGCCTTAGATGTTGCTAGGGCGTAAAACAAAAACGCCCCAGTTTGCCGCAACGTGTGAGCAACGACCCTCCCGCGCGCGCGCCGTCTTCCTAGCGTTCCCATAACGTTATTCCGGCGCGTCCAACGCATCGCGACGCGCGCCTAACGTCCTTACCCATATATTTGCGCGCGCTGCCGGTCGCTGTTTTTTTTTTTACACGCTTAAAACCTTGGGCGACCGGCAACGCGCGCCGACGTTGTCCGCCGACCATCAATGTCAAGGATAGTGTACCGACGTGTACCGACGTGTACCAACGCGTGCATAACGCGCCCCCAGCGTGTCTCGATATTTCACCCATTTTCGCCCAAAAACACCAAACGTCGCCAGGTCGCCGGCGAGAAGCGTCGTAGTGTGACCCCACCATTAGTTATGATTGCCTGTTAAACAGAGCCTGTTCTATCCCATTAAGGGCGTCCAAATCTCCCACAAACGACCACTCAACCGGCCCGAGCTGGGCCAGACGTGGGGCCTGAATCAGTAGAGGGCTTCCGGCGGTGAAGGTTGGGAGGTGAAAACCCGGCCGAGTCAAATGAATGACTTAGAAAATTTATACTTACCACTACCTAGCATGGTGATCTGCATTACTAGGATTGGGCAAGGGCTGGTTATTTCAGTGGTGCTGGTGGTCTGGTATCCCAGTGGAGCAGCACTATTAAGTCACCATGAGTGCACACAGTCACAAGTTAGTACCCATCCTGATATTACCCTAGATGCCACTAGGATGTACAACTTCAACAAACAAACCGAGCTGCTGAAGATGTAAACGGAGTTGACTGTTTTCAGAGAGAGCGAGAACGATAAAGAGAGAAAGGGAGAGAAAGAGCCAGACAGAGTAAGAAAGAGAGAAAGAGAGACAAGGAGAGAGAAATAGAGAGACAGGGATAGAAAGAGACAGAGAAAGAGACAGACAGAAAAGAGACAGAGAAAGAGACAGATAAAAGAACGAGAGAACGAGAGAGACAGAAACAAATAAAGATACACAACACGCCTGAGAAAGAAAGCAAGAAAGAAAGAGAGAAAGAAAAAAGGAAAGAAAGAAAGAAAGAAAGAAAGAAGGTGCCGACGGCGGTGCCAAGTAGCAGGCCTGTGGCGGGCGTAATGAAGACAGACGAGCACAAGTAGATGTGACACATTGAGGAGGCCCTCAGGTAGCAATAGAGCGCCTCAGCAGACACTCAGCACCCCGCGTCTCGGACACCCACATACTCAGCGTCGCCATGGTGATGATTCACAGAGAGCTGCTCACGATGTAAGGACGGCCATCGTCTTTGTATATATATGTGTGTGTGTGTGGAGTGGGGGTGGGGGTGTTCTTTATCAACACATGAAGCTTTCTATTTCAATTTCCATTCACATCCCGCAGTTAGTCAGTTAGTTAGTTTGCTAGTTAGTTAGATAATTAGCTAGTTAGTTACTTAGCCATTTAGTTAGTTAGCTAGCTAGTTAGTTAGGTAATTAGTTAGGTAGCTAATTAGTTCGCTAGCTAGTTAGTTAGCTAGTTAGTTAGTTATCCATTTAGTTAGTTAGATAGTTAGTTAGTTAGCTAGTTAGTTAGTTATCCATTTAGTTAGTTAGCTAGTTAGTTAGTTAGCTAGTTAGTTAGTTAGCCATTTAGTTAGTTAGTTAGCTAGTTAGTTAACGATTTAGTTAGTTAGTTAGATAGCTAGTTAGTTAGTTAGTTAATTAGCTAGTTAGTTAGCTATTTGGTTAATTAGATAGTTAGCTAGCTAGGTAGATAGTTAGTTAGCTAGTTAGTTAGTTAGCCATTTAGTTAGTTAGCCATTTAGTTAGCTAGTTAGTTAGCTAGTTAGTTAGCCATTTAGTTAGTTAGTTAGTTAGGCATTAATTAGCTAGTTAGTTAGCGAGTTAGTTAGCGAGTTAGTTAGATAGCTAGTTAGTTAGTTAATTAGCTAGTTAGTTAGCTATTTTGTTAGTTAGGTTGTTACTTAATTAGCTAGTTAGTTAGCTATTTAGTTAGTTAGTTAGATAGCTAGTTAGTTAATTAGCTAGTTAGATAGTTAGTTAGTTAATTAGATAGTTAGTTAGCTAGTTAGTTAGCTAGTTAGTTAGCTAGTTAGTTAGTTAGCTAGTTAGTTAGTTGGTTAGTTAGCTATGTGGTTAGTTAGGTTGTTAGTTAGTTAGCTAGTTAGTTAGCTAGTTAGTTAGATAGCTAGTTAGTTAACTAGTTAGTTGGTTAGTTAGCTATGTGGTTAGTTAGGTTGTTAGTTAGTTAGTTAGATAGTTAGTTAGCTAGTTAGTTAGCTAGTTAGTTAGATAGCTAGTTAGTTAGTTAGTTGGTTAGTTAGCTGTTTGGTTAGGTAGGTTGTTAGTTAGTTAGCTAGTTAGATAGTTAGTTAGCTAGTTAGTTAGATAGCTAGTTAGTTAACTAGTTAGTTGGTTAGTTAGCTGTTTGGTTAGGTAGGTTGTTAGTTAGTTAGCTAGTTAGATAGCTAGTTAGTTAGTTAGCTAGTTAATTAGCTGTTTGGTTAGTTAGGGTGTTTGTTAGTTAATTGGCTTATTAGTTAGTTACCTAAATAGTTAGTTAGGTAGTTAGTTAATTAGCTGGCCAGTTAGTTAGCCAGTGAATTAGTTAATTAGCTAGCTAGATAGTTAGTTTGTTACCTGCCTAACCTGCCTTACCCGCCTAACGTGACCAGGTGGCGCTTTGCTCAGACCCGGCATATTGTATTTGTTTGTAGAAACAAGTTGATTATACTCGGCACAGTCTGTGGGACTTCCTGGTCGAGTCGCCTGTACCAATGCTGTGCAGTGGATAGCAGGGTCACAGCTATCGGGAGAGAGAGAGGGAGGGGGTAGGAGTTCCCCCCACCCCTACACACACAAATCCACATGGCGCGCACACACACCATTCCCACTAGTGCCTCGTGTCTTCAGCAGTCTCCCTATCTGTCCCCAAATAAAAAATGATTAGCTAAGATTACTTGAATGGTTGTTCGGTGTTATTACTAGTACCGCCTGGCCTCCTGTCTCAACCCACCCCCCACCCCCCACTCAAAATGTATCTGAGCTTCTTGCCAGATATTATATTCACTCAACCCACTTAAATCATCATTTGTTAATGTTCTCACCGTATAGCGTTGGGCTGAAAATGCTACTTAGTATATGCTCTGAATATAGCATAGAAGCTGATGAAAATTGCAATGCTATTAAAAGTATGGTGATGATCATTCGTTCTAAATATAACAAGGATGCTCTATTTCCTAATTCTATTTTAACTGGTGCTCCCCTGTCAATATTTACTGAAGTCAAGTACTTAGGACACTTTACGACTGATGACTTTAGAGATGACATCGATATTAACAAAGAGTGTTGTATCGTATATGCTCAGGGAAACACACTCATCAGGAAATGTCATATGTGTACAATAATGTCAAGGTCAATTTATTTAGGACTTTCTATACCCCATGTATGCTGCCAAGATTTGGTGGAACTATGGAATATATAGCATTAGAAAACGTAATGTAGCATATAATGACATTATGAGGTTATTACTCTGTAGGTAGGTTCCTAGACTCAGCCGGAGAAGGTGAAACGGTCAAGCAAAGATACAAAAACAAGATGGGAGACATCCTCCAAAAAGTCAAGGAAAGCCTAACAAACACCGACAAATAAATAAACAGCCAAATAAATAGGTAAAATATACAGAAAAATAAACACCCAAAATAAACACCAGAATGAATATAAAAATAAGCACCAATAAATATAGAAGAGCCACTAACCAAAATTTAAAGCATTGGAAATACTGTGTATAACAGACACCCATTCCAGGGCATGTACCTCCCCTCCACTCGCACAGGTGCAGTCTATGGTAATGTATGAAACTATATAACAAACCAGGGCATATGTACTGTATGCACCAGCCCATACGCCCATAAAACAATCTAAACAAAGTTAAAAACCTCGCGAAATCTAACAAACCCCAAACCTAAAGGTAAAGGAAGATGGTAGAAGAAATTGAATGCAAGCTGGGAAGGGGCACATACTTTGCCCACCTAAACTGCCAGAGTGCATCCAATAAAATAGACACAATAAAAATGCACCTAAAAAATGAAAATCTTGATGCTTTAACACTATCAGAAACATGGTTCACTGACAGACATCAAGACAACACCCTCAACATAGAAGGATATAGGCTTGTACGTAAAGACAGGCAGCAAATTAACATAGCAAACCAAACAAAAAAAGGTGGAGGTGTTGCAATCTACTGCAAAACCTCAAAAAATCTAGACACTGAGGCCCTAAAAATAGCAAACAACTCAAATGAACACCTGGAGCTACTATGGTGCCTAATAAAAAATGAGAAGCAGGCTAACATAGCCATAGCAAGCCTCTACAGACCACCATCCGGGGATATTGAAACATTCCTTGAAACTCTAGACAAAAGCATAAATACAGTGAGAAAACTAACAAATGCAGAAATCTTTGTGCTAGGGGACTTCAACATAAACTACAGTAGCAATGACAAAAATAAACTAATGCTACAAACCACTATCAAAATCCTAGGGCTACTGCAACTTATTACAGACAGCACAAGATTAGGAAACAATAGCTCAACAATTGACCTAATACTAACCAACTCAAACCATGCCACAAAATGGGGTACCAGAAGCTGGGGTATAAGTGACCATGAGCTAATATATGTAATGAGGAAAAAACTCAAAAACACAGGCCAATATAAATATAAGATGGGCAGATCCCTAAAAAACTACTCAAAAGAAACATTAAAAAACCACCTATATGAAAATATAGACAACCCCACAACAAACAGAGATGACACTGATATCTACTGGAATAACATTGTCACAGAAATAAAACAATCATTAGATGAGATGTGTCCCATAAAGAAACTAAAAATACAGAGAAACCAAGACCCGTGGGTAGACAGGGAACTGTTAATGCATATTGCAACAGAACAAAAGCTAGGTGACAAAGTGAAATGTACTAAAGACCCAGAGGATAAAAGGGCCTATAATACTGCCAGAAACAACTCCCTCAAAGCAGTAAGGACAACAAAAAAGAAATATATAGTAAAATAAGACAAGGACTGGGGAAGCAACACAAATAAGTTCTGGAAAAAAGTAAGCTTACTATTCCCCCAAAACAAGATAGAAGAATGCATAAGCTTCCAGGATAAGGATGGAAATACGCACACAGATAGTGATGCAGCAAATAAACTAAATACCCACTTTGCCATGGTAGGACAAAGGTTATCAAAGAAATTCACAAGAATCTGGGAAAACAAGTCAGAAAATATCCAGGATGAAATCCCCACCTGCAAAACTGACCTAAAAGAACTAACACAACTAATAAATGACATAGATGAAAACAAACCAAGTGGAATAGATGGAATCCCCACAAAAATACTGAAAGAGGCGCTCCAAGCCATCCCAGATATCATGGTCGACCTGTTCAACATATCATTTGAACAGGGACACTTCATCACAGCATGGAAGATGGCAACCATCACCCCCATCTACAAAAGCGGTGACAAACAAAACATGGGGAACTACAGACCAATATCAATCTTGCAAACACCAGGCAAGCTAATTGAACAAATATTCCACAGGCACATAAATGAGCACCTGGAAAAAAACAATATACTAAACAAGAGGCAAGGAGGTTTCAGAAAACTCCACTCCACATCAAAAACAATAGCAAACCTAACAAGTGATGTGCTGGCATCATTGAACCAAAAGAAATTAGTTGGAGCAGCGTTCATCGACTTCAGCAAAGCCTTTGACACAGTAGACCACAGCATATTAATAAGAAAATTAAACAACATGGGCATTAAATCCAAATCAATAAACTGGATAAAATGCTACCTAAACAACAGGCAGCAAAAAACTAAAGTAAATGGTACACTCTCAGACCAACAAACTGTCACCTGTGGTGTACCCCAAGGATCAGTCCTGGGACCACTACTATTTATACTATACATAAACGACCTAGAAAAATGGCTGGAGACAAAATGTCTCCAGATATATGCGGATGACACTGTCGTATATGCAGAAGGAAGCACAGTAGAGGAGATAGCAACCAAACTGAACAACCTCCTGCTAAAGCTGGACGGCTGGTGTGAATCCAATAAAATAACCATCAATGCAAATAAATCTAAAACTGTACTCTTCTCACATACAGCAATCACAGGAAGAAACCTACAATGTACACTAGGAAACCAAACACTAGAAAGTGTAAATCACTACAAATACCTAGGCCTAGAACTAGATAGCCAGCTAAACTACAATCTGTGTGTAACAAAAATCATACAAAAAGTAAACCACAAACTATGGCTATTTGCTAAACTAAGAAACTATATGACACAAAATATGTCAATTCAAATCTTCAAAGGCATGGTACTCCCCCACTTTGACTATGGGGATGTAATTTACATGGGTGCTAAAAAAGAGCTACTAAACAAATTGCAGATATTACAAAATAGGGCCCTAAAAAACTACACCCCACTTATGACCTACACAAAAGAACTAAAGTAAAGCTACTAGAAAACAGAAGAATGATCCACCTAAAAACGTTAGCATATGGATAGAGCCAAGACATTAAGCGTCTAACCCAACCACTAAGGGACACAAGAGCAAGCAAGGCACCACTACTAAGGCAGACCAGAAGCTGAATCAAAGCCCATGAAAGGAGCATGCTGGAAATGGCCGCCAAGGCATGGAATGCCCAAACGGTGAAAGAAAGACAAATCCCTGACCTAAAAACATACAAAAAATATCTGTGCAAAATAAAAACTGGAAACCCCAACTGAACTGCACCACAAGGGGGCAGGTGATATGTCACGGCCCACCAACTGGACAGCCCAGGGCGAGACAACCGGAAATACAAAAGCCAGATAACATATCCAACAACAATATAAATCAAATCAAATTCAACAAACATAACTCAACCATCTATTACATAGAAAAAGCGGAAAACTCTTCCCAAGAAAACCCCAAAATACTAACATAGAACCTTAAGAAAACAACTAACATAGTAATAAGAATAGAACAAAAATACGACGAAACATACCAACAGACTATCTATCTGCTACTGAAATGCAGACAATCGAATAACTTATCAACAGCTACTGCTTGGTAAGACAACACCAAAACTACAGCTGGCCAGCATTGAAAACAAGCCTGGGTACCAGGGCTTACATGCTATGGACAGTATAAATACAGCCTCAATAAAAATATTTAAAAAAATAAAAAAAATACCTATGCTGACGTCATATGAAATAGGTCTATAGGTTTCAGCAGAAACAAGTTATATTAAATTGGCTTAGTATGCCCTTCAATAAAAAAAATACATGTAAGATACATTCACCGGAATCTAAGTTAGATATGTAGTTTCAAATATAGATAAGTGTTTTGGTTTTGAAATGTTGGTGTTTTTATCGGACTCAGCAGAATTAAACAAGCCTCTTCCACACTATACCGCTGTGTGGATACCCTGAGCTATCTCTGCACGCTTTAATCCACCACCACTACCCGGCTGTACAGTATCTTTCCATATGCTTCCCGGCGCATGCGTGACGCGCACATCCAGCTAACACAGGTAATAAAAGTCCACACCCCCGCCCACGTCCACACGCACTCCCAGTCCCACACCCACACCCACACTCACACTCACACCCACGTCCACATGCACTCCCACACCCACACGCCCAGACCCATGCCCATGCCATCACCGACACCCATACCCACACCCACACCCATGTCCACACGCACTCCCACACCCACACTCAGACCCATGCCCATGCCATCACCCACACCCACACCCATGCCATCACCCACACACACGCCCACAACACCCCCCACACCCACACTTACACCCATGCCCACACCCACACCCCCGCCCACGTCCACACGCACTCCCACACCCAAACCCAGACCCACGTCCACACGCACTCCCACACCCACACTCACACCCACCCCCAGACCCACGCCCACGCCATCACCGACACACACGCCCGCAACAACCCCCACACCCACGTCCACACACACTCCCACATCCACACCCACACCCTGCCCACATCCACACGCACGCCCATACCCACACGCACACTCACACCCAGACCCACACCCCCGCACACATCCACATACACTCCCTCACCCACATCCACAAGCACTCACACACTCACACCCATGCCCACACCCACACCCACACCCACGTCCACACGCACTCCCACACCCACACTCACACACACGCCCAGACCCATGCCCATGCCATCACCGACACCCACGCCCACACCCACACCCACATCCACATGCACTCCCACACCCACATTCACACCCACACCCGGACCCATGCCAACGACCACGCCATCACCGACACCCACGCCCACACACACCCAAACCCACACCCACGTCCACAGGCACTCCCACACCCACATTCACACCCACGCGCTGCCCTAATCGGTAGAGCGCGGACCTCGAGTGCGGAAGGTCGGGAGTTTGGTTCGAATTGATATCTGTCGCTTCCTAAACTGGCACTCGGCATTAACAGGATAGGGTAAGGACTGGTTAGCTCAGTGTCCGGATAATGTGAGTGGGATATCGGGTCATGGTGCCGGCAGCCTGATTTCCCAGTGGGGCAGCACTATAAAGTCCCCATGAGTGTGCACTGTAACAAGTCGGTACCTGTCCTGATATGACCTCAAATGTTGCCCGGACATTAAACTTCAACAACCAACCAACACTCACATCCGCACCCAAACCCACACCCACATCCACACCCACACCCACACACCCCTCCTCCCCTCCTGCCTGCCGGCCCGCCATCACCACCACTGAGTATTTGAAAGGTCAGACCCGCATTAACGGCCCCCGACCACCCCAACCCCCTCACCCACCCCCACAACCCATCCATGCACACACTCCACGGTTCGGGATCGCAGCAGCATCTCGGCGTGGACTTCCGGTTTGTTGACGATCGCAACCGACGTAGCCTAACGCGTGTGTCGCCGTTTAAGGTGGTTGGTTGTTGGCGTTTTACATCCTGGCAACTTCTAAGGTCATACCAAGATGGGTACCAACTTGTGACAGTGCACACTCATGGTGACTTTATAGTGCTGCACCATTGGGAAATCAGGCCACCGGCACCATGACCCGATATCCTGATACTGAGCTAACCAATCCTTGGCCTACACTATTAATGTTGAGCGCCAAGCTAGGAAGCGATTGGTATCAATTTTTAAAAGTCATTGCTTTGACTCGACCGGGAACCGAACTCCCGACCTTCAGCACGCGAAAGCCCGAGCTCTACTGATTCTGCCACGGCGCCCGGTCTGGGTCGCCGTTTAAGAGGAATGGGCCCTTGGCCTGTGAAATAGTCTGCTTGAGCCGGTGATCCCACGCTTGATGGCATCGCGCCTCTTCCTCCCTCCTCCACCCCTCACCACCCCCGGCCCCGCCCTTCACCGCCGGCTGTTGCCGGTCAGAGGTGCCGGGCGCATGCACAGACCTCCTCGTACGCCGGTCCCGGGACGGTTAATAAAGGGGCCCGGTGTTAGTTATTTGCCATGCGCGCCGACACTTTTACATCGCCGACCGGATGTAGTATCCGGCCCTAATGGTACGCCTGGGAAGTCTCGAGTGGCATCGATCACGTGACTCCAAGGGACGTCGAGTTATGGTCACGTGATTATGCTCCTCGCGGTGTTGCCATTGGCCACTAGAGTGGGTGTAGTCGAAAAGTCCTCTATGCAAGTTGTATATATGTATATGTGATGTATAATGTATTATGTGAGTATAGACCTATTTCAATGTTTGTAAACATTGTGTATGCGCGCGCAGCTCGGCTGCAGAACGAATGCACACTGCCACTGAGTTTGCCAGTATGTGCAGTGCAAAACGTTTATTTTTATTAAAAATGAATAGAAATGGACAACCCTAACCGTATAAATTTAATATAATCTATTCGTTGAATATGTTTTCTATATGTGTACCAAGCAGTTTGTTTCTAAGTGTGTAGTTTTAGAGATATTTCACTTTTTCTGTATGAAGATTGCTCACGGCCATTGACAATGCACTGGCACTGACACTCAGAATATCCCAACTTTCACTATTATCTCTGTCTTTAATACTTTCAGCGTAAATTGCTCTTAGGTTACATTAAATACTTCAGATCTTCCTCTTCAATCGCGCATTAAGATATTTTTAATCGGTCCAATGAAAGCTTTTAAATTTATTTTACAAAAATAAATGCTCCACATAGACATAGCATTGCCGTATTTTACCCTTCGCGGGCAGTTTGCCGGTATGCGCAGTGCAAAACGTCGATTTTATTCAAAATTTATAGAAATCCAGAACCCTAACCTTAAAAATTTAACATAATCTATTAATTGAATATGTTTTCTATATGTGTACCAAGCGGTTTGTCTCTAGGTGGTGTTGTTTTAGAGATATTTCACGTTTTCTGTAAGAAGATTGCTCACGGCCATTGACAATGCATTGAGTGTGCCGGTACGCGCAGTGCAATACGTCGATTTTATTCAAAATTAATAGAAATGCAGAGCCCTAACCTTAGAAATTTTATATAATCTTCTTGGTAAACATGTTTTCTATATCTCTTCCAGTTCAGTTTGTGGCTATGTGGTTTGGTTTAAGAGATATTTCACCTTTTTTCTATGAAGATTGCTCATAGCCATCGAGTTTGCAGTGTGACCGGATGTTTTCCTGCAGCCAAGCAGCGTGCGCACTGACGTGCTGACGTCATATGAAATTGGTCAATTGAGATACGGAAAGGAATATTACTATTTTATTGTTATATTGTTAGGCTCCATAAGACCCACCACTGTACCGGTGGCACCACCTTCAGTAGGATGGTGATCAGTGTCAGTCGCACTGAAGTGTGTTTGTCTTGAGGGGTAGATATTAGTGGAGCTCAGCTTGTAGTTGTACACTAAGCTGGATAATTTCTTTGTTTTTGAAAACTTAATGTTTTCATCGGACTATGCAGCTTTGATGCGCGAAAAGGAAGAAAGCAAGGCGGGGGTGGAAGAAAAGGCGTTTATTTTACACCTCAAACAGAGTATACAGAGGAACAGCTCATGGGGAGCAATACAATAATACAACATAGGAGATAAGAGGCTCATGAGGAGCAAGCAAAGACAAGCAATAAAAGGGGGCTCATAAGGAGCAAAGGCGATAAGGGCTCATGAGGAGCAGGGAAATGTATAGGGTAATGAGAGTTCAGCAGAGTCAGTGTCTGAGGGTGGTCAGTGAGGGGGTGCCGAGGAGCCCTCCACCACTGAGAGAGAGGAGATAGGAGAGAGATGGGTGGGTGGGTGGAGAAAATGGAGTAGAGCTGGAGGGCGGCAGGATGGCGAGTGCCTGAGGGAGGCCGGCGGGCGGCCTTATAAGGGGAGGGGGACGGGCGACAGCAGGTGAGGTGTGAATGCTGCCGGCCCGGGGGAGGGCGAGAGGCGGTGAGCAGCGGGCGTCGGGTGAGGCGCGAATGCTGCGCGACAGGGGGGCGGGGGAGGGAGCGGCGCGCGGCGGTGTCAGCGCAGCACGACAGCCCGGGGCGGGGGAGGGTCTCTTACTTTCCTCGCATCAAACGTAATGCTTCGCATTACGACCAAACAAACACACAATTTGCAGAGCCCCTAACAATGTGGAATAAAGCGATAGTAAAACCTGCTGCCTGCCAATCAGACACAGTCAGCTAAGTGTGTAAATCACATCTTCATACAGATTGTTCCATCACGGAACTGATGGTTTCATTTCTGTGTCGAGCAAATTTTACTGTATGGCTGGGAAGACCGGTGAACTGACACTGACAAAATTCATTATTCAATGATTAAACTACATTTTTTGTTGTATGACCTAGTGGTGAGTCACACGACCTGATACCCGCATATCCACTGACTAGTTATTGAAAACTGCGGTGAATGCAACGTGAAGAGTAGGCCTACAACAGTAAAGCGACACCATGATGTAAGGGCGGGCTAAGCTAATTACGGTACTCTCCCTGCCGGTGGCCGAATCGGTAGAGCGCAGGCCTCCCATGCGGGAGATCGGGAGTTCGGTTCCCGGTCGACTCAAACCAATGACTTATGCAATTGATACTTGTCACTTGCGAGCCAGGCGCCTGGCATTGATAGGATAGGACAAGGACTGGTTAGCTCAGTGTCAGGATAATGTGACTGAGTGAGATATCAGTTAATGGTGCCAATGACCTATCTGATTTCCCAGTGTGGAAGCTCTATAAAGTCGCCATGAGTGTGCACTGTCACAAGTTGGTACCCTTCTTGATATGACCTTAGATGTTGCAAAGAAGTAAAACTCCAAGAATCAACCCTGCTGGGGCTTGGAGGGTGGAGGGGGGGGGGGAGATTGATCACGTGGTATAGAAGCAATGGGGAGATAACATCGGGTTATCTCCCTGCTTTGCGTCAATGCGTCAATGTTCATTAAAGCTGCATAGTCCGATGAAGCCTCAAATTTTCAAAACCAAAATAATTATATAGATTTGACTCTACATATCTAACTTAGATATTGATGCACATATTAAGTATTTATTTCCACATAGAAGGGAACACTGAGACAATTTGATAGAACCTGTTACTGTTGAAGCCTAAGGTGTCAGAGTTTTGGCATGCTTGCCAAAACTAAGATTGCATGTTTGAATTTAAAAACTTATCCATTCAAAATCAAAGTTACCGTAACCTAAAATAAGGTAGATTATAACGATCAATTTAATATATTTATCTCAGAAAATGACCAAAACTCAAAACCATCGGACTATGCAACTTTAAGGCCGACAATACCAACTAAAAATATGTTATTAATCACTGAAACTGCTGATAATACTTGGTCTAAGGATAGAAGCATTGTTAAGTCATGAGTTATCCGCCAAGTCTTATAACGGTAATATTGGACTTGTCTCCGTCAGATATCAAAGGGCATTTTTTCTTCCTTTTTTTTATTGTGGCAAATTAGACATTTCTACTAGGCGACCTACCGACTGAAAAACAAATTTCAATCACCCTTTGGTGTTGTGATATTAGTTATTACGGGTTATTTATCATAAATAATGGCAAAATTGTGAAAGCTCGGCTATTATGCGTTATGACCCTAATGTGGAATTTAAATGCTTAGGACTTCAAAACCCCATATAAAGAAATAACTGTTCAATATTCCTTACAACCTATTCCCAGCATCTTATCGAAATATTCATATTTCAGAGATCTTACCTCAATTCACCTTAGAAATCCACAAAGAAATATCCACGGAATGCTTGGTATTGTGGTAGTATGCACTGTCCTATCAGGCAAGAATCGGCATAGACAGGTAGGTATGGATAGAGTGATGAAATTAAGGAGCTTAAGTGGTGTGATGGCTACCACACTTGCCCGGAAAACAAGAGGTGTGGATTCGAATCCTGCTCTAGGTGCAATATTTCCGAATATCTCCCTGATGCAATCACCCTGTCCACGGCCACCTGTCTATGTGGCTCCTTGCCTGAGACGTTAATGCAGACAGATATAATTACAAGAAATACGTTGGTACCTAGTAAATAGGTACATCAATTTGCCTGTGAATATACCTTATTGGGGTGGGTTTCTGTACGTAGAAGAATATTGTATGGTGGGCACAAAGGATGGTGAAGTAGAGCAGGATAGTGGACATTATATATCCATTGACATTGACATTGACAGTGTAGGTGTAAACAGCTCCAAGCATATGAAGACAGTAAAGCAGTTTGAATTGACAGTGATTTGGGAAGCCCGGATGTAATGAAGTCCCAGAAAGGAACAGGTTATTTACCGACCCATTGCAGTAATTGACTTCCGGACAGAATTATGTTAATTGGAATGGAGACCTTTCAGTTTGCATCGCTCTCTAAGCAGATGGCGCACCATGCCGGTCTCGTGGGTTGTGGAGATGTAGGGTATGTGAGGATTTTGGTGTGTGTGGTGTGTGTGTGGGGATTTACAGGTCTGTGGTGGAGGTGTAGGGGTGTGTGGTGAGTGGGTATGGTGTGGTGTGGTTGGGGTGTAGGTGTGTATGGTGGGTGTGTGGTGCGGGCATATGTTTGTGTGGTGTGGAGGTGTGGTGTGGAGGTGTATGGGTGTGGTGAGAATGTTGGTGTGTGTGGTGGGGGTGAATGGGGATTTAGGGGTGTGTGGTGGGGGTGTAGGGGTGTGTGGTGAGTGTGTGTGGTGGGGTGGGTGTGGTGGTGTGTAGGGATGTGGTGGGGGGCTTACGGATGTGGTGGATGGGTGGGGGCATAGGTGTGTGTGGTGGGGGTTGACAGTGTGTGTGGTGTGGTGGGTGTGGTTGGGGTGTAGGTGTGTATGGTGGGTGTGTGGTGCGGGCATATGTTTGTGTGGTGTGGAGGTGTGGTGTGGAGGTGTATGGGTGTGGTGAGAATGTTGGTGTATGTGGTGGGGGTGAATGGGGATTTAGGGGTGTGTGGTGGGGGTGTAGGGGTGTGTGGTGAGTGTGTGTGGTGGGGTGGGTGTGGTGGTGTGTAGGGATGTGGTGGGGGGCTTACGGATGTGGTGGGGGCATAGGTGTGTGTGGTGGGGGTTGACAGTGTGTGTGGTGGGGGTGTAGGTGGTTTGTGGTGGAGGTGTCGGGGTGTCTTGCAGAGTGTCAGCTCACAATCTTTAGCATCCCAAAACCGCCACTACACACCTACACCCACACCACAGTCATAAACCCCACCACAAACTCCCACCCCCACCTATACCCCCTACACCCCACCACACACACCTATACCCCCAGTACCCCTTACACCCCAACCACACACCTAAACCACCACCACACACCTAAACCACCACCACACACCTAAACCCCCACCACACACCTACACCCCCAACCACACCTACACCTCAACCACATACACCTAGACCCCCACCACACACCTACACCACCACCACACACACACCCATCACATCCCTAAACCCCCACCACACACCTACCACCCCACCACACCCCTAAAGCCTCACCACACCTACACCTCAACCACACACACCCAACACACACCTACACCCCAACCACACACATACCTACACCCCCACCACATTCATAAACCCCAACCACAACCCCAACCACACACCTACACCCTTCTATCCAACCATGATGGCCGACTTGGACTGGGAACGGGTGCTGCCACCAAGTGTATAGCGAGAGAAATGGCACATGAAAGGTCCCCATTAACACGCAAGTAACTGATTGCAAGCTGCAATATACGCAAGCTGCAATATACGTATTTACCTTAATCTATGGCAAGTGTAAATCACCTTGTTAATGAGCACCAGAATATTCAAGCCCATAATTTGCATGATAAGTTTGTTGTTTCCATTCTTTTTTTTCTTGATTATCACCAGGTATTTAATTACGCAGGATTTCTATGTTATGATATAAGCGGGTTTTCCCACAACTAATTTTTTTATTACTCGCCCCCAGTCTCTATTAATTAACGCTAAGGCTGCTTATGCCTACATACATATTTACCGAACCCAAGAGTTTGTGGGTTCGAATCCTGGTCAAGCCAAACCAATGACTTAAAAATTGATACTTGTCGCTTCCTACCCTGGCGCTCGGCATTATTAGGATAGGGCAAGGACTGATTGGCTCAGTGTCAGGATAATGTGACTGAGTGGGATATCAGGTCATGGTGCTGGCAGCCTAGTTTCCCAGTGGGGCAGCACTATAAAGTCGCCATGAGTGCGTACTGTCACAAGTCGGTACCCGTTCTGATATGACATTAGATGTTGCTAGGGCGTAAAACAACAACAAACAAACAACAACAACAACATATATACATAGCCTACGCAGAACTATAAAAGAAAAACATGATGTAGACCAACATGGTGCTACAAGGCATGTCCCGAAGGTGGATGACATTTCCTACGCTGTCACACCCCACCAAGCTAGGAAATAGATTGATTGATTGGTGGTTGCTTTACGCCGTGTCGGCAGCATAGGCCATATTCACGGCGAGAAATGTTTGTTTTTGTTCAAACCATCGCTTTTACATGTAAAAGCATACAATCAATTTTGTGTCAATGGACACTCATGAATTTTGTAAACTCACAATCATATAGCTAAATAAAAGTCTAAATGATAGTATTATTCACTGATGAAATTTGTTTAAAAACCTATATGAGTTGGTACAAACCAGCTGCCCTCAAAAAGGCTAAAATGTTTTCTTGTTTTACTTTAGTAAAAAGGTCATGCATGTTGTTTGCAGTGTAAAATTGTTGGCGCAGAGCCATGAAATCCACACAGTTTAATCAAATATGTTTTAATGTCAGTGGGGACTGACATCCTAGGAAATAGTTATGCTCACATAAATTGGTAGTTTAAAACCATCGGACTATGCAACTTTAATGGAGCAATGGTATAAAGACATGCATTCATGAGTAGTAAGTATGTCGCCTTAATAGGATTGTGAGGTGTAAAGTACTTATGCAAATATTATTATGTATGTAATTCTCCTGTCTTCTTTTGTTATTATTACGACTGCTCCTGTAACCTCTCCTTTTGATATGCTCCTTTCTAGTATGGGTTACTGGAGGCTGGGGTGCGGCCTGGAGACCGGGAGACCTGCTTCCAAGCAGCTCCCCTAATTCCCCTCCTTTCCTCCAGGTGGTGCCTCACCCACCTACTAACGGCCCATTACGCTGATGGTGTAGCTTTTAGTCCTAGCATGCAGTCATTCTGTTAGCCGGGTATCCTTGTTTAGTAAATGTAAACAACTTAGGGAACAGCGTATGAATAATCTCTCGTATCCAAGTAGAGTCTTCCCTATGCGTCTCTTTCCCATCTGTAGTCAAGGAATGTATGTAACAATTTGGAATGCACATAGCATAATTTGTAACTATAGTCCTGCATCATGTTCCTTTCCAAATCAGTTCAGCTTCTGATCTCGTCGAGGAAAGACCTGCTCAAACCATCCCATCCACCCAACGTTCGCTTTTGTTTTAAAATCTAAGGCGCAGTCTTTTTCTCAAAGATTTAATGGTATGGAATTTTACCCATTTTACCCTCTGCCCCCCCCCCCTAACCGGCTGTGGTCACTGCATCACTGTCCAGTGAGCTGGAAATCCAAGTGAAATTACCACATACCCACCTATCTATTTATGATTTTCTATTTCTTTTTGCCTTAGGGGCCGTTCAAATATTAGGCAATGCTATTTTTGTTCAAATTAAACCTGCCGTCCTCTTGCAACGCTCCGTAATGCTAGATTATACATGCCACAAAACGCTTGGACTTACACCCACACCTCCATTCCCTAAGCATTACGTAATATTTTAATGGCCCCCATACTGCTTGTCTCGGGTCTTTCCTGTCTTGTCATCAAATTAAAGCTGCATAGTCCGATGAAATATCAAATTTTCAAAATCAAACTAATTATGTAGATTTGATTTTACATATCTAACTTAGATACTGATGCACTTATTAAGCATTTGTTTCTGTGTAGAAGGTAACACTGAGTCAATTTAACAGAAACTATTAGTGCAGAAGTCTATGGTATCAGAGTTTTGGCAAGCTTGCCAAAACTAATTTTCCATGTTTGCAAAATATCTTAAAAGCTTACCATTTAAAATATAAGTACCTTTGAACTAAATAAAGTAGATACTACTGATCAATCTAATATATTTATCTCAGAAAAAATATAGAATTAAAAACCATCGGACTATGCAACTTTAATTAATTCAATTGCTAAATCATGTGAATTGTGCAATTCCAATACACACTGACTCTTCCATAGAGATTTGATTTTTGTTCCCCTCAGATTCGCAGATTTCCAAGTTTTTAATAATTAAATTGGTCGTTCTTGTGATTCATGCAGATCCGGTGAAAGATATAGTTGGTGTTATGTCGGGGGGTAAGGATTTGACATGCATGTATAAAGAAAGGAACAAATGTATATTTTCTGGAAGATGATGCTACTTTTAATGCCCTTAAAATGCTTAAACTGCATGAGCTTCTATGGATGCTGTCCCATTGGGGCTCGGCTTCGGACCCCATTGGGGGCCTGGGGCAGCTCTCAAACCCCCGACCTGACTTTCAGATTAATATCTTTGATGGCCAATCACATTGCGCCACCCTTTAGAACACCACAGGAGACCTGGTTGTCCAATGTGGGGAGACACTCTGTGTGATGTATTGGTTCTAGCTGCTTTGCTATCTCAGACTTGTGTTCATATTGGTTTGGCCTTTCTCTGTATTTGTCCTAGCTGGGTTTTCTCTTCCAATGCCCAATAGATTCAGTGTAGCTCTAGAGTGTATTTACCTTTTGTGATGTAATTATCCCATGAAACCGGTTTGCAATGCTCAGTTTTAAACTGCTTGCAATGTGTATTAGTTGTTGCATTGTAAGAAGGGTGTATGTACATTTATGGCATGGTTATATATGATTTATGCAATTTTGGTTTTTGTTACAAGAATAATGTTCTTATCATTCTTTTATCATTTTCTTAAAGCTATTAATAATTCATTGATCATGTCCTCTTTCGTTTGCTTAAAGTTTCATAGTCCGATGGTTTTGAGTTTCTGTCATTTTATGTGATAAGTTTATTAGGTTGATCGTTTTAATCTACTTTACTTTAGCTTGAAATACATTTTATATTAAATGGCTAACTTTTGAGATATTTGAAATGCAGACCTTACCTTGTCCAAGGATGCCAAAACTCTGTCACCATAGGCTTCTGCAGTAACATCTATTAAATTTCCTCCGTATTCCCTTCTATGTGGGGGTGGGGATAAATGTTTAATAAGTGCACTAGTATCTAAGTTAGATATGTAGGATTCAATCTAGATAATTGTTTGTTTTTGTTGTTGAAAATTTGATGTTTTCATCGGACTATGCATCTTTAAAGCTGTGTACGTGCAATCGGGTGAAAGCATCAACTTTTTTAAACCAAGACACTTTAGGGACATTACGACGCATCTCGCAAGCACGTGGCGAACGCGTAACATCGCTTTTTTACGTTGAGATGCATTGAACTTTTCGGCGCGGGGGACAAAGTTGGAAGTATACATACCATATACATAGCGTATGGCCAACGTATGGCCAACATATGGATAATGTGCCTCCCGGCGAAAAACGCTCGAATTACGCTCACAATACATTCGCAGAACGTCGGTGAACGTTATATACATTATTCGATCACCAGAACTATGTCTCATACTTTACATATGTCAAGACACAGTGGATAAATGCTAAATGTACGTTAGACGTACATTAGACATACATTAGATGTACATTATCCATACGTTGTCAGTACGCAGACTGTATGTTTCCACTGTCTTTAACATAGGTCAACGTAGTGAACAACATATGATTAATATACGTCTAACATACATCGACATATGCCTAACGTATACATAACCTACGGCCGATGTAACACCCATACATTGTCCTATGTATAAAGTTTTGTGCATGCACAAAACTTTCGCGAACCCCTAACATGTGTCGACATACATCAATGTACATCGACGTACCTCGACGTACATTGACGTATGCATAACGAACGCATAACACATTACGACGTATCCCAAGATAGCGGCCAAAAATCACTTACATCGGCATACGTTTGTGCGATGCCTCGTAATGTGACAGCCCCTTTACGTAGATTTGATCCTACATCTCCAACTTAGATAATGTTACACTTGTTAACCATTTATCTCTACATAAAAGGAACATTAGGTCAATTTAATAAACATGTTACTACTGAAGACTGATGGCCAACATTTTGACTTGCATGCGCCAAAATTAATTTGATATGTTTCATTTAAAATATCTCTAAATTTGACAATTTAAAATGAAATTTACTTCAGACTAAAGTCAAGTAGATTTTAACAATCAACCTAATATTATACTTATTTGAAAAAGATAGTCAGACTCAAAACCATTGGAACATTCCACTTGAATAGCCCGGTCCCATTTAATTTAGCATCCAGCCTCAAGCCTTTCATTGTTTTCTACTCATTTGCCTGGTTTTATCTGCCATTCTCCATTACAGAATTACAATAAGTGAATGCGTATGGGGGTTTTGGGTGCTTTCTAAGAACCTGGTTAATATTTCAGTTTTAGGCAAACCTCAATTACAATATTACTCATTTCTGATCATTTCTGTTTGAGTTTATTTTGTTGTTGTCAGTTGTCTACTTGATTTTGATTCAGAGACCCAGATCTTACATGTAATAAGGCTACCAGAAAAATCATGATGGAGGAATAGAAAGTCAATGAGCTTAGATTATTCTTGTCTTTTTAACCTCAACCAATTATATTTTTCGCCCATAAATGTCTTCTAATTTTTGTTAAATACATCACAGTGTCTGCTAAAGTCATTAATTACTTCTATGCATGGTCACCTAGGTTTTTCACTTTGTCCTGCACCACCATTCAATTATGGTTTGTTTGTTGGTTGTGGTGTTATGTCCTAGCAACATATATGATCATATCACCAGAGGTACCGACTTGTGACAGTGTGCACTCATGACGACTTAACAGTGCTGCCCCACTAGGAGACTAGGCCGCTTGCCGCATAACCCCATATCCCACCCAGTTACATTATCCTGATAATGTGCTAACCAATCCTTCTCCTATCCTATTAATGCTGATCACCAGGCTATGTAGCGACAAGTATCAATTTTATAAGTCAAACGTTTGATTCGGCTGGAATTCGAACTCAGAATCTTCCGCATGGGAAGCCTGCACTCTACCGATTTGGCCACCCCGTCCTGTGCTAGCCAAATATGAGAATAACCCCACAAAAAACCAAACACCCCCAAAAAAAACAACACCAACCAACCAACCACACACACCCATGCTATCGTGAAAAATTGATGTGAGGAATCAGGGAACCTCACAAAAATAGAATAATATGATGCTCTCCAATGACACTCCGATAGGTAGCTTGCCCTAGTCCTACGTGAGAGCGATAGCTGGGCATACCCTCCCTAACAAGGCTATGCATCACTGCTGAGGTAAGGAGGGAAAATAAGTCCAAAAGCAACTATTTTGCTTGGGGTTTTCTTTTATTGGAGCGGGGGGTGGGGGGAGGGGTTAAGGATATGTTTATTCAGTAATCTTCTTTTGTCCGCACCAAGTCACTGGTCGTTCAGCCATGGGACATTGTTTCGTACTTCGTCAGAATTGCTTCTGCATCACAGTTATTATATAATTGGGTTTGCTGCGGTAAATAACAACAAATATATATATATATATATATATATATTATATATATGTGATATATATATATGTATATATATACATATACATTGATAATAAGGTACGGTTAGACAATGATTATACCTAGTATGCATGGTGATAAATGAGAAATAATTGTAGAAAGTTTTATGACTTATCAAATTTATTCTTTAGTCGTAATTAGTAATAATAAGTAATATACCCTTACTTATCGTTATACTCGCATAATACGTTATACATCATATATATATATATATATATATATATATTTGTTGTTATTTACCGCAGCAAACCCAATTATATACTAACGGTGATGAGTATGAAATATATAATATATATATATATATATATATATATATATATATATATATATATATATATATATAATACCTGCTGCCCGTCGGCATCGGTCTTGCTGCATTGAAGCCTGGCTGACCTCATTCTCTGTGAACACAATAGCACCTGAGGGGTGGAGAGGCCGGGTCTATTATATTCCAGGCTACCTGTCTAAGGTCGACAATAAAGAACCAATCTCGCGCGAACCAATTGACCTCTTTATAATATAATATACATAGAAAAGGAACCCATCCGGTGCTAGTAATACAGCAATTAGTGTGCAATATTTGTGAGACATACATATATATGATTAAATGCACATATATTATATATGCATATATGTAGCTCGATAAATATGTGCGTGATATATTGCATTTTCTCAGGTGTCTTCAGTCCTCTTCGCTCACCGGACGCGATGGCCGAATCGGCAGAGCGCGGGTCTCACGCGCGGAAGGTCGGGAGTTCGGTTCCCTGTCGAGTCAAACCAATGACTTATACAATTGATATCTGTCACTTCCTAGCCCAGTGCTAGGCATTATTAGGATAGGGAAAGGACTGGCTATCTCAATGTCCGGATAATGTGACTGAGTGGGATATCGGGTCATGGTGCTGATGCCCTGATTTCCCAGTGGGGCAGTACTATAAAGTCGTCATAAGTGCGCACTGTCACAAGTCGGTACCCGTCCTGATATGACCTTAGATGTTGCAAGGACGTAAAGGTTTCTATCAGTAAAAGGTATTTTACATTATCCGTCATTAAGTGTGCAATATACTTACCATGCATGCTTCCTTGGCGAAACAAGGAATATGCGATTGTTTGCAATAACTTAGTAGTGTGTGTATTTTAATAGCAATGATGGATTAGTATGCATTGCATTGAGATACAGATACATGTTATAGTTGCCGTCCCTTTCCAGATTTCAAGATGATTGGAAATGCTGTGAACTGAATACACTCACATGTGATATGAATGTATGCACAACTGTGTGAATTGAAGAAAATGCATATAATGGCAGGGATTAAATGATCTGCGCGATTTCTTTTTTCTATTTTTTTCCGATTAATGTTAAACAAAATTACAAGGAATCAGTTAGTTCGAATCCCATTCTTATATGACCTTACATATTGCTAGAACAACCCCCCCCCCCCCCCCCGCACACCACCCAAAAAAAGTTAGGAATGGGCGACAATATAACCTCAACAAAAATAGTTTAAACCTGACTTTGCCATTTTCACGCAATTCCCTGACAATGCTTAACCGATGGGAGTCGGGGGGAGGGTTTCCGCGTTTTCGAGGAAATTCGTTATTGGTGTAATAATCTCGGTTTGATTTCTGCATTTTTTGCCGGATACCAGTTTCATCCCTGTCTTAAAATGCATAGGTGTGTATGTACACCAAGTTGTTATAGGTATAGGGCTACTTACCATTCCCTGTGCGGCCAAAATTGTGGTTAAAGCATGTTTTGCTAGTTCACCAATTCAGCTCAATCGGTAGTATCCCAGTAGGTACTCATAATCCTGTCACTATTACAGTCAATGTGACGAGAGTACAAATGCACAACCGTGGACTATTCTTCCCAGCTCTCTCCATATTGCTGCTGGTCAATGCGGTAATGAATGCCTCGGTGCGATCATAACCAATCCTCCCAGGGTAAAGCATTCATCTTGGCTTGGTGTTGTTGCAGCAATGCTCCTCCCACTGCTGTCCTCGCGTATCCATCCGATGTGTTAATATACACTCCCAACCCTCGCCGGTGCTAAGCAGTGGGCACCATTGCTTACGAATGTGAGAAGTTGAGGGTTGGGTTGTATAAGTTAAGTTCCATTGTCAGCCCACCTCTCTCCCTCCGTCTCTCTCTCTATCTATCTGTCTCGCTCTCTCTCTTCCACCATCCTGATACGACCTTATATGTTGCCAGGACGTACAACTCCAAACACCAACCAACTCTCTCTCCTTATCTCTCTATTTCTACTCTGTTTATCTCTGTCTCTCGCTCCCCCTCCTCCCTCTCTCTCCTCTCTCTATCTCTACTCTCTCTATCTCTGTCTCTCTCCCTCTCTCTCTACTTTCTATATCTTTGTCTCTCTCTGCCTCTCTCTAGCTCTGTCTCTCTCTCCCGCTCTCCTCCCTCTCTCTCCTCTCTCTCCTCTTTCTATCTCTCCCTCTCTCCCCGGCACCGTACAATCAGTCGGTCACCCTAGAACATAAGCACACACCGTGACCTGATAGGGTCTCCCCTTTTGGTTCCACTCCTCCCGCGATTTTCCTCCGATGACCACCGCTTGATCGCGTACCCTCTGGAGGACTGCTATGCTCTGCCACATCAGAACCTCGCCTGAAGTGAGGACCGCCCTCCTGCCTGTGGGTGGGGGCGGGGAGGGGGGTGCCGGCGGAGGAGGGGGCGCGATGGTGGTTGGTTGCGGACTTCAGCCTTGGAGCAGGTTGCCTTCTGCAAACCGCCACAGTCCTGTACTACTAGGGACGGCTCCGGCCATATGATATAGCTTGCCGGCCGGATGGCGGAGAGGCGGCGGCAGCCGGTGGATGGAGCTGTGGCGTGGCACTAGGTGGCGCCACCACTCAACGCTGCCCGTCTAAATGGATGCATCCCCGGGTAGCCCATAGACGAAGGGTTATCATAGGGTTGTGTGTAGGAAGGGAGAAGGGAGGTTGCTTGGTTGCTATTGAAGTTTTACGTCCTAGGAACATCTAAGGTCATATCAGGACGGATAGGAGGGAGGAGGAGGAATTGAGGGCTACTGGCATGTTAATGAAATATTCTAGTTATTTATTTATAAAACAGATACATTGATAAATAACACTGTTATCTATGTATTTGTTTTAAATAAATAACTAGTTATTTATTTACAAAATATGCATGGATAATGCTGTTATCTATGTATCTAGTTTGTAAACAAAAATGTTATCCATGTATCTGTTTTGTGAATAAGTAACTTGCTATTTATTTACAAAACAGATACATGGATAAATAACACTGTTATCTATGTATTTGTTTTGTAACTAAATAACTAGGTATTTAGTTAGAAAATATGCATGGATAACGCTGTTATATATGTATCTAGTTTGTAAACCAAAATGTTATCCATGCATCTGTTTAGTTAATAATTAACTCACTATTTATTTACAAAACAGATACATGGATAACCCTGGTATCTATGTATCTGTTTGTGTAAGTAAATAACTGTTATCCATGTATCTGTTTTGTTAATAATTAACTCACTATTTATTTACAAAACAGATACATGGATAACCCTGGTATCTATGTATCTGTTTGTGTAAGTAAATAACCATTATCCATGTATCTGTTTTGTTAATAATTAACTAGCTATTTGTTTACAAAACAGATACATGACTAACACTGTTATCTGTGTATCTCTTTTATAAATAAATGACTAGGATATTTCATTCATGTTGATTAAGCGTTGCCATCCATATATCGGATAAGTGTGTGCTTCAGAATCTGCTGCTGTGTCTCTCACGTGGAAGTGGTGGTGACGTCATTGCGCACCCCATGTATATTCACACTGAAATATCTGCGTTTCCTACCAGAAAAACTACTTCCGGTACTGAACATCCGGATGTTTTCCATTCTAGTCGCGCTGATGATCTAGGAAGGATGATCTGTTGTTATTGTGTGTGGACTGTTTACATTGCAGATGTCACTCAAGGGCGCAGCTATATTGTCAAAGCAATGTCCTTCAGCATCACATTTTTACCATACTAAATATTTTATTATATATTTTGTGTGTGTGTGCTTACAATTATTTTATTTCCTGTAAGCACCGGTGGACAATATGGTGCTTGCAATTTCTTCTTATTTTTAAATTTTATTTTAGTGTTTTTTTGGTGGGTACGTTACTGTTAATGGTAATGCGGGACGGTGGGCTTTAAGGTCAACTGATTATAGACGTGAACTGTGACAGGTTGGTGATGTTCTTGGAGAGTGTTTTAAGAAGGTATGTGGGTAGGTGTTCGCCTAACATTTAGCGGGACGCATCAGGAAGTAAGTGTGAATAGCAAGGTTGGACATTGCTGCAATAACTGAAAGTTATTATAAATCATTATGTGTTAAATTATTCTATTCAACATCGGCAATGAAAAGTGAATGTATTCCCAGTGGTTTAATGTGTGTATATGAGGGGTACAGAAAGAGGGTGCGCAGGGAAAGTGACATATCCCTCTGAACACATACTTAAAAAGAGGCATATTTTCAACAATTGTGTAACTCTTTAGTTCCCTTGTGGGATAAAATCATCCTTGTGTTTTGATTTTGTAAGTACAAAATAACAATTCACGACAAGATAGAGGTAGTATAATATGGTAACAACAAGGACAGGATACATAATAACACTTGGCACTCTCAACCTTACCGATCTCAACCTTACCGATCTCAACCTTACCGATCTCAACCTTACCGATCTCAACCCTACCGATCTCAACCCTACCGATCTCAACCTTACCGATCTCAACCTTACCGACCTCAACCCTACCGATCTCAACCCTACCGATCTCAACCCCACCGATCTCAACCTTACCGATCTCAACCTTACCGATCTCAACCTTACCGATCTCAACCTTACCGATCTCAACCTTACCGATCTCAACCTTACCGATCTCAACCTTACCGATCTTTAGAACCTGGTTACGCTTCTGGTATATATATATATATTTATATGTATATATTTATATATATTTATATATATTTATATGTATATATACATATTTAGAACCTGGTTACGCTTCTGGTATATATCTATTTATATGTATATATATATATATATTTATATATATGTATATATATACATATTTAAAACCTGGTTACGTTTCTGGTATATATATATGTATATATACATATATATATACATGTGTATATATACATATATATATACATGTATATATACATATACATATATAGTGTGTATATATATATGTATATATATACATATATGTATGTGGTGTGTATTCACTATGATCTGTTGCTATATTAACGCGAAACATATTGGAATATTGCCAGGTAAAAGGTCATTTCACAGCTTTAGGCTTTCCAATGCAATTATCCGCCATAATATGCATAATTGTGAATTTGTATAAAAAATCGATTTGGCAATTTACTCATTGAACATGGGGATGCAATCAACACATATATAGCTGCATAGTTACCAGTATCACCGGTTAAGAAAGATTCAAGAAAGTTTAATATAATTCTGGGGACAAAATAATGGAATTCTTTTTTCTGGTTTGCTTTTGCATAATTTATATCCGTATAAAGTCAGGCTAAGTGAAGAGAAGAGGGCGAGATGGGAGGTTGGTGAACAGCCTAATTTATTCGATAAGGCTCTTGGCCGAGCAATAAGCGCCCTACCTATACAAAGCTTAAAAGTAAAAATAGATGTGTAGAGGGTGAGGTAGGCAGCTAAAGTGTGGTCAATAGTAGGTGGGGGGAGGGGCCGCAGCAAAGCAGCATACAGGCCCGCAGCAAATATATTGCATGCACAAGAAATAGTCATAAAACATCATAGAATAATAAATAATCATAATTATAAAATACCTTCACCCGCCAATTTATATTTATATAATAGATTATATCACACATATAATTCGAATGAAATCGTGCCTTTGGACACGCATGGAATGTGTGTTGGACAGGTGATGTTTGGTGTTCCGTCGGCGGAGAGAGAAAACGTACCTACTGACAGTTATGTGAGGTATAAACCTTTTATGAAAATATTATTCATGTATGTAATTATCCTGTCTTTTCTTATTACTGCTCTTACCTACTTCCACTCTTGTAAACCGCTTGTTGCTTTGTTCTTCTGTAGTTGGGGTACTGGAGGTGGGGGTGCAGACTGGAGAGCTGGAGGTCTGCCTGCAAGCAGAGCCCTTGCATCTCTTCCTGCCCTCCAGGGGGCGCCTCGCCCCCCTACTATCGGCCATAATTTATGGGAAATGCTGCGGATGGTATCCGAAGGGCTAGGAGAAGAAATGTGATGGAATAGAGTACATCACTCCGTCTGTTTGTCGACATACCAACATGAAAGGGTCTCTTTGTGGGAGAGAGCGGGTAGCATTAATGTGTGGATATGTACTATATGTATGCTATATAATCAATTATGGCAATATAAACCTCAGTTCTTCCCTTACTATTGTAGTAGTCTGCACTGACCTCAGAGGCAAGGAGCCACATTGACAGGTAGGTGGGGATAGAATAATTTGAATCAGGGAACCTGGGTAGGTTAGCACCCTAGTATAGCCCGAATTGCCAATGTTTTTCATTATCCTCCCCCCCCCCCCCACGTCACTGGTTGCCATGCAATACTAAAAAAGATTGCATTGTGACATACACAAAAGATTCAAAGTGAAATTACTAGAAAATAGGAGAATAATTCATTTGAAAACATTAGCATATAGCTATAGTCAAAACAATAAACTCCTAACAAAATCACAAAGGGCTACTATCTGACTATATCAAATAATGCGCCACTACTAAAGCAGACCAGAAGCCAAATAAAAGCTCATGAGAGAAGCACAATGGAAATGGCTGCCAAGGTGTGGAATACCCAAACAGTAAAGGAACGACAAATTCCTGACCTAAAAACTTACAAAAAATATCTGTGCAAAATAAGGCTAGGAAACCCCTACTAAGCTGCACTGCAAAGGGGCATGTGATATGTCACGGCCCACCAGCGGGATGCCCAATGGAAGGTAACCATGCCAAAAGTAGCCAGATAACACACCACACAGCTACGTACAAGCCTATGATATGTAAATAGGGGGTAGGCTAGTCTAGTAATAAGAGTAGAAAAAAAGCTGTAGAGAGCAATATGTAGCATATTAGCTTCAACTGGCCTGCCTGCCCTTGGGGCCTCCTTCGACTGCACAAGCCTGGCTCCTACAGACAATTTCTCCCTAATGTGTTTTAAAGTGGGTGTAGTAAAGAAGGCTATACTGCTGTCCATAGTTAAGAAGCGATGTTCTGTGTTTAAAGACCTGCATGCAGTAGGGTGCCATTTAAGGCCCGTTCACACTGGCGAGTTAAAACGATTCATTTAAATTGACTTGCCTAGTTCGACTCACATTCGGTATGTGGACGCTACACTAAAGCAATTTAGGGCTGAATCGATTCATCTAGTTCGCTTCAAGTAAACCACCTCCCGAGGTAGTATAGATGAAGCGATTTAGCTGGTTCCCGGGCAGTGATAGTGTAAAATAGTGGTGCTCGCCGGATACAGGCTCAGGTGTAACTATTGCTGGTGCCCGGCAGTGTTAGGGACCGATTAGGCCGAAATCTATTGAATGCGATCATATTTAACAGAATTACATACTCAAATATTGAAATTTAATTAAATTAACCCTAAATTCCAAGCGATATTAACGGAGCAGCTACATCGGCGTCGTTATTCATATTGTCGAATCGACTAGTGTAAACTAAACAAATAGCAGTGCTCACCGGATACAGGGGGGGGGCACTTGCTCATGCGCAGATATCGATTTCCGGCTAAAAGTACTGCATGTGTGGACACGACACTAATTCGCTTCATCTATTTCGCTTCATCTAAATCGGCATAAATTTGTGCCGTGTGAACGGGACTTTAGATGCAAGTCGTCGACATTGCAAGAATAATAAAAATCAATGCAGGGTTCCCCCCACATCCCTCGTTACCCTGTATAGATACGCCCATTATGGGACGGTCGATTAGAATGGCGTGAATAGGAATTAGTTTCTGTATACTGACAATATTTGTTTGATAGCAACAATAATAAAGTCAATGTAGGATTCCCCCTCTTCGCTCATCCTTTATATACAGACAAGCCCATTAAGGCATTATGGGACGGTCAATTAAAATGGCATGAATAATGACAATATTTGTTAGATAGCAACAATAATAAAAGTCAATAAAGGCTTCCTCCTTTCCCTCACCCTATATATAGGCCTACATGCAGGCCTATTATGGGACGGTTGATTAGAATGGCGTGAATAGGAATTAGTTTCTGTGTATAATGACGATATTTTTTTGATTGCAACAATAATAAAAGTCAATGCAGGGTCCCTCCTTCCCTCATTGTCCTACATAGATAGGCCCATTATGGGATGGTCGATTAGAATGGAGTGAATAGGAATTAGTTTCTGTGAGATGACAATATCTGTTTGAAATTATTAGTTAGGGGTCGCTTGCCATATCTGTCACAGTGTAATTAAGTCTAAACAAACCCAACCAAAGCTTTCTTCAGAACTGGCTCTATTTTATTCACTTCTGTTGGAGATCGTGCAATAGGCCTATGTGTACTATTATTATCCCGGTATCACAAGTTTACTAAGTACCCAATTATCTGAGTTGGATATGTAGGATCAAATGTAGGTAAGGCCTAAAGCCCCTGTCACAGCTCGCCGGATTGAGCAACGGACAGAATTGTCTAGTCCGGTGGTGTTTGGGCGTGATAAGTATTAAAATGTGTCAAAATGTTCCGATATCGGGTCAAAGGCCGCTGGATGAATTGACATGAAATGGACATGAAACGGACATGAAATGGACATGAAACGGACATGAGATGGACATGAAACGGATATGAAACGAACATGAACGGATAGCCAATGGAGGGTAAGCGGAGTAAACGGACTAAAACCAGACAAGAACCGTAGACGACAATCAGGCGGCATCCGTTCCAAGTTTTGTGCATGTTCAAAACTTGTAGCGGATCGGGCCGGATATCAATGGATATCAACGGATAGGCAACGGACACAAACCAGACTTTGCTGGATATCAACAGACTTTGTTTGGTTTCTTTCCATTTGCTCAATCCTTCGAGGTGTGACAGGGACTTTAGTGTTTTGGGTTTTTAAATAGTAAGCTTTGATCAATCAATGGAGCTTTAATATTACTTCATGAAGAACTCTTTTCCAAAACGCTATAGGCGCCATTCCAAAAAAAATGAGTTTACAATGCCAATGCCAATGCGAAGTTCATCAATCATTTTTTGGAAAAGAGCTCTTCAAATAAATAAAGAGCTCTTCATATATAATTGTATATATATATGAAGAGCTCTTTTCCAAAACATGATCTCCCAACTTGGCCCCAGATAGCATACAGCCGGCGGGCCGACGTTGGCAATTGGTCGCACCGTCGTCACATATTTTCCACCATCGGGCCACCGTCGGGCCGACGGTAGTGGTCCGCCTCTGGGTTTCAATTTTTTTGTACATTTGGGCCACCGTCGAGCCACCGTCGGGCCAACGGTGGTATTCCGCCGCTGGTTTTCAATCGTTTTGCACATTTGGGCCACCATCAAGCCAACGTCGGGCCGACGTGGTGTCCCGCCGCTGGGTTTCAATCTTTTGCACATTTGGGCCACCGTCGAGCCGTTGGGCCGACGGTGGTGGGCCGCCGCTGGTTTTCACTCAGTTTGCACATTTGGGCCACCGTCGAGCCACCGTCAGGCCGATGGTGGTGGGCGGCGCATGCGCAGTTCTATAAATTTGGTTTCCGGCTCGAGTCGGCAGCAGAGCACGTGCGATCGTTGAGCAGCGTTCTTTTTCTACAAATAACTCCAGAAGTCGCAGGAATTTTAAGGAATTATTTAACAGGTTTGTTTATTGATACGTGGCGAAGGAGGAGAGGGAGGCAGGTATTGGTATAAAACACACTTTATTCACAAACAGGAGCAGCAATGTTATAAGTACAGTGTAGGTAGATAAGGTATGAAGGTATAACATGTAGCAAGTGAGTATAAAGTGCAGTATCCTCGGGCAATAAATTTACAATGTCAAGAGGTGCATAGGACCATGTCCGAGGTTAAATGTCATGTCAGCGTTGAAGTCACATGGGAGGGAGGCGCCCCGAGGAGCCCTCCACCCCATGAGAGAGAGAGGAGAGGGAGAGTGTAAGTAAGGGCGGAGGTCCAGGTCCCCTGCTCCATTATGTCCCCGAGGGGGACGCCGGCGCGCTGGCAAGCCTGGGCCGCCCCCCGGCGGAGGCTGTGGAGGGTGTAGCCGTCGGGGGCGGGGACCCCGAGGGCCGAGAGGGCGCCTCGGAGAACGGCTGTCAGTGTCCGAGGGTCGAGGGGGCGGCCGGAGGGCAATATGAAGGCGGGGTCGGTGGGGCAGGCAGGGACCAGCGCGACGGAGGCGGACCAGGCCGCCACGGGGCAGAGCGGGCAGCCCGTGGAGGCCGGGATGAAGAGGGCGACCGCCCCCGAGGGCAGCGCGATGGTCTTGGTGGTGCGGAGTGTGACCCGCAGCCCACCGGGGGCGGGGGCGACGTCGCTGCGGGTGATGGTGTGGGGGCCGCCCCACACCTCGGGGCTGGGGGAGAGGAGGCTGGACTGCCGCAACATCCCGTAGTACCCGAGGAGCAGAGCGGCCCGGGGGACGACGCCCGAGGGCCCGGCGAGGGCGAGGTGGCGGGCGACAGCCGCGAGGGTGGCGGGCATCAGTGGAGGGGCGGGGCGGGCAACGTGTCCGGACGACCGTTCCCCACCGCGACAGAAGTCTCTGGCGAGGCGCGAGGTGAAAGCGGTGGGGTCGCCCCCGGCCGCCTCCAGCCAGGAGCGCGCCCCGGAGAGGGCGTTCTGGACGGTGGCCGGCGCCAGGGGGCGGGCGTAGAGTGAGGCGGTGTAGGCGGCGACGTCGAAGGGCGTCGGGGCGAGGGGGTCCCAGTGGTGGCCCGAGGCGAACTCGACGTATCCTCGGGCCTGTCGATGACAATTCCTCCAGGTGGAGGGGGCGAGGGCAGCGATGCGCAGCCCGTCGACGGTGGCGACCTCGGAGGCGGTGTACCCTGGATCAGAGGCCGGGGTTGTAAGGGAAGTCATCGTGGTCGGCATCGGCGCGCTCAAGCCCTAGGCGGGCGACCTCGTCTCGGGCCACGCCGGCCCAGCGACCAGGGAGGTGGGCGCGGCCTAGGGCATCGGCGAGGACGAGGTCGGCGCCGGGCTTGTGCACAATAGTGAGCTCGAAGCAGGCCTCGGCCGCCATCAGCCAGAGTTTGCGGGCGCATGTCCCGAGGGTGGGGTCGCGGGCCCATCCCGACTCGAGGGCGGCAGCGGAGGCCATGTTGTCCGTGTTGACGACAACGTTGGCCCCGGCGACGTCAGCCGGGAGGAGGGCACGGAGCGCGACCACCAGGTTGACCGCCTCGAGCTCGTGGATGGCGGGGAAACGGGCGCGGAAGGCCTCGGAGTACCCTCGGGCGTAATAACGCCTGGGGGAGTAGGCCCCACCCCCGGTGAGGCATGAGTCGCACTTGATGATGATCCTCCGGGTACTCGGCGGGCGGAGGAGGTGGAGCCCGTTGGACGCGCGCCCGTAGGCCACAAACCACGCCAGGTCCCGGAGGGCGTCGTCCCCGAGGGTGATGGTGGCGAACCCGTGGCAGCTGCGCAGGGCCGCGAGGAGACGCGCCATGAACTTCCTCGCGGGCAGGACGCAGCTGCCGACGTGGTTGAGGCGGCCGAGGATGCTCTGGAGCTCCTGGCGCCCGAGAGTAGGCTGGGCGACCCGGGCCTCGCAGTCGGCAACGAGCTCGTCGACTTTGTCGGGGGCGATGCGGATGGTCATGGCGTCGCTGTCGATGGCGAATCCGAGCCAGGAGACCCGCACCGCCGGGGGATGGCACTTCCCTGAGGCGACCTCCAGCCCGAGGGCGCCGACGAGGGCGATGAAACCGTCGAAAGCCTGGCGGGCCCTCAGGTAGGTGAGCTCGCACCCGACAAAGTCGTCGATGTACACGAGGGCATGGAAACCCTCGCGCAAGAGGATCCAGGCCACCGCAGCGGTCACCCTGACGCAGGCGGCGCCCGAGGAGCGGCAGCCAAAGGGGAGGGCGAGGTCAACATAGGTGGCCCCCTCGAAGGCAATCCCGTATAGGGGGCAGGAGAGGGGGTCAGCCCGGAGCTGGCGGTAGACCCTGGATATGTCCGCGGTCCAGGTGTAGGCCCCAGTGCCCTCTCCAACGATGCGGCGGCCCACGTCGGCCACGGAGGGGAGCCGGTATGCGTGGGGCCTACCCAGGTACTCACGGCGGGGTATCCCAGCATTGACGCTGTGGCCGGGGGGGTATGATAGGTCAACGATGACCCACCTATTGCCCGGGTCAGATTTGGGGCGGGTCATCATGGGGGAGACCTGGGCCCAGGGGGTGAATGGGGGGGGCGAGAAAGGGGCCGGCGAGGGCGCCGTGTGCGAGCTCGGTATCAATGAAGTCCCGGAGGTGGACCTGGTGCTCCGGGGCTTCGCGGTGGTTGGTGTAGGTAGGCCGGGGAGGGGTGCTGGCGGAGTAATTGGCTGGAAAGCCGAACTCGAGGAGGTCGACTAGGTCCTTGTCGGGGTGGTCTCGGAGGCGGGCGCGCCATGCGGGGATGTGTAGGCCTGAGGGGAGGGGGATGCGGGCGGCCAAAAAGTTAGGGAGGCCCGCATCTCAGAGGGCGTGGTAGGCCTGGGAGAAGGTGGGGTGGCGGCTCCAGGCGGTGCCGGAGAGGTGGGGCCATATGGAGAGGAGGGTGGGGCGGTAGGCTGTGGGGGTGGGGCCGCAGGAGGGGGCGGCGAGGAGGGTGTCCTGGATGCCTGGGTTGACGACCTCGGCGACTGGTTCGCCGAGGTCGCTGGGGGGGGGGGGGGGGGGGGGGGGGGTGGGAGAGGAGGTGCGGGAGGGGGAGGGGAGGGGACGGGCGAAGGCGGGGCGGGAGGGGAGGGGCGGGGCGACGGGCGGGGGGGGCGGGGAGGGTAGCGCGGCGGTGTTTAGGGAGGCGGTTGGGGGTGGTGTCGGGTGTAGGTGGGGCACCCTGCGGCGGACATCCGGTCTGGGCCGGCGAGGTGGTTTCTGGGCTTGGGGTGTGCGGCAGGGGGTTTCTGGGTTCCCAGGGTGGCGGGGGGTGGTGGGGGTGGGTGCGGGGGTAGGTGCGGGGGTGGGTGCGGGGGTGGGTGTGGGTGTGTGGGTGTGTGTGGGGGGGGCCGCGTCACCGCCGCCGGACTAAAAATCCGGCGAGGTGATCGCGGGGGCGGCTGGGGCGCGGTCGCGGGTGCGTGTTGTATAGCACACGGCCTCGCTATGGACGGTGAGGATGCGGTGCACATTTGCACAGTACGCGCATGCGTGCCTCCTCCTCGCGCCCTGGTCGCCATGGGCCTCTCCGGGGGGAGCGAGGTCCCATGAGGCGGGGTCCCTGTTCCAGGCGGGGCAGGGTATCCCGTATGCTTCGCGGGTATAGGGTGTGCGTGGGTCGGCCTGGGTGGAGTGGGGATGAGTGGGGGGGGGGCTAGTCGGGCGGGGGCGCGGGTGGGGGGCTGGTGGGTTCTGGCTCCGCCCCCGGAGGCAGTCACGGGGGCGGTGATGACATCCATGCGGACTGTGTTAATGGCGACTGGGTCGCGCCACCCATCCGGAAGCCGTCCGTCGGCGACCCATGCGAATATAGTCTCGGAGTACCGCCGCACGGTCGGCCAGGGATGGGTGAGACAGTCTCTGAGCACGGTCGTGTTGTGGTGGAGAGGTCCGGGGAGGGAGTCAGTGGGGAAGGCAGGGTGGGACTCTAGCATCCGGAGGGCAAGGTTATATTCCTCCATGGTCGCCTCGCCGCGCTTCAGGGCCTTCGCCTCAGCGCCTCTCTCAATGAGGTCGTGGGGGAAGAGGTATCCTGAGGGTATACCTTTTCGGCGTCCGCTGCCCTGCGCCTCGGCGGACTCCAGTATCTCCCTGACCGCGTCGGCCGCGGATGCGGGGGAGCGGTCGGGGGCGGGGTGGGCGGCAGCGGGGAGCCGAGCTGCGGAGGCGGCCTGCTGTGTGGTGTATAGGCCGCGCCTCGTGTATCGCTGGTAGGTGGGGTGGTCGTCGTCGGCCGGAGTCGCGGAGGCGGGGAGGAGGCGAGGGTGGGTGGGCTGGTAGGCGGCTCCTCCTGTCCCAGCGGTGAGTTCTTGCAGAAGGTCGGCTAGGCGGTCCGCGACGGAGGGGGGTGGGATGGCCGCGGCCCGAGGCGGAGGCTCGGCAGCCTCCTCCGGGAGGGCTGGCGCCCGAGGTGGGGCGAGGGTGATGGACTCCACGAGAGCTGTGAGGTGATCAATGGCGCCGGACTGGCACTGCAATCCCGCGGCCTGGGCATCCATCCGGGCGTCTATGGCGGTTGCCCAGGAGGTGGCCTCCGACTGGAGGCTGGGGGCGGTAGAGGTCCCGGAGGCGGCGTCCTGCGAGGCGGCAGAGGCGCTCCTCCCTCGGCGTGGTCCTCGGCGGCCCGGGGGGCGGCCTCGGGGGCAGGGGCCCGGCTGGCATGATAGCGGTGTGTGCGTAATGTGCAGGCCGACAAGCCTGGAGGTGTGAGGCGTGGATGCGTGCGGCGTGGGTGCGCGAGGTGTGAGGCGTGAGGCGTGGCGGCGTGAGGCGTGGCGGCGTGGAAGGAGCCAAAGAAAATTATGTCCGGGCCAGGAGGGTGAGAGGAGGCGTGTGGTCGTAATGCCCTCCGGCCGCCCCCTCGACCCTCGGACACTGACGGTCGTTCTCCGAGGCGCCCTCTCGGCCCTCGGGGTCCCCGCCCCCGACGGCTACACCCTCCACAGCCTCCGCCGGGGGGCGGCCCAGGCTTGCCAGCACATCGGCGTCCCCCTCGGGGACGGCCCGACGGTGGAAAATCTGTGCAAAAAGAATGGCAAAGAGCAGTGGACCACCACCGTCGATCCGACGGTGGCCCGACGGTGGAAAATATGTGGCGACGGTGCAACTAATAGCCAACGTCGGCCCGACGGCTCTCTGCTATCTGGGCAGAGGCTTCAGCGGTAACAGCTTAAATTGACTCAGTATTCCCTTCTATGCTGAAACAAATGCTTAATAAGTGCATCAGTGTCTAAGTTACATATGTAGAATAAAAATCAAGATAATTGTTTTGGCTTTGAAAGGTTTATGCTTCATCAGCCTATGTAGCTTTAAATACAATACAAGCACACAAATTGTGTTGTAGCACAGCTTCCAGCCAACCAATCAGATATATGAAAGATGGCATTTCAGCGTATTGCTGTCATACAGATACAGCCCCTCTCCATGTGCATGCCGTGTGGGTGATGGGTGCATTATTCATGGTGACACTCCTCTGACATATCTACACGAGGGGGGCACCATTGTCGAAAAAACAAACCATCAATACCAGACGGGATGACCGAATGAGTTAGAGCGTCCGTCTCCTGTGTTGGTAGATCGTGGGTTCTAACCCAGGTCGAGTCAAACCAATGACTTAAAAATTGATACTTGTCGCTTCCTAGCCAGGCGCTCGGCATTATAAGGATAGGGTAAGGAGCAGTGGAATGAGGATTGATTGATTGGTGGTTGCTTTACGCCGTGTCGGCAGCATAGGTCATATTCACAGCGAGAAATGTTTGTTTTTGTTCAAACCATCGCTTTTACATGTAAAAGCATACAATCAATTGTGTGCCAATAAGACACTCATGAATTGTTTTAACTCACAATCATATAGTTTCTGGTCAAGCTAAATAAAATTCTAGAGGATAATATTATTCACTGATGAAATTAGTTTAAAAAGCTATATGAGGTGGTATAAACCAGCTGCCCTCAAAAAGCCTAAGATGTTTTCTTGTTTTACTTTAGTAAAAAGGTCATGCATGCTGTTTGCAGTGTAAAAGTGTTGCCACAGGGCCACGAAATCCACACAGTTTTAACCAAGTGTGTTTTAATGTCAGTGGGGACTGACATCCAATACATTCAGGGGAGGGTGGAATGAGGAAGATCAATCATCCCCGATTGAAGTTTCCCCTGGTTGAACAACTAATGTACCAAAATAAGAAGTATGTACTCCTACTCGGCAACCCGTCATTGGGTGACGTGCAAGCAATCATCATCAATCAAAATGTGATTAGCATCATTCTTCTTCAATCATGCATGTCCTCATTCACTGGTTTTATTCATCATTGAAAATTATGTGTGTAAGATAACTGCCACTTTATCTATAGCCAGAAGACCAGTGCCTCGGCGTGGATAAGTGCATTATTCTCATGAATAAAATATTTATAAACAAACAACAACAAAAAGAGGCTCTTGGGTCAAAGGTCAATGGATTGTAACATCTCACCAGAGTGGCGTGCAAAGGTTGTGTGATGCCTGGGGCTAATGCCTTGATTGTATGCCACTAAAGGCTCAGTCACACCTTACCGGATTGGGGTACAGGATAGAAAACGAACACTGTCCGGTGAAATACGTCAATGTCCGGTTTATATATGGTATGCATCCGGCTTGTCCGTTCTCTGTCCGGTGGTGTCCGGCTTGTTCGCTGGCAAGTCTTGAATATGCACAAAACTTGTACCGGACACCGCCGGCCTGACGTGTATGGTTGATTTCCAGTTTAAGTCCGTTTTGTCCGGTTCATATCCAGTACCCATCCGTTACATGTCAGGTTTGCTTCCTGAAGAGTCCGTTGACGGTGTTGTGGGAATTTGGTCCGTCGGTTTTTTATATGTTTTCGGCGCGTCCATGAACAGTCCAGTACGTGTCCGGTTGATGTTTGGTCCATCCGTTTCACATTCGGTTGTTGTCTGGTTATCGTCCAGTGGCTATTCGTTAATGTACGTTCCTTGTCCATTTAGCGTTTATTTCGTCCGGGGTCCTTTGCAACATTTCAACACATTTCGGTACATTTTGATACCGAACACCACCAAACTAGAAAATTCTTTGTCCGGTTGTGTCCGGTATTCAATCCGGTAAGGTGTGACTAGTACTGAGAAATGTGAGCAAGGAAGACATTTTAAATATGCCCCGATATGGATGCCCGGGGCAGTCGCACCCTCTGGCCCTCTCTGCATGCTACTGGCTGACCGTTATTATTTATACCAGACTGGGTTTGCCCCGTGACGTCATTTGACAGGGACAACATAGTGCAGCCAAGCAGGCATCCAATGGTGCGCCCTGTGGACTTGAGTGACATGATAATAATCCCTTCACAGTATCGATTCATCCCCCATGTTAGTTCTGCTAGGCACTCGATGTGAGTCTAGACGCGCATGAGTAGTCGACAACGCAGTTAGAATGATGGCCAGAGATCTTCAGTCATCAGCCACTGTGATTTATGGCCCCCGCATTTTGGTTAGTTGTTTGAGTTTCACGTCCTGGCAACATTCAAGGTCATCAGGACGCGAACCGACTTGTCACAGTGTGATTCTATAACTAACGGAAGGTCCTTTAGACAGGGTCCGTCCGGGGCCTGGAATTTTTTTTAAGTCTTGAACTTCATTTGTCTCATTTCGAGAGCTTGAGAGGCCTTGAATTTAACCTATTTTGGATAATTCGTCTTGAAAAGCCTTGAATTCTATTAAACTGTCCCCACTGAGTCCCCATTAGTCTGAAATTGCCATTTGCCATTGTTGTTTTAACCTGAAATCAAAATGAAAATAGACTTGAATTTCTTTGAAAAAACAGCCTTGAAAAGCCTTGAAATAGCTTTGAATTCCATATTTTCAGATGTGTGCGGACCCTGTTTTAGCGGTACCAGCCAGTGTGATGATACTCATCCAACTACATGTAGCTGTCTCTCTGTTCTGTTGTACTAATAATTAACTGGGTGCCAATTCACAAACAGAAGCCTAATAAAAACCTATGTAAAATTTACAAAATGGACGGAGTAGCGGCCTCAATCAAACTGGACTTTGACAGTGCATCAATTTTAGAAAGCCCACCAGTTTGTTCTCATTTGGTGAAATGTGCCCTATATCTGACCTGCAGGTCATACACACTGGAGCCTGGTGTATGGCGAATCATAACAGGACGACACCCGAGGATTAAACTTTGCCAGATCATCATCAACAACAACAACAAAAAGCTACCGAATGCTGTGGCCGAATCGATGTAGCGTAGGCTTCCCGTGCGGAAGGTCGAGAGTTGGAATCCCAGCCGAGTCAAACTAATGACTTATAAAATTGATAATTGTTGCTACCTAGCCTGGTGCTCAGCATTAATAGGATAGGACATGGACTGGTTAGCACAGTGTCAGGATAATTTTACTGTGTGGGGTATCGGGTCATGATACTGGCGGCCTGGTCTCCCAGTGGATCAGCACTATAAAGTCGCCATGAGTGCATACTATCACAAGTCGGTAGCCATCCGGATATGACATTAGATGTTGCTAGGATCTACAATAAACAAACAAACAATGAAAAGAAAAATCCAGTTCCAGTCATATGCAACTAATTCAGTGTGAAGTAGCAGAGAGGCAGATTTTGGTGATCCATCCAACATGGCAGCATAATAAAGGTCCAATTTTACTACACTTTCAGGGGCATTCCAGTTCTATCACCATGTATGCAAACTTTATATAGTAAGACTTGTTGCGATTTCCACAACCTGCTAAGCCTATAGATGGCTAAGTCTACTTGCCTGTCTGATTGCCTGTTTAAATAGTCATGCCAGTGTGCGATGCCAATTGCGGTAAGCTTGTCACTATTACTCTGTCTTTCTCGTTTAAATATGTATGCTAGTGGAGTAGACTGCACTGACTTCTCAGGCAAGGAGCCACATAGACAGATAGGCTGATTGCATTAGGGAGCCGAGGTAGTGTAAGCATTAGCACCCTAGCCCTGGAATGGTAAGAAGTGTGGACGTGGATGTGAGTGCATCAGGGAGCCCAGGTAGTGTAATGGTTAGCACACTAGCCCTGGAATGGTAAGTGTGTGTTTGAAAACCTGCTCTAGGTTCAATATTTCCCATTTTCATCACTGCCACGACACTGGTTGTCGTGACCTGGATCCCATACAAGCTAAAAAGCTGTATGGTTGTTGAACCTACCCTGTGTATGTTTAAAAAATGTATGGGTGTAAACTGTTTAAAAGACTTACAATTCCTGGAGGACGAGTGAAGTAGACTGCACTGACCTCTCAAACAAGGGGGCCACATAGACAGGGAGGTGTGGATAGGGTGATCACATCTGGGGTCCTAGGTATGGATAGGGTGATTGCATCAGGCAGCCTGGGTAGTGTAATTGTTAGCACGCTAGCCCCAGAATGGCAAGAAGTGTAGGTTCGAATCCAGTTTTGGCACAATTTTCCCATTTTCATCACCCCCACGACACTAGTGTGCAATACCATTCATGATAAGCTTGTCACAATTACTATGTCTGGCAAAATATAGATTTTGAGTCTGTTTGACTGACTGCTAGTTTAAATACCCATACCAGCATGTGACACCATTTGCCACAAACTTGTGACAATTATTAAATAGAGTATTTGAGTCTGTCCAGACGGGATAGCCGAATTAGTTGAGCGTCTGTCTCCTGCTTTGGTAGATCATGGGATTCGAAGCCACAGGTTTGAACCCTGGTCCAGTCAAACCAATGACTTAAAGATTTATACTTGTTGCTTCCTAGCCAGGCACTAGGCATTGTTAGGATAGGGCAAGGACTGGTTGGCTCAGTGTCAGGATAATGTGACTGAGTGGGATATCAGGTTATGGTGCTGGCAGCCTGGTCTCCCAGTGGGGCAGCACTTATAAAGTCGCTATGAGTGTGCACTGTGACAAGTCGGTACCCATCCTGATAGGACAGTAGATGTTGCCCGGGTGTAAAATTCCAACAACCAAGCAACCGCGGTAAATCCTAGTGAATGAGAATGTGTTGATACGTTGACAACTACAAACGAAAGTTTTTTTGTTTTGCTTTTTTATTATGCTCAACCAACCAAGATCGATTTAAAGAACCGCCGTATTGAAAATGAATGGGACTACTGCCTGAAGGACAATTATTGTTTAGTGTACCATATCAATGAGGTATTTGTGTATCCGAGTTGCAATACACCACAAGGTTAGTTGAGGTCAGTCAGCAACAGTCACACCCACACCCACACCCACACCCACACCCACACCCACACCCACACCCACACCCACACCCACACCAGTGGCGTAGCTAGAGGGGGGCGCATGGGAGTGAGTGTCCCTCCTTTCCCAACGGCCATTGAGTAGGCCTCTGATAAAAGTCATATCTGATTTTAAATACAGAACAATAATTGCATACTTCTTTTTTAAATGTATGCTCCTCGTGTTTTAATGTTAAATACAGAATTTAAAAAAGCATAATGATTTCTTTGTTATTTGGTATGCGTCGTGGCACCTTTTTATGTGTTTCAAATCCTAACGTTGACCGGACGCAGTGGCCGAATCGGTAGAGCGCAGGCTTCCCATGCAGAAGGTGGAGAGTTGGAATCCGAGCCGAGTCAAACCAATGACTTATCAAATTGACACTTGTCACTACCTAGCCTGGCGATCAACATTAACAGGATAGGACAAGGACTGGTTAGCTCAGTATCAGCATATTGTGACTGACTGGGAAATCAGGTCATGGTGCAGGCAACCTGGCCTCCCAGTGGGGCAGCACTATAAAGTCACCATGAGTGCGCACTGTCACAAGTCAGTACCTACCCCGATATGACCTTAGATGTTGCTAGCAACAACAAACAAACACCCTAATTTTAGAACCTGGCTTCGCCCCTCACCCACATCCACATCCATCCCCACTCCCACACCCACATCCATCCCCACACCCACAACCCACATCCATCCCCACTCCCACATCCATCCCCACTCCCACACCCACATCCATACCCACTCCCACGCTCACATCCATCCCCACTCCCAGTGCCATCCCCACTCCCACACCCACATCCATCCCCACACCCACAACCCACATCCATCCCCACTCCCACATCCATCCCCACTCCCACATCCATCCCCACTTCCACACCCACACCCATCCCCACACCCACAACCCACATCCATCCCCACTCCCACATCCATCCCCACTCCCACACCCACATCCATACCCACTCCCACGCTCACATCCATCCCCACTCCCAATCCATCCCACTCCCACACCCACATCCATACCCACTCCCACGCTCACACCCATCCCCACTCCCACACCCACATCTATCCCCACTCCCACACCCACATCCATACCCACTCCCTCGCTCACACCCATCCCCACTCCCACACCCACATCCATCCCCACTCCCACGCTCAAATCCATGCCACTCCGACCCCAACTCCCACAACTCCTAATTTTCTAATCTGGCTATACCCCTGACACACACCCACTCCCACACCCATATCCACACACACACACATTCCCATTCAATCATTGTGTAAACAGATTGTCTCTCCACTCCCTATCCCGCTAATCCCATTACTAGTTTACAATATCATCCGGTCCCTGTCGGGCAGTGTTTAGAAGGTTCACTCACAGATTAATGGTGCTGCGCGCTGAGCCGGTGTGGCGGTTTCACCGCCCGGTCAGTTTCAGCGCCCTGCCGTGGCTTCTGTGCATGCGCAGATTTTAAGAGATGGTCAAAACACCCGTGGCCTCGCCGGCTACAAGCTCAGCTGGTGCCCGGCAGTGTTAGGGACCGATTAGGCCGAAATCTATTGAATGCGATCATATTTAACAGAATTACGTACTCAAATAATGAAATTTAATTAAATTAACCTTAAATTCCAAGCGATATTAACGTAGCAGCTAGATCGGCGTCGAATCACCGAGTGTAAACTAAACAAATAGCAGTGCTTGCAGGGCCTCTTAAAATCCGCGCATGCGCAGAAGCCACGGCAGGGCGCTGAAACTGACCGGGCGCTGAAACCGCCACACCGGTTCAGCGCAGTGTGCATACAGTGCGTACTCACTGCACACTTGTGATAAAAGAACTGACCTACTTTGTAAAAGCAACAAATTCCCATTGCCACCAAATAAGGGGTGCGACATGAAAAATGCGCTACTAAAACTTAGGAGAGCAGTAGCAGAGATAATCAACAAACAAGAAGTAGTTGTTCATACATCATTACTATTAAAGCTGCCTAGTCCGATTATGAAGTTAATATTACTTTACCGCCTTTCAAGCATGTTTTAGTAAACCCCATCAGAATGCAACAGATACCCTAGCCTGGTCCCCTGGCCTTTGTTTCAACAGAGGTCCCCACTGTGCTCGTTTCAAAGGCCCATAAGCATATTCATCGCTGGAAGGAGCGGGACAACCAGCCACGTTTGAACTCGTTTGAGCCCTGTTTGAACTTGCCGGAAATAGACTTTCCTCTTCTCGTCTTCGCGAGAACTCAGTGAAGTAGATTAGTTTTCCGCATTATTGATAGATTATAGAACAGAAATACTTGACAATAAACATTAAATTTGTTATAACTATAAAATGATATTTATTTCAATTATCATAATCATGTGTTGTGTTCTTTTTTTATTGCAAATGGCGCCCCCCATAAAGGGTGGACATTTGCAATCGAAAAGAACAGCTCTGATTGGCTCAAATTATGGGAAGATTCCATTATTTTTTAGTAGTTTCTTGTTCAGACATAAGCTGTGTTCACACACGCACTTTAAATCGATTCATATAAATTGACTTGCCTAGTTTGACGCACATTTGCCATGTGAATGCGACGCTGTGTTGATTTAGGGCTGAATCGATTCGTATAAATCGGTTCATGGAAACCACCTTTGTGAGGTAGTTTATATGAATCGATTTGGCTTGAGCGCATCACGCACGTGCGCAGTCGAGACCTTACTTTGTTGACTTTCCGGTCGATCAAAACCGCATATTATATAATTTGGTCTATGAAACCGCTAGCTGTGCACAGATATTTTTTTCATAATTTATTTTTAGGGTTTCACTGCCCAGCAGAAGTTTTGACCGTTCCAAACCAATACGATTCAGTCCATACATATCTAGGTCGAACCCACTCTCTCGTGGTGATGTCGCCTAACCGGAAACTGGCGCTGGTCAGACTGGACTTGCTCATGCGCAGATATCGATTTCTGGCTAAAAGTACTGCGTGTGTGAACACGACACTAAATCGATTCATATAAATCGACTTGTCTAAGTCGACATAAACTTTGCCCATGTGAACACAGCTATAGTTACACAGATATATGTATCTTTTGCACAGATTAAAGTGCTTGAAGTATATTTTACATTTATCTACATCGACTTCTGTTTAAATCACACAATATCAGGACTTAAAGAATGGGAAACTATTCCTGCAAGGGTATGCTCAATATGGGACAGTGCTCACCCGTTTTTCCTCCTTTCCTCGCTGTGGACCCTGTGAAAGTACGATGTCTGAACACTTTGACTTCTGGATACTGAATGGTTTATTCACGGCCTAGGGCATGCTTGACCCGATGGCTAAACTTTCCATGACGTCATCTCATTAGCATATACCTTTGTCTCAAACTCTGCATCTCGTTAACATATATTAACGACACACCTGTATGTCTATTACACATATATCACAACGTACACACAGTGGAAGGCACCCCACCACTAACACACACACACCGTCCGCCTTCTCAAACTGCCACCGAGGGCGCCACACGCAGCTGGAGGAGCAAGGCAAGGCTCGCTTACTATAGACATACAAAGCCTCTAAACGGATGTGGCAGGCATTCCAAGATCAGATCTAAGCGCAGCTTCAAATTGATGAGGCATTCTGAATCAAGTTGGTCTTGATTGGTCATGCGTTGGGGTTTTACATCCCAGCAACATACCAGGACGGGCAGGCCTACCGAGTTATAGCTCAGTATCAGGATAATGTGACTGAGTGGGAAATCGGGTCATGATGGTGCCGGTGTCGCAGTTTCAGCGCCCGGTCAGTTTCATGCGCATGCGTCAAAATCTAACATCATCATCACTAACCTTATAAATTTAATATAATGTTTTTGGTAAAGATGTTTTCTACATGTGTACAAAGCGATTTGTTTCTAGGTGGTGTGGTTTTAGAGATATATCACTTTTCCTGTATTTTCTGTATGAAGATTGCTAGCGACCATTGACAATGCCTTGAGTTTGACGGTACGCGCAGTGCAAAACCTTAGTTTTATTCAAAATTAATACTAATCAAGAACCCTAACCTTATAAATTTAATACAGTCTTTTTGGTAAAGATGTTTTCTATATGTGTACCAAGCGATTTGTTAATAGGTGGTGTAGTTTTAGAGATATTTCACTTTTGCTGTATTTTCTGTGTGAAGATTGCTCACGACCATTAGCCGTGTTCACACGGGCAATGTAAATCGATTCGTAGAAAGCGACTTGCCTAGTTCGCCTCACATTTCTCGTGTGAACGGACGTCTGAGGCGGATTAGGGCTGAATCGATTCACGTGATGCGCATACTGTAAACCACCTCGCGAGGTAGTTTACGTGAGGCGATTTCTGTGATTCGATTTATTTTGTCCGTGTGGACGCACTGAGGCGGATTAAGCACCTCACACGCATGCGCAGTCGACACCTCAGTTTGTTGACTTTCCGGTCGATCAAAAGCGCATATTATATAATTTAGTCTATGAAGCCGCTAGCTGGGCACAGATATTTTTTTTATCATTTATTTTAATGTTTTCACTGCCCAGCAGAAGTTTTGACTGTTGCAAACCAATACGGTTCAGTCCATACATATCTAGGTCGAACCCACATTCTCTAGTGCCGTCATCGACAAACCCAAACTGGCGCTGGTTAGTATCGACTTGCTCATGCGCAGATTTCGATTTCTGGCCCAAGTACTGCCCGTGTGAACGGGCCGCTAATTCGACTCACCTGATTCGATTTGTCTGATTCGCCTCACATTTTGCCCGTGTGAACACGGCTATTGACAATGCCTTGAGTTTGAGTCTATACGGGCGGTGGAAACTGACCGGGCGTTGAAACTGCGACACCGGCGGCCTGGTCTGCCAGTGGGGAAGCACTATAAATTCCTTTGAGTGCGCACTGTAACATGTCGATACGCATACTGATATTGTGTTAGAAGTTGCCAGGATGTAAAACTCCAAAAACCAAACATACCCAAACCATTTAGAAGTGGACATCCGGAATGTGTGCCGGTGTAACGATTTCAACTTCCCCCCTTCCCAAGTTCCCCCCCAGGAATCTGAAAACGTTTTTAACTTCCCTCCAGGGAAATTAAAAACTTTTTTCAGATTCCTGGGGGGGGAACTTAAAAACAGTTTTCAGATTCCCCCCCCTATTTTCAAATTCCCCCCTCCGGGAATTTAAAATTGCTTAAAATACTTTAAAAAACTTTTTAAATTTCAGACCTATAATATTTTTTTCTTAACCATCTTGGAGACTTTTTGTGTAATTTGTGGTTAAATATGTTTTATTGTACTAGTAATAATTTCAATTATGCTATTCTCTGTATATTATAATATTTGTCATGAAAAATAATCAAAAATGGGGGGGAGGGAAAGTTAAAATGAGGGAGGGAATTTGAAAACGTTTTCAAGTTCCCCTGGGAGGAATTTGAAAACGTTTTCAAGTTCCTGGGGGGGAACTTGAATATGGGGGGAATTTGAAATCTTTACACCGGTGTTGCAGTTTCCGCGGCATACCCGTTTGCGAGGGACACATACATTCAAATGCATTGTCAATGGCCGTGAGCAAATCTTCATACAGAAAAAGTCAAATATCTCTCAAATTACACCACCTAGAAGCAACCCACTTGGAACACATATAGAAAACATTCAATGAATAGATTATATTAAATTCATAAGGTTAGGCTTCTGCACTTCTATTAATTTTGAATAAAACTAATGTTTTGCACTGTGCGTACCGTCAAACTCAAGGCATTGTCAATGGTCGTGAGCAATCTTCATACAGAAAATACAGAAAAAGTGAAATATCTCTAAGACCACACCACCTAGAAACAAATAGTTTGGTACACATATAGAAAACATCTTTACCAAAAACATTATATTAAATTTATAAGGTTAGTGACGATGCTGTTCGATTTTGACGCATGCGCAGAAGCGATGTGTCCCTCGCAAACTAGTATAGAGGGGGTGTAATGACGTCACGAGACAACTTCCGGTGGCCATATTGGATTACATATGAAACATTGGCCTACTGCCGTCGTTATCAGATGGCGCCACCATAGCCTAAGGATATAACGGACAGCTTGCCTACGTATGTTGAGTCTGCGTCAGAGAGCGTGTATATAGACACTCTCTCTGTCTGCGTGTAGATTATTAGCATTTAGAGTTTTGACGGCGTTACAATGATTGTTAATTTTAGCAGCTTTCTCGATTTGTATAACATCTCAATCAAAAAATGGGGGGGGGGGGAAATCAATTCTGAAATATGCAAAAGATGTAAACCTACATATGAACATGGATTCTGCTGTTTGAAATGTGTTGTGCTATTATTTGGAATGTTTTCACTTTTGGTTTCCATGTCACAAAAGTGGCACACCTTTTCTGAGAACAACGATACTCTCAGTTAAGCTGTATTCACACGGGCGAGTTAAAACGCCTCACGCAAAACTACTTGCGTAGTTCGACTCAGATTTGCCGTGTGAATGCACGGCTGAGGCGTTTTAGGGCTGAATCGATTCATATAAATCGTTTATTGTAAAACGCTTCGCAAGGTGGTCTACCGGAAACGATCTATGTTGAAACGTTTTATCTTGCCCGTGTGAACGCATATGAAGCGATTTATGACATCACACGCTTGCGCAGTCGAGACCTTGGTTTGTTGACTTTCCGGTCGATCAAAAGCGCATATTATATATTTTAGTGTTAGAAACTGCTAGCTGTGCACAGATATTTTTTTCATCATTTATTTTTAGGGTTTCACTGCCCAGCAGAAGTTTTGACTGTTCCAAACCAATATGATTCAGTGCTTACATATCTAGGTCGAACCCACACTCTCTCGGCCGTCGTCGACGAACCCAAACTGGCGCTGGTTAGTCTGGACTTGCTCATGCGCAGATATCCACTTCCGCCTTAAACCGCTCTAAGTACTGTCTGTGTGAATACGACACACTTTGAAACTCAGCCCGTGTGAATGCGCGCATAGATCGCTTAATATAAATCGCCTTCTGTAGATCGCTTTAGATTTTGCCCGTGTGAATACAGCGCGTGTGAATACGGCACTATTGCTTCTAGATAAAAGATTCACCCGGTACTTGTAGTACACGGGTGAACGACAACGTAGTCTAAATATGGGCGAAAATAGCCTTAGTATGGACCAGGGAGTAGAATGTCTGCCTCCAGTATCAAATGGATATTTATATAGGCACAGAGTTGGTGAAATGGGAGAGAATGCAAAAAGACAAGATGGTGGCCATAGAACGCCGTCGATTTCACTTTTAAATCTTATTAAACTAGATATTATATTATATTTTTCAACTCAAAGGTAGCGGGCTAATAATAAGACAGATATAAAGAATAATTGTTGCTTCTTACATTGTGAAATTAGGCTCTCATTTCATTGACCCGTTTTTTCGACAGCTTTTACATAGGGTTGGTTTGCACCCCTACTGCAGCAGTACGGAGTGAATCTTGTATCTATATTGCTGCCAGCCAGAGGCGCCAAGTCTCCAGATTTCGCGGGAGATCCCTTAAAATATATATCGAATTAACCACTATCTTCCAATTTCCAGCTTTTAATTTCTATAATGTCCTTCTTTAGTATATATTTAATAGATTTAAATGACAGCTCTACCAACCCAGTTATGTTATGTTAGCATTGCATTCCTTACACAGATACTCATTATATTTCAACAAAAATACGCACGTCCTACAAGTCGCAACTAATATGAGCTCGTCACTGTTAAAAGCAGCTCCATTTTTATTCAAGTCAAGCTTTAATAAATGTTATTTAACGATGTCTCTAGAGCACATTGATTTTCATATTACCATCTATTGGATGTCAAACATATATGGTGATTCTGACATATTTCTTTGGAGGAAACCTGCCACCACATAGGCTATTAATCTTTCTGATAAGGAGCAAAGGGTCTTTTATCTGCACTTTCACACAGACAGGACAGCACATACCACAGCCTTTGGTGAACCAGTTGTGGACCACTGATTGGAATGGAAAATAACCCAAACTGCAAATGGGTCCTCTGAGCAGGATAGATAGGATGACCGACACCTTCACCGGTGGACACTCTACCACCTGAGCTACGTCCCGCTCCTCCATATTAGTCATTTAAACACATCCGGGCGAGTCAGTTGCCACCTCAACGAGTAGAATTCAAATATCACTATTCTGTGACGTAATGTCTTGTGAGGGGTATTAAATTTGAAGGCGGTTTTTATTCTTTCTTTTTTTAAATAAAAATTATATTATTTAATCTCTTTTTTTAATTTCTACATTGTTATCCTTCCTCGACCAGAAGGCTGTGCATAACCCCTGACCATAACGCGCTCTTTAAAACAAAGGAGAAAAAAAGGAGGGGGGGGGTTTCTTACGGAAATATACTGAAGCAATAAACATTGGCACATCCTGCACGCCAGCATAATCTTTGCCTCGGTGCTAGTCAGGTTGGTATACTTAATTAGCTTTTGTTTGTTTGAGTACTGGAAACTTCGGTTATATCAGGACGGGTACCGACTTCTGACAGTGCACTCATGGTGACTTTATAGTGCTGTCCCACTGGGAGACGAGGTCATGACCCAATATCCCACTCAGACAAATTATCCTGACCCAACCAGCCCTTGCCTTTTCCTAATAATGCCGATAGCCTGGCTAGGAAGTAACAATTATACATTTTTAAGTCATTGGTTTGACTCGACCAGGAATCGAACCCATGGGTACGAATCCCATGATCTACCAGGTTAGCTTTCGTTGTTTTAGGTTCGTGAATAGCATTCTGTAAATGACAAAACATGTTATTCAGATCGTTGGTACCTCAAGTTTGAAAAATGTGCCACTTTGTTCTTTTCATGAATTGACTCAGTAACTTAACTGATATTTTTTAAATGAAGTTAGACTATGAACAGCAAATTAATTCTTGTGCTGAATGTGAAGTATCGCGAAATCATTCCATCCAGGCTGTATATTTGATAATACTTACAAATTAAGCATGTTTAACCGTTGGGCTATTCCACCCCCGCTTAAGGCGAGCCTTCGTTTTAATTTATAGAATATTTCCATGTGAATTTCCTGGGCCAGCCGCGGGCCGCCGCTGCCTCCCGTCCCGTCTGCAGGTAGTCCGTGTCCGTTGGTGTCGTTCCCGGGCTAAAGTCGACCAGGCAGAGTATCGTCTAAATACGGATTTTGCCCCTTCTCGCATTTATTGGTCTAAAGCATTTACTTAGTTATTTCAACTAACTGGCGGGTCTACCCGCCTTATGGTGTATTTAATATGTTTAAATTGATCCAGAACTAAGCAGATGCGCTAGTGTCACTGCCACTGTCACTGATAATCAGCCTAAGTTACTGTCATATTTTAGCCAAAAGATCTCTATGTGAATTCTGTTAATATGTCTGTTATAATCTTCCCGCACATGGGTTAAGTAGCTGCATAAGGCCTATTAGGCTTAATGCCCTTAATTATATATAAAGCAATCCAATATTAAGTTTGACCATAGCGGTTAATCTATAGAAGTCTGGAGAATAGTAAAGAATGCAAGGAATGTTCCAATTTACCTTTCCAAGAGCTCACGGCTTTTTATTCTTAACCAAACTAACATTCGTTTGTAGCACATGTTGTTGATGTATTATTCAATCCCCTCCCATATTATTAAGTTAAAACAAGTTCAGAATTTCGACAATAAAAGCCTAAATCTCGGCTAAAACATCAGAGCATCATTAAACACGTCTGATGGGTCTGGGTCCGAACGCCCGACCTTCTATCGTTGCCAGGAGAGTCGCAATTGACTTCTCCAAGCAACGCTTTACGGCCGGAAACCCAGGGCCTCGCAAATGTTGGCATTCGCGAGTCTGCCATGGCGAGTAGCCCGCATTTCCAAATGCGGGTTAATCGGTGCACGCTTGCAAATTTCACAAAGCGAATAGTCTCGCCCACTTCACATGTGACAAATTGAAATGACTGCAGTAGGGAAACGCATAAACGCATTACAAAAAAAACATAAATATGCCCCATAAACAGAAATATTGGTTAAATTGGTAAAGAAATGCAAATCAACAAACGGTTGTTTTTATATCACAATATCTTTATTAATGTGTTCAAATTTAATACCATATCACCATGTAAGTTACTTAGTATACTATATATAAATGCACATTTCTTTAAGCTTCCGAGTCCAGTAACATATGCTCACTAATCTGACTCTCCCAGCAAGCCAAAACTAAACAACACAAGGTTATAAATTAACAAGGGTTAAACGCATAAACAGAGGAATGTCTTCACAATACAATATTATGTAGTCAATATGTTTCACAGTACCATAATCTACATGTGTAGGGCAGACCGCTGGATGATCATCTAGTATCCTATACTGACACCAACGTAAATCTAATTCCTAATATAACTTCCAGAAGTCTCTCTCAGGGTTTGCATGAAAATATAAATAGACAATGTACCTATTAAAATAAAAAGAACTTGTAGAAAAATCAACAGGTTGCACGTCTTATTCACCAACTTTCTTTTTTTTACTGGATAAAACTATTTTTATTTGTTGCTTATCTTGCAAGTGGATTATACGAGCGTGATCGGTAGAGATATTGTAGAATTGGGTGGAATGGAATACGAATATCCTAAACATTCCAAATGTCCTAAACATAATAAATTAATATCATATTTATTGAAAATTGTCTGAAAAAAATAGCCATCGTTTAAAGCTGCATCAAATCTTGAAAACCAAAACATTTGTCGAAATTTGATTCTACATATCTAACTTAGATACTGGTGCACTTATTTAAAATTTGTTGTCACACAGAAGGGAATATAATCAAGGCAATTGAAGAGAACTTGTTATTGCAGAATGTTATGGGGTCAGAGTTTTGGCAAGCATGCCAAAATAAATTTTGCATGGTTGCACTTCAAATCTCAAAAGCTAGCCACTTAAAATAAGTTACTTCAAGCAAAAGTAAGGTACATTATAATGATCAACCTGATGTATTTATCTCAGAAAATGTCAAAAACTCAAAACCATCGGACTATACAACTTTAAACACTAGCATCGCACTTGCTTTTGCCGGTAAGGTATACGATTGGTGTCCCTGATGCAAATCAAAAAAGAAAAAGTGTCCCTGGCATTTTTATTGGTCTTTCTCACAATAAATCTAAATCAACTGTAATAGTCTTGCTGTGCATCTATGCAGGCCTACCAGGGAGTGGGCGTCTACAACGAGAGCTGGCACTCGAAAGTAGGTATATTACAATGATTGCGTGTCAACTGTAGGTCGACTCAGTCAGGTAGTTGGCTATCTAAAATGCACTTTGGTCAGATGAAATAATTTATAACGAAGGTAAAGGATATTGAACAAGCTGCGTAGCCGAATCGAAGACACGCCATATAACAAGGATAACGATATTACATAAAACAGCTCAAATACACACACACTCACACAGAATACTACCCACGTGGGCTTAAATAAATACTTGCTTTCTTTAAATATTTGCGATACGCTTACTTGGCATTTTTACGAACAACTCACTACTTAAATATCAAGACATCTGTTTTATGTCAAATGGGAGTCATCGGAATTAAACTATATATATGTGTGATGTATAACAATTATGCGAGTATAAAGGCGCAAAAGGGAATGTTCCCTATATGATCACCCATATGTTGTCTACTACTTTATGGGTGACTCCTTTTTCACAGTTGGGCCAGGTGGCAGCACCACCACTAACCCTACCAGTGGTGTGAAATACTGTCACACGCGCATATATATATATATTATATATATATATATTATATATATTACATATACACATATATATATTATACATTTATATATATATATATATATATATATATATATAAACGATGACACTGATTCAAATAATTATCATGTTACAATTATTCGGTTTAATTAAGTTTTGCCAAGGATCCTGTCATTCCCAATTATACCATTTTTACTACTTAGAAACGCGCTAGTAACCTTTGGTGGATAATGGATACTAATAGCTAAACCTATGTACCATCTAGAACTTCGATATTACCAGAAAGGCTACAATCTCAAATGTAGCTAGCTTACACAGGCTCACTCTTTAAGTACGTATGTTTGAGAGCCTTGTTACATCAGAAAGAACAGAAGCATATAGCTTTAATTTAAATACAAGCAGCAGTGAAAGCCTTTAAACAAAATCACATAGTTAGTTCAATACACCTGCCTTTGGGACCGCAAAAGGAAATTATTCATTTAACTAAATAAATAATGTTCTAAGCAGGGTGTGGATACTAACATTCACATGGTTTGAGGAATCGTAACTACGTAAGTGTACAATAAAATTAGTTGAAAGAACAGGGATTTAATTAGTTTGTATATATGGACATGCTCGTTGAGAAGCATTCAGAACTTCTAAACATGTTTAGCAGTGCCACGTTGACTCGGTGTGTGTGTATGTGTATGTATGCGTGTCGTGCATGCGTGCATGTATGTCTGCATGTAGGCCTTATGTACGCATGCATGTATGTATAAATATATACATTTATTTACATGTGTGTACGTACACACATACATATTTATAAAAAATATACCTGTGTGTACATACATACATTCATTCATCCATCCAACATACAAATATTTAAATCTTCAAAGTTAAATTGTTTTCTATAATAAATTATTAAGGTCATTATGTATTGTTTTACTACTGGTTGGACGAAGCGTCTATTGGATCATCAATCTAAGTTAAGGCAGTAAACCCCCCACCATTTAAGGTCTAAAATGCACTCACCACCAAAAAAAACAATGTAGCAGCCCCAAGCTAGGAATACAGGAATAGCGCCTGCATTGACGTTTTAACATACAATTGACGACTAAATATTGTTGGTTTTTATATTTTTCAAACAAACATCTTCATTGAAAGAAAACCAGAAAAGAATGGTATTCATAACACAATTTACCTCACACCTTTCGTCAATGTAATAGCATACTGTATGTACACATCAGAGGTGCATGCATCTAATTTTTTATTTTGTTAAAGGTGGGGAGGGAAGCAGTAAACCTGAGCGTCGCAGCAAAATTACAATGTGCCGCCACATGTGGTGTACATGATCAAAGTAAGCATGCTGAAAGCATAGGGAATATTCAGTTAAAATCCGTCTGCAACATTGCTTGTCCAGAAACAAGTTCTAAGCAATTAGTAAATAAATGTAATGATAATCATAAACTAATTATGACGAATAGCATCACAGACAGCTATTCTTCCTTTCTTCCTTTCTTTCTTTTTGCTTTCTCTTGTTTGTTTAAATGTGTAGTATTTTTCAATCCATATATTTCTGATGTTTTAACTGGCAATAACCCTCTTAATGCAATGCCTATTCATTATATATCAGTTTATAACAATTACAATACCTTTTAAGCGCTAAGCCAAAGGAAATCAAACTGGGACTCTCACCATCAACATTCATAATAAATAAATAAATAAATAAATAAATGGTTTCTTTAGTGATCAGGGTAGAACATCGTGTTTGCGTAGAACTCATGTAGCCTATTAAATATCTCATTAACAATAACAACCTATGCCTTTGAAACATATATTGATGTATCTTTGGCTGAGATGTGAGTGTGCGCATGCATGTTATATATGGGATGTTCTCATAAAAGATGGTCCATGATGGATAACTCAGTTTGAAAGCTCAACATATTATTGTTTTTCATGAAATCGACCAATTTGCATTTGTGTCAGCATGTTGGTATGATAAAGAGATAGCCTAAACAAAACTATTGACTTCTGTGGTTTAGTTTCTTTGTATATTGACAAATTATGCAAAAATGAAGAGTTAAATACGTGGCTGATTTGTGACATGCTGAATAGTCTGGTAAGGAGAATTACAATAACTTCTACAAAACATATATATATATATATATTTCTAAAACACTGCTAATGTAATCATATTTTAAAAGATTGATAAGTGTTTAGTTTGAAAATGGTGTCCTGAAACGACCGTACATCAGAAATGATCAATAACCTTTGAAATCAATGTATTGGGTACTATTTTTTAAGCATATTAATATGAGAAAATCAGCGGACTTGGAAAGAAGCAAAGTTTACATGAGAACAAAGGTTATAGCAACAATCATGAATTAACAACGAATATTGCTCTTTTGCAGCTATTGTTTGGTGCCCACGTAACAACCGTAATATCATGCCAGCTCATACTTCCATGCCCCCCTACAAAAAAGGAGTGGTTCAACTATCTTTTTTCCTTTAAAATATGATGTGGAGGGACCATGTGTTTAACCTGTGTCATTTAGTGGTCATTTGTAAAACGTTTATTTTTAACCCATCATGTCACACTTATGAACCACCTTTTCTGAGAACAACCTTGTCTATACACATACACAAACACACACACACTTATATCTAGTATAGTTATACAAATCTTACCTGGGTACAGGTGATGGATAACTGTTGTTTTCACGAGGTACAAGCCTCGGATAGTCGTGGGCTAGGGAGAAGGAAGCACATCCGGGTCCAGCAATCTTTACATACTTATTTTGGATAAAAGATTATCTCTAATTCTATGGATATTATTATGTTTTCGTTTCGGCACAAGCAAACGTTATAGTCATGGCAGGGTTGGGTTGGTGGGCCCTAGCCCACGACTATCCGAGCCTTGTACCTCGGGAAAACAACAGTTATCCATCATCTGTACCCAGGTAAGATTCGTATAACTATACTATTTTACCTCCGTACTAAGCCTCTGGCTACTCGTAGCCCAGGGAGACTTATACGTAATCTCATTTTTCATCCTTTACTATTCTTTAACAATGTCTTAATAGCAAAATAAAATTGTGTGTTTCTCACCCGTCTTTTTAGTTGGTGAGTAAGCGAGTCGCCAGGCCGATTGACTTTTTTAGTCATTTGTTGTAATTAAGTTTAAAAATCACATGCAAGTTCCCAAACTTGAAATAAATGACTGTGAACATAAACCATACCAAAGTATGCCGTCAAAAACGAAACTAACCTGGTTGGTTCAGTCATAATGTAGAAAACTGCAGAAGCTACTCAACAAATGTCCTCCCATTGTGAGTAGATTATGCTAATAATTGATGGACCCGGATGGGCTTCCTTCTCCCTGGGCTACGAATAGCCAGAGGCTTAGAACCGAGGTAAAAAAAAAATATATGTACATATTTAGTTACTGCTACTTTATGCTCTTTAAGTAACAAACTTCAAAAAGAGTCTTAACAAACTAGCATTACATACATATGTAAAATATTCCGATATTCGGCATAGGCGGAATGCAAATGTTCTATTAGTGATCGGTGTACGTGACCAGGCGCACATATATGTATGGGTTGGTGGTGCCTGAGTGGGATGTAAATAGACATAGTGGTGCTGGCAGGTCTGGGTGTGGTGGTGGGCAGACCACTGGTATCCATGGGGACCAGGAATGCTGAATCCCTATTGGTAGGGCCAAGAATGCTTGTTTCCCATTGGGGGAAAGGGGTTGGGTGATACTCTAAAATGAACCCATGTAACCATATAAATAATAAACCAGAGGGCTGGACTCTCTCTTCTTCTTTACACTTTATACTCTTCTTTTCTCTTTGGTTGTATTGATTTCACCATAGCCTGCCTACACAGCCACAGATTCGAGCCTTAGCCTTGACACATACATATATATTACAGGGATGAAAGTGGTTTCTAGCAAAACAAATGTAGAAATCTATGGCAAGGTTATCTATCAATATTGTTGCTCCAATAACGGTGTTCTTATCCTAGTAATTACTGCCTCACATTCTTCAATATTATAAAAAAATTCCTGTGAAAGTGGTTTCGCACCAAAGAAAAGCCACAAAAAACGAAATGACAGTTACGGCAATAATGCAGTCACAAGGACAGTGGAATTCTCTCCAAGGATAGCCTGTACTGACTGATCAGTGGAATGGAGCTATGAAGGATAGGTTCTATTAAATTAACTCAGTAGTCCCTTCTATGCAGAAACAAATGTTTAATAAGTGCATAAGTGTCTAAATTAGATATGTAAAATCTAATCTAGATAATTGTTTTGGCTTTGAAAAGTTTATACTTCATCGGACTATGCAGCTTTAAGTACTACAACATCAAATATAATTTGTACAGCATTCCATCTGAGACTGAAGAAAAGAATTATGTACTAAACTGATCAACTCAGTACTGCTCATTCAGAACACCATCGTATTATATTCATGGGCCCCTTTATGCATTTTAGCGTCATAATGCATTTTGCACCAGATATCTGTTTTGGCCGAAAATCAATCAAGTGTTTCATTTTATATATGACTTACTTCTAGATTAAGTTACAAAGAGTTGTCTAATTCGCCATCCACTAACTATGATGTATGCACTGCCTCTATCTAGTCTGTAGCAATGTAAGATTAAGAAGAGTAAACCTCCCTCGTGGAAATGCTTTTTTCCTCGCCTTTTACTGAACGAGTAGTTTTTAGGCACTAAATGTCATTTTTTGTCTTGTAACTTGAACCTGATTTTTCTTTACCTATTAATAAGAAGGCAGTATTAATGGTCAGTAGAGGCATGGAATCCTTTTTTGTTGTTGCATTTGCTCATGTAAAGTGTCAGTTAGGCTTACATTACTTGCCTAGTCGAGACACTCAGGTCGTGGTGTTCTCTTTGGCGGAGTGGTTAGACTGTCTGACTTTTTTCTAGGTCGGACTCCTAATCTGAAGGTGAGTGGTCCGATTCCCCGTTCCCCCCCCCCCCGCCCCACCTCTGCCAATTTGGATTTCCACTGCTGTGTATAACTTACAGCATCAACATGGGCCAGTTGCTCTCATACCATGTGTATGTGGTGTGGGAGGTTAAACATCCCTTGGGTCGGTAAAAGTGTAGGCTCAGGCTTTCTATCGACAAACTGTCTAATGGTGAAAACAAGTCAAACTGTCTAATGGTGAAAACAAGGGACAAGCCAATTTGTTTACTGGACACTGCTGCTGTCACTTATCATTTCCCGATTGCTGCATTCATTGACTTTAAGCTTGATTACTACAGCCGCCTCCTAGCAGGCACGCCTTTGACCCTCCAGGGTCCTATCAGCTTTCTTACGTACTAATTTCTATACTGTCGCTACGTTATGGCTTTTGCTGCTGGGTTTTTCGTCCCCCAGGCACTGATGTCAGAGCCCGTTCCCTGCTTCAGAGGTCAGTCACCGCTTGGACACAAACCCACGAGGTCAAACCGATCACCTAACTTTGCCACCGCCCATCCCTCAGCTACACAAAGGCAGTCGATTGGTAGGGTTGAGATCCCAAGTGTCCCCGTTAAACTGTATCACTAAGTTCCTTACTTTCGTTATTCCTGATTCAATCAGATTTACTTAAATCTATATTGGTCAATAATTATGTTCCGATAAATAGTTGAAGTATGCTCAGATTATTCACCGGACATCATATTTAAGTCTTGTGAGCCAATTCTCCACACTTCATTGACCACATGTATTCTTCAGTTGGACTATAAACAGACACAATCTTGTTTCAATACCAGGGCCGTGTTCAGGGTCCGTCTCCGAGACATCTCCGCGATGCCCCTGACGTCACGGTAGTCTGAACTGCAAAAGCAGTTTGTCGCCTCGAAAATGGCCACCCCCATAGGGGGCGGCCATTTGTAATGGAAAAGCTGTGCTGTGATTGGCTGAAACCACTGAATACGGTATTTGCGAGGCGCTTTTCATCTCCTGTCTGAAATGGGAGGCGTCTCCGAGACGTCTCCGAGACGGACCCTGAACGGAAATAAGCTAAAAAGCATCGCCGAGACATCTCCGAGATGCACCCTGAACGCGGCCCAGGTGTTGTGTTCAGGCGTACAGGTACCGAGAGTGGGTGAGGTGGTGCAGCGGTTTGCATGTTCTAACCACTTGAACTCAGTCAGTGTGAACAAATCGCTGTAACATTGGCTTAAATGGGCATTACATCAAATAGTTTAAATCCTGGCAATAGGCTTTAGTCAAGAAAATATATTGAAGTGCATTTTGCAACGTAAGGAGTAGTAGGTTAGTTGTTTTTAGGTGTTTTTTTAATGCATACAGTAAAAGGAATGTGTTACACCAAATGACATATTGTGCGTACAAACATTGATCTCTGGCATTTCTGATTTGATTTTTCAAACCTGAACCCCCCCCCGGCTCCCAGCAGATTATTGTTAGTCAGTGTCTACTGACATAGTACTGTATCATAAAATGCTCTGTTAGGTATTGTTTTACATATAGCCAATCATTTAGCTCGATATATATCTTTGTGTATAAGTGCACGAAGAATAGCACACATGTAGTTTTATACAGATAAGTCGAATTTTCACTTTAAAAAACCACGCTTTAAAGCATGTCTGCTTAAAATACTGATGAGTATTGTGTGTGCGTGTGTGTGTGTGAGTGTGTATGGGGGGGGGTGTTTGTATAATGCTATCATGAAGCCTCAGGGGAAGAAATTCTATTAGGATACACCATATATACCCACTTGCTAATTGTGATAGCTGTATTGTGGCACAACAACAAGTGAATGCATGGGGGCGGTGGGAGTCACTACATCAAATTGTCTACTGTTCGTTTAGCACAATACTTACTGCACTCCATGGTGTAAGATCTATAGGTGGCACTACATGGTTGGCGGAATATGGTTTGTGAGATAACTCTCGAAAAATTGCGCCTGATTTCTCTCAAATGACATAGATGCTGTTAGGTGGCCTAATAACCTCACACTGGAGTACACTCTAGATCCCGTGAAGGGCTATATGAAATGATGGTGTGTGCATTAAGAGTTCTAGACAGGTCTGTGTTACTATGACGTTAATTAATCGTGTTTAAAAAAATAATTAATACATAGTTTTTATTGATTGATTGATTGATTGGTGGTGGTAGTTTTACACCATATCGAGAGTAACGGCTTTATTCACGGCGGATCTTATTTGAATAACAGGATGAAGAGTGGAGGTGGGGGTGTATGTAGGGGGTGGTTGTGGGGGTGGAGGTGGTTGTGGGGATGGAGGTGGAGGTGGCGGATGAGGTGGAGTACGTAGGTGGGGGTGGAGGTAGAGGTGGAGGTGGTTCTGAGGTGGAGGTGGAGGTAGAAGTGGAGAAGGAGGTAGAGGAAGAGGTGGTTGTGGAGGTGGTTGAGGAGGTGGTTGAGGAGGTGAGGTGGTTGTGGTACTGGAGATGGTGGAGGAAGAGGTGGGGGTGGTTGTAGGGGATGAAGGCAGAGATGGAGGTAGTCGTGGTTGTGGAGGTGGTTGTGGGGGGTGGAAGTGGCTGTGGAGGTGGTTGAGGAGATAAGAGACCAAAACATATCTGATGCCACATCTATGCCGAACATTACTGGGCGTTTAGTTTGGATTTCAGCAAGTTAATACTCCACTATTAGTGAATCAATCACTGTACAGACATAGCCCTTATGCCAAGTACTCACTTGATTGAATCAAAGATCATTTCGTGGTTCTACAAAAAGAGTTCAACTGAGTACAATTCAAAGGGGTTGCGCTGTGCATTCTATACATGTGTGTACATGGTCGGCAATCGCTATAGTGTAATGGGTTAGTTAGGCACATTTCGAATAACACTGTCTCACAACCAAATCTGCAGTATGCCGAATGACCTATGTGCCCATACTTTGCTTAGATTGATAAGAGCATTTCACCATGTGTAGGGGAAGTAGAAAAATATACCTCTTCTAGAAATGCACATGTTTTGCATCCGAGTCGGTAGATGCACACTTGTCATCCCTGTCAACAGATACTTGGCCCGGGTTGTACTTTGCAGACTAATGCATGACACATGTGTACACCGCATTCGTGTATATATGTGTGCGCGTCCGTATGTGTGCGTCTGTGTGTATGTGTCTAAGATAATGGTGCGGCGTCTCGGGCCCGACCTCAGGAGTCATAGGCAGGAATTGGGTGCTACTTAATTAGCTTAGTTCCCCGTCAGTCACGTAGACTTTAGGCTTGGCACAAAGCTTTACGACATCGGACCATATATGGAAGCCATGTAAGAAGGGACCAGTGTTCCTCTTCTGTGTGGCATGCACTACTCTGCGGCGAGTCATCAAGGCATTAAGCCCATAAGCCATCAAGGCATTAAGCATATAACATATATCAATCCCGGCATCTATTTCGAGATCGATATTTACATTCCTTAAACACACATGATTCAAATAAAACTCTCAAAGCGAGATGCCGGTACATAGTTATTGCACAATATAACCGTAAACTGGGCTTCTGGGCTTAACACCTTGATGGCTCCGCCACAGAGTAGCACACGCACGGAGAAACACCTACACTGGTCCCAATGAAGTAATGCTTTGTGCCCAGCCTAAAGAATGCACGACTGTGGTGGGGAACCAAGCTAGCTACTTAATATACGCACAACCACATATCGGATTGAACCCAGAATCTCGGAGCGAAGTGAAGCAGTGAAGCTCATCCATACCCACAAAAGCCTCTTCCTATAGGTCAGCCCACTGGCACACATAACTAGTAGCGGAGAAAATTATTTGACCGTATTTGCTGCGCCGGCTACCCTATCATATGAGCACACTTTGAGCACCATAACATTATACACACACTACCTCAACGACGCAATCGTGCTGATTTGGATGTAGCAAATGGATGTACTGTGCTATAAATGTGAGAGGAATTATACAACTGTACACTGCAGTGAGTTTTTTTTTTAAAGAAAAAGATTTAGCGCCATGTCGCCAAACACCGAAAACAACACCCTGGAACCGAGGTAGAACTCTTCACACACCACCCCTTTACTGCCACTGAACTACGGCCAGAGACACGCGGTCCCCAGTATCACAACACCACCTGGAAGGCACCCCCCCCCCCCCGATATATGGGTCATTCTCCGAAATTGGGTACCACATATTTGGTGTCCAGTTCTTTGTTGTTTGTTGGAGTTTTACGTCCTGGCAACATCTAAGTTCATATCAGGACTGGTACTGACTTGTGACTGTGCACATTCACGGCAACTTTATAGTGATGCCCCACTGGGAGACCAGGCCACCAGCACCATGACCTGATATGCCACTCAGTCACATTATCCTCACACTGAGCCAACTAGTCTTTACCCTATACTAATAATGCCAAGTGCCTGGCTAGGAAGACAGAAATATCAATTTTTAAGTCATTGGTTTGACTCGACCAGGATTCAAATACCACAATCTACCAAAAGGGAAGACGGATGTTCAACTCATTTGGCCATCCCGTCTGGTCAGCTTTGGAGTCCATGTTACGATGTAGGCTCTATCTGACAGAATTAATTCTTTATTTTGTTAATAGCAAGTCAAATAATTATTGTTGCCTCTGTGTAATAACCATGTTAGCAATACTATATATAGTGAATCTATCCCACAGAATGTATCAAAAGGATGTTTAAATATGATTTTGTGCTAAAGTCAAAATCTGAAAATTTAAATATTTACATAAAACATTGACATTTTTTCAACTTTGTTTCAACCTTTTTCTAGTAAGACATAATTGTGTTTTCTTAACTGTAATCCAATCAAATCTTGTTTGAATGGGATATGTTGACGAAGTAACGGGTAATTTGGCCACGAGGCAACGGAGACCGAGTTTTCCTCATTAGCATAAATAAGCCCTCCCTCTGCTCATTCCGCACCTGCCCTCCAACCAAGCAACTTCGCTCTCCCAGGGGTTTGAGTGCTGTTTCTAGTTAGATCAATTAAGAATAGTTCGATGTAGTATGATGCTTTAACTCGTTGTTAACATGTACCGTTTTATCTTACCTAGTCCTTGTCTCGGGCCAAAATTTGGTCAACTGCGCACACTGATCACCTCGTCTGATTGTCGCGATGCCAACAAATAACCTGACTGTTATCCTGATCCTCGCGCAAAACTCCTTGATCTACCTGATTTGTTACGGCACTGTAGCCACTAGTCTTATACGCTCCTTGAGTATTGATTAATTTTGTTATAATAAACTTTTGTTATGTCCAACTCTGACTTTGACTTCTTTGCCTCATGAGCCGAATTTGTTCTGCATGTTAAAATGAATGTTCTGTTCTAGATGTGTTTAATTTCCATGTTACACATGACATTTTAATGTAGTCCTTAATTTGCTAGATCAAAATCAAAAAGTGAAATAGCTTGTATTCGACTCTGACATACCCACAATATGTAAGTAAACCTTCATATGACTATGGATTCTGCTATTATTTGGAATGTTTTATGCTATTATTTGGAATGTTTTCACTTTTGGCTTCCATGTCACAAAAGTTTCAGAGAATGACCCATATACAAGCTGTTAGCTTTACGAAACAATTGGCATTCAATCTAACCGGAAGCATATATACACAGTTGTTCAATGACAAGTGACACCACTTTTTAAGTCTACTCAAAACACTCGCACCCATTCACCAAAACACACAAAAAGAGCCTTAAATAAAAACTCAAACATGTACAGTGTCTTAACCATCAGTGTCTATAAACTGTCTAATGGTGAAAACAAGTCTATTCAGACTTATCCATGATAGGTAGTATAAATCTTCAAGAAAAAAAAAACCCACAGGTACCGCCTACTTTCTAAATCACTAGTCGCAGAAGACACAAAACTTTGACAACTGGACATGAATCCACAACTTGTCTAGGCCTTTCCAAAGTTTCCATGGACACAACATACAATGGGTATATTTGTCCTGGTTGTTATTATCGTTATTAGATTCATTTATGTCACTTCATGTCCTTTTCCCACCTTTATCGGTACCATGGTCAGGGGAGTAGCTACATTGTCAGACTGTAAGTGTAAGCACGTGCAAGCAATTTCTCTCAGCATCATATTTGTTGTATACTAAATCTTTTATCAAATGCTTTTTCTTAACCATTTATTTCCTGTAAGCACATGCAAACAATGTTGTGCTTTCCCCTCCATACTAAATCAGTCATAATATGCACTTTAAAAAAGAATTGTGCTTACAATTTAAAAATTCCACATCATCAAATGTGTCCCAAATACAGAGACACACACACACGCACACAAACAACCAAAACAGCACAAAACACACACATATAAACACACACACACACACACACACACACACACACACACACACACACATCGTAGCAAACCACCATCTGACATCTGTACAAACGATTGGGTGATATGCAATCTTAGCGCTCAGATGGTCGGTCACGTCTTGGGGACTTGGTCGTTGTCGTTGGCGGCTCCCTCCTTGTTCGCAGTGCTGGCCGAGCCGGCGCTTGTGCTGCTGGCCGGGTGGGCGTCAGATGGGGGTATGGTGGCCGAGGTGTCAGACACTTTGCCCATTTGTTCCTGGGTGTCGACCGCCTTCCCGCTGGATATCAAAGTGGTGGGGCTGCTGCTCAGATCCATTGCCCAAAACATACGCTCCTTCAAACCGTTCGCAACGATGCTCTCATAGCAATCGTCACGGTTCAGGATCGCCCCGAACAGGTAGGGCTGGGGAAGAGCGGAGAGGAGACGGGGGTCAGTACACACATTTATCGGCAGGCTTAGCGCACAGACGTACAAATAACCGTATATTGACAACACTAACCGTTTGTTGTTGTTTGTTGTTGTTACAACATCTTTTGCTGATAACACAAACTTTTGTATTTTTTGTTTGGTCCTTTTGTGTGTGTGATTGTATGTGTTTGTGTCTATGATTGTGTGTTTGTGTGAGTGTGATTGTTCTTTCTTGTTTTGTCATTTTGTGTGTGTTTGTGTGTACCTGTGTGAGTGTATGTTTGTGTGAGTGTGTGTTTGTGTATGTGAGTGTGTGTTTGTGTATGTGATTTAGTGTTTTTGTGTGAGTTTGAATCTGTGTTTATGTGAGTTTATATGAGTGTCTGTGTGTTTGTGACTGTGTGTCTTTGTATGTGATTGTGTATATGTTTGTGCGATTGTGTGTGTTTGTGTGAGTATGATTCTGTGTTTATGTGAGTGCATCTGTGTGTGTTTATATGTGTTTGTGTGAGCGTGTGTGATCATGAGGCTAACCTGGAAGGACAAAGTGACAACTAAGGAAATACTCGAACGGACAGGGCTGCCCTCTATGGAAGATCTTCTGATCAAAAAGAATCTCTGGTGGACTGGACACCTCATGAGGATGTCATCAGACAGGCTACCAAAGCAGATCCTCTACTCTCAACTGTCTTCTGGTTACAGAAAGAGAGGGCGGCCTCGTCTCCGGTTCAAGGATACCATCAAGAGAAACCTGAAGCTGAGAGAGATTATGGACATCACTCTTACAGCAGAGAGCTAAATGAAGAGCGACAGTCAAGTAATGAAAGCAGTGTTTGTCGCATCGTGACCGACAGCATGATGATGATGATGATGATGATGATAATGTGTGTGCATGTGTGATTGTTTTTGCTTGACAGTTACCAACGCATCTACAAACGTCCATAACCAAATTTAGTTGTGTGCAAGCTTACAGACAATACATCCTTTCTGAGTTGGCCAGTTCCCACTGACTCCCACTGACTTCCTCCCAGCCATATACTTCCCTATAGGTCCACCTTTTAAAGCTCAATTCGGACACGTAAACACCTGTTTCCTGATGACCAAGGTTAGTAGGGTTCTTTTCCTTTCTAACGTAGACACTAGTGACATTGTCCTAGCAAATATTCTATAATAAATCAAATACCACTATGTATGTATGTATGTATGTATGTATGTATGTATGTATGTATGTATGTATGTATGTATGTATGTATGTATGTATGTATGTATGTATGTATGTATGTATGTATGTATGTATGTATGTATGTATGTATACATGACCTGTTTAGGTAAATTGCAGTGATTGTGCTACCACTGAACATGCCCCCATGTGCCTTGCCTGAGTACACAGGTGGACGTTGGGAGGTGGGGGTGGGGGACTCGCATGGGTATTGACTTGTAACAGTGTGCACTCATAGCGACTTTATAGTGCTGTCGCACTGGGAGATCACGCTGCCAGCAACATGACTCGATAACCCACACAGTCACATTGGACGTATTCGACTGGGCCTTTTCATGCGAATATCAAAATATTTCTTTGCAAATTCCTATTCGACTGGGATCGGAACTGAGTTTCTATAAGTATGATTCGAATGGGTCTTGTGGCGCCATCCACAAGGTCACATGGTGTATTTCAACATGGCTGATATGGAAAGGTTGAAAGATTCAGTAGCCTTAGCCAATCAGAACTGTTCTTTTTTATTGCAAATGGCGGCACCCATAGGGGGCAGCCATTTGCAATGGAAATGAACAGCTCTGATTGGTTCTGTTCGATTGCAAATGGTGGCCCCCATAGGGGGAAGCCATATTGCAATGGAAAAGAACAGCTCTGATTGGCTGAAACCACTGAAGCCATTTGACTGGTCCTCTTTGCATTCGAAAACCAAGTTCACTGCGCAGTTCAATTTTGCTGATGGAAAGGTCCCAGTCGAATACGTCTATAATCCTTATACTGTGCTAACCAGTCCTTGTCCTATCCTATTAATGCTGAGTGCTAGGCTAGGTAGCGACAAGTATCAATTTTATAAGTCATTGGTTTGACTCAGTTAGGATTCCAACTCCCAACCTTCAACATGGGAAGCCTGCGCTCTACCGATTCGGCCTCCGCGTCCGGTCCGGCTGTCCAGAACCCGGGATGTCAGACAGAAATATTTACCTTTTCTTGATCGTGAACTGTAACTTCTAAAGACATGCCCCCACCGGGCATCCACGTGTACGTCTTGGTCTGTAAAACCAAAAGCATATTTTCATCATGAGGATGTTTAAAGTTACATATTCCAATGGTTTCGGGTTTCTGTCATTTTCTAAGATAAATATATTAGGTTGATCATTATAACCTACCCAGACCTGTGCACCTTCCAGATTTTTCCGGATTGGAAGGGTAAATACGGAAATGCGGTTTCTTGGCCTTTGTTCCGGAAATTGGTGTATTTTTTATCACACTAAAAGTTACTGATCGCTCTGCACAAATACTGAAAGTATTACTGAAAGTCTCTGAAAAGAATACTGAAAATGACTTTCCGAATACTGATAGTGTGTTTCCCAGGTGCACAGGTCTGTAATAGGTTTGTGGTTTTTTGTTTATTTTTCATTGTAAATGTGTTACTGAAAGTCATTCAAGAATACAGAAAATAACTTTGACAATACGGAAAGCTGCGAGATCGGGTGCACAGGTCTGCCTACCTCACTTTAGTTCGAAGTAACTTTTGATTTAAAAAGCTAACTTTATAAATATTTGAAGTGCAACCATGCAAAATTAATTTTGGCAAACATGCGAAACCTCTGACACCATAGACTTCTGCAGTAAGAAATTCTATTAAATTGCCTGAGTATTCCCTTCTAGGTGACGACAAATGTTTAATAAGTGCATCAGTATTTAAGTTAGATATGTAGAATCAAATCTAGATAATTGCTTTGGTTTTGAAAATCTGATGTTTTCGTTGGACCATGCAGCTTTAATACCAGTGCATTAAAGTTGCATACTTCGATGGTTGGAATTTCTACCATAATTTCCTTTTTTTAAATAATATATTAGGTTGATCATGATAATCTATTTACTGAAGTTTGAAATAACTTTTATTTTAAATTCAAACATTCAAACTTAATTTTGGTGTGCGTGCTGGAATGCTGGACTTGATGGCCTTCAGCAATGACAGGTTATATTAAGTTGATTTATTTCTTCGATGTGGCAATAAATGCTTAATGAGTGCACCCGTATCTAAGATGGATATTTTGGATAGGTACTATGGTTTTGAAAATTTTAATCTTTCATCGGACGATACAGCTTTAACCTATGATTGTGCGAATGCGAATGGAAAATATGTAAATACAATATGTGCTTTACGGTTCGTGATTTGTTGTAGGCATAAAATCTTAGGTGATCCTGTTGCCTGTTTGTGAGGAATTATACTCCTGTTATCGTATATACTCCTGTTCAGCAACTTGTCTTAAAAGTTAAATCCCGGTAGACTAGTTCTTCAGCATGTTATTTTCAGAGAAATAAACCTGTGAATAAATCTGTTCAAATAATCTACACTTACCTTCTCTATGCTGATGATTTCTGTCTGGGGAATGGTAATGTTTTTCATGGCTGTTGTCTTCGACCGCTCAAAGCATAGATAACTGGAGGGGGGGCAGAGCAAATTGTGAATGTTATGCGTAACATTGGTAATTTACGAGGGGAGACAGGATCGACACGAATTAACTTACACCAGGACCTAGCTAGGCCCAGGCCCGACGGCTGGGATATCCTCCATCGACCAGTGGCTCTCTTGGTACGGTGGCACCACCTGGCAGCAAACCTAAGACACACTACGAAGCATAACTTAGTTCCCGGAAATTCCTCAAGGTGGCAACCAGGGCATTTACACACCCTTACGTTCAGGTGACCGCCAACGCTTTCAAATTCTAAATAACTGCTGCAGCCACCATCAACTCAGCACCCCTCACATTTGTCTTCGGCCACACACCCACACCTTCAATTACGGAGTAACGATAGGGTCACGAGTTCGAGTCCAGGTCCTTAACCATTTGACTCATATGGGCTGGGGAAGCCTGGAATGCTCTGTACTGCCCATTATCAATGTTGTATCATACCTGACCAATTTGTACCTATCTTGTATCTGATTTATTGCATCGTACCTGTTATTATGTATCATATTTGACCTTGTTGCATCATACGTGAGCCCTTTACAATAAGAAATAAAACCACTATATACTACGTCCGACTCCGTCTCGTAAATTATTAGCAATACTGAGAGCGTCAAATTTTTTGTTTTTATTTATATATTTTTACTGATGCACAAAACATATAACGCATTACCAAACACATGATCATTTGTAATATTTCAGTGTGGAGGTATTAATATAATTACGACATGCACGTAGGTTGTGTTTTTGAGGGGGGGGGGGGGAGAATCTGAATATTTGTGACATGGGAATTAGAGAGGTTTTGCTTGCCCTGTGGATTTTCAGCGTTTTGTATGGTGTCATCTTTAGCATGAAGTACAGGAATCCTGCACTCTTACTGATTGGGCCACTGCATTCGGTGAGAAGCTTAGATAGGTTAGGCTTAACAAGCAAAATAAAAAATGTTACATTTCTGGTTGTGTGACTGCCCCTGCAAAAAGTTGCCAACCATGATTTTCTTTTGCTTCAATGAAAATGTCCTTACAAATTGGTACTTGCCCTGCGGATGCGAGGTTGGGAGGATGCCAAACCCAAATCAATAAATTAATTAACCGTTTGGGGATGGGAGCACCTGGGTGCACCCGCAAGTTCCACATGCTTACAGCCCTGGTGCGCCTGTAGTTGAATTGCTTTTCTAGATGTTTTCTTGATAATTTGTAGATCATATCAGAAATACAGTGCTACCTGATTGCAGTTGCATTCAGGCACATCCGGTCTGTAAGCGCGCGAAACCTGCCGCTCCCAGCCCAAAAGGGTTAATCAATCAGTCGAGAGAATTATGCACCTAAACATCCCCCATGCCCTCCTCCCAAGCACACCCCCGCACACACCCACACACACACACACCTGTGGCCTGACACCCACCCACCTTTTGGTGAGGTAAAGCTTGCCGTTTTTGAAGGCGGCCGTCAGCGATTTGTCCTTGTTGATGAGTGTGCACCGCCGTCCTCCACGCCACCCTGGAACCACAAGGTCAAAGGTTAAGCTTACACTGAGCCGACAGAGTCAAAGTTTAAGCCTACGCTGAGGCATCTCCACACGAAAAAGAAAGCTTGTTTATTTAACCTCTAGAACACATTGATTTTTATCATCAGATATTGGACGTCAAACATATGGTCATTCTGACATATTTCTTTTGGAGAAACGTCCTGCCGCTACAGAGGCTACTCTTTCCGATAAGCAGCAAGGGGTCTTTTATATGCACTTTCCCACAGGCAGGACAGCACATACCACAGCCTTTGATGAACCAGTTGTGGATCACTGGTGGGAACGGAAAATTGCCCAAACAACAAATGGGTCCACTGAGCAGGATCGATAGGATGATTGACACCTTCACAGGTGGACACTCTACTGCCTGAGCTACGTCCCGCTCCCCATCTCCACACGATGACTAAATGTCAGATCTCTTCATCCCAATCCAATACACCTGTTTAGCAATTATTAATGTTCACATAAGATAACCCAACAAAACTATTACAGCCCCGAATGCTTGTATTTAGTTAAAATTGCATAGTTTGATGCATCCGAGTTTCAGCCATTTAAAAAATATCCCTCCTGCGCAAATGAGGTTTGGCACGTCTGGAGGGTGCAGGAGGCAAAGAAAGTTTGTTTTATTTAACGACGCCTCGAGAGCACATTTATTTTTATCATTGGGTATTGACCGTAAAACCTTTGGTCATTCTGACACATTTCTTTAGAGGAAACCTGCTGCCGCCACATTTCCGATAAGCAGTAAGGGGTCTTTTATATACACTTTCCCACAGACAGGATAGCACATAGCCCAGCCTTTGATGAACCAGTTGTGGACCACTGGTTTGGCGCAGGAGGCAGTACATAGAATCAGGATAATAACACATATAATCAAATAATTCGCTTCCGCGCCTTTATACTCGCCACACGTCACACACACACACATATATATATTAGGTTGCTCGTTATAAGCTACCTCATTTTAGTTTGGAATGGCATTTATTATAAATGGCTAACTTTAGGGATATTTTAGAGAAATGCTTAATAAGTGTACCAGTATCTAAGCAGGCAGGATAGGTAAAGAAATAGATCAGTGTTTGGGTTTTGAAAATGTGATAATACAGCTTTAAGGTACTCTGAATATACACAAACAAAATGGTAGTTATCTTACTGAAGTTGTTTGCTTGTTGGAGTTTTACGTCCGGGCAACACCTCAGGTCATATCAGGACGGGTATCAACTTGTGACAGTGCACACTCATGTGTAACTTTATAATACTGCCCCACTGGCAAATCAGGCCACCAGCACCATGACCCGATATACCACTCAGTCACATTATCCTGACACTGAGCTAACCAGTCCTTTCCCTATCCTATTAATGCCGAGTGGCAAGCTAGGAAGCGACAAGTATAAATGTTTAATTTATTGGTTCGACTCAACCGGGAACCGAACTCCCGACCTTCCACACGCGAGGCCCGCGCTCTACCGATTAGACCACCGCGCCCGGTATATCTTACTGAATCTTAGCAGCCAAGTCAGCCATTAGAGTTGGGTCTACCCTGGGTGTAATGGACTATACACAGGGAGACAATAGTGGCGGGCTTGTATGCCACACAAGGTAGGCATATTGGTATGCCTTTTCATGAAGGGTCGCTTGCCAGTTTTGCATCAGCGCTGAGGTTCCTGTCTTTGCCACCAGGAACAATGTACGTACCAGGTAGAGGGTGCTCCGTTAAGGGCAGGCTGAAGAGCTCACAGAAGCCTTTGTCACTGTCATTGACGATGGTCTCCTCTGATAGTTTTTCCTCACTGACACGAATCGACAGTCCACTCTACGCATATAAACAACACAAAAGAAAAAACTCACAAGTTGTGATTGTTCATATTAAGTACATAACAACGCCCAAAAAAATGAAAAATTGTTTAAATCAGAGGGATAATTTGAGTGCATGATTTCTGTGTGGCAGATCACTGCGCAAGAATTTGACCCAACAAATTGTTGTAGGTTTATGTCCTGGCAACATCTAGGGTCATATCAGGTTGGGTACCGACTTGTGACAGTGCGCACTCATGGTGGCTTTATAGTGCTGCCCCACTGGGAGACCAGGCCACCAGCACTATGACCTGATATCCCACTCAGTCACATTATCCTAACACTGATCCAACCAGTCCTTGCTCTATCCTAATAATTCCGAGTGCCTGGGTAGGAAGCGACAGGTATCAATTTATAAGTCATCGGTTTGACTCGACCAGGGTTCGAATCCACGGGTTCAAATTTCATGATCTACCAAAACAGGAGACGGACGCTCAACTCATTTGGCAATCCCGTCTGGTCCCCAACAAAGAATAAACACACGCACTCCCCCCCCAAAAAAATATAAACCCACATAACTCTTTTCTTGTCAATATATTTGAAAGTTGGCCTGTGGAATTGAGATCCCTGTCACTCATCACACATTTCCTAACTTCACTTATCTATGCACTCATTGACGATAAAATACCATATACGGTCATAATATTAGAGCTGGCAAAGTTTAATCAACACAAAAGGCGGCAAAATTTAAACCATACATTTGCATAGGAACAATATAAATATTTCTAGAATTGTCATGAAAACCATGTCAAATAAAATTAGAATTGTCAAGAAACCAACAATGCTAAATTCAAAGCAATAAAACTTGTCTTTAAAATAAAATTACAAAGAATTTAAACAAACATCTTAATACTTACAACAGGTGTTATCTGGAACACATTGCCCATGTGCTCAATTATTATCTTACAATTTTTTTAATTTAGAACACTGGGTAGGAAGCGACATGTATCAATTTATAAGTCATTCGTTTGACTCGACCAGGGTTCGAACCCACGGGTTAAAATTTCACAATCTACCAAAACAGGAGACGGATACTCAACTCATTTGGCAATCCAGTCTGGTCCCCAACAAAGAATAAACACACACACTCCCCCCCCACAAAAAAACTAACAAAAAACCCACATAACTCTTTTCTTGTCAATATATTTGAAAGTTGGCCTGTGGAATTGAGATCCCTGTCACTCATCACACATTTCCTAACTTCACATATCTATGCATTAATTGAAGATAAAATACGATATACGGTCATAATATTAGAGCTGACAAAGTTTAATCGACACAAAAGTCGGCAAAGTTTAAACCATACATTTGCATAGGAACAATATAAATATTTCTAGAATTGTCAAGAAACCAACAATGCTAAATTCAAAGCAATGAAACTTGTCTGTAAATTAAAATTACAAAGAATTTAAACAAACATCTTAATACTTACAAGAGGTGTTATCTGGAATACATTGCCCGTGTGCTCAATTATTCACTTAAATTTTTTTTAAATTTTGAACACTGCATAGGAAGCACCATGTATCAATTTATAAGTCATTGTTTGATTCAACCAGGGTTCGAACCCACGGGTTTAAATTTCACGATCTACCAAAACAGGAGACGGATGCTCAACTCATTTGGCAATCCCGTTTGGTCCCCAACAAAGAATAAACACACGCACTCCCCCCCCCCAAAAAAAACAGCCCCACATAACTCTTTTCTTGTCAATATATTTGAAAGTTGGCCTGTGGAATTGAGATTCCTGTCACTCATCACACATTTCCTAACTTCACTTATCTATGCATTCATTGAAGATAAAATACCATATACGGTCATAATACTAGAGCTGGCAAAGTTTAATCAACACAAAAGTCGGCAAAGTTTAAACCATACATTTGCATAGGAACAATATAAATATTTCTAGAATTGTCATGAAAACCATGTCAAATAAAATTAGAATTGTCAAGAAACCAACAATGCTAAATTCAAAGCAATAAAACTTGTCTTTAAATTAAAATTACAAAGAATTTAAACAAACATCTTAATACTTACAACAGGTGTTACCTGGAATACATTGCCCGTGTGCTCAATTATTATCTTAAATTTTTTTATATTTTGAACACTGGGTAGGAAGCGACATGTATCAATTCATAAGTCATTGGTGTGACTCGACCAGGGTTCGAACCCATGGGTTCAAATTTCATGATCTACCAAAACAGGAGACGGACGCTCAACTCATTTGGCAATCCCGTCTGGTCCCCAACAAAGAATAAACACACGCACTCCCTGTCCCAAAAAAAACAACCCACATAACTCTTTTCTTGTCAATATATTTGAAAGTTGGCCTGTGGAATTGAGATCCCTGTCACTCATCACACATTTCCTAACTTCACTTATCTATGCATTCATTGAAGATAAAATACCATATACGGTCATAATATTAGAGCTGGCAAAGTTTAATCAACACAAAAGTCGGCAAAATTTAAACCATACATTTGCATAGGAACAATATAAATATTTCTAGAATTGTCATAAAAACCATGTCAAATAAATTAGAATTGTCAAGAAACCAATAATGCTAAATTCAAAGCAATAAAACATGTCTTTAAATTAAAATTACAAAGAATTTAAACAAACATCTTAATACTTACACCAGGTGTTATCTGGAATACATTGCCCGTGTGCTCAATTATTATTTTAACAATTTCTTTTATTTAGAACACTGGGTAGGAAGTGACAGGTATCAATTTATAAGTCATCAGTTTGACTCAACCAGGGTTCGAACCCACGGGTTCAAATTTCACAATCTACCAAAACAGGAGAAGGACGCTCAACTCATTTGGCAATCCCGTCTGGTCCCCAACAAAGAATAAACACACGCACTCCCCCCCCCCCCCCCCAATAACTCTTTTCTTGTCAATATATTTGAAAGTTGGCCCGTGGAATTGAGATCCCTGTCACTCATCACACATTTCCTAACTTCACTTATCTATGCACTCATTGACGATAAAATACCATATACGGTCATAATATTAGAGCTGGCAAAGTTGAATCAACACAAAAGTCAGCAAAATTTAAACCATACATTTGCATAGGAACAATATAAATATTTCTAGAATTGTCATGAAAACCATGTCAAATAAAATTAGAATTGTCAAGAAACCAACAATGCTAAATTCAAAGCAATAAAACTTGTCTTTAAATTAAAATTGTCCATATTGCTGTGGCAATATGGGTAATTCGGGGGAGGCGGACGGCCACCCTCCCCCGGCCCTACCCCCTCCAACTCCTCACCCTTCCACACCCCCTCCCCCCAACCTACCCCCACCCCTACTCACTCACCCTTCCCACACCCCTCCCCCTCCCAGATGGCGCCACCTCCCCTCTCCTCCTTCACCCCACTCCCTCCAGGTGCCGCCACCACAGCCCCCCTCCCCCCCCTCTGGTCCCGCCGCTGGTTCCCCGCTCCTACTTCCCCCCCCCCCTCCTTACTTCCGCCTCCCCATCACCTCGGCCACTTCTCCTCCTCCAACTACACCGACAAGACCTACTCTCATCTCGCTCCCACACGCCTCACCCATCACGCCTCAGGGCTGCTCACCGAGACGCTGACACGACCGTTCACCACGACAGCAACATGCCGGCACGGAAATCATCGAGACACTCCACCACCAACGCCACGGCCACCCCTGCGGCACCGGCAACACGATCTGAACGCACACCACGCGCACGAGGACGGCCCCGCTCTGTTGTAACCATCCCTAACGTAGCGCCTCATGCCGACAGCGACGACGAACTGTCCGCGGCGGCGCAGATGTCGCTCCTCAGGCAGACGGTGACCGACTCTATACAGCAACAGGCCGAACTCGCCAAAACCGTGACGAACAGGCTGCATGCATTGGAATCGTCAAGCAAGAGTAAGCGCACGAGGAGCAGATCACCGGACGAGAAATCGGCAACGAAACGGAGACGCCACGCCACCCGCGACTCCTCAGGCTCCAGCCCGTCCCCATCCCCACGTGGCCGCTCACCACGACACCGATCACCGACTGGACGCTCAACGAGACCAACCCCACGAACAAGACGGCACTTGAGGAACGAACACGACGAACACGACCGGAGGAACCACCGACATGCCCCCAGAACACCGACCACATCCTCCACCGACGACGACGACCAACGAGACATGGTTGACGCCATCATAGGAGCAAACAAGTACGATGGACGAACAACCAGCCGAGGTAAGGCTCACCTCCTCCCCCACACATACGTAATAAGGGAAGAAAAGAAAGGAAAGGTAGGGCCAGGTGAGAGCACGTGGCACGAGTACTTTGCGGCATTCGCACGGATGAGGAAAGACCCCAAGGTGCCCCAGTCCTGGACAAGACCGATACTAGACCACCAGGACGACATCTTCGAGATGGCCGCAGACTGGAGGTGGGACACGTGCCTCGCTTGGTCTGAGAAAGTGTTCGCCATGGTGGACGACGGACGCCTACCAAAAGGCTGGAAAGACGAACAAGCCATCAAAGATCTACAATGCGCAGCATGCCTCGCTGGCATCCAGAGAGAAGAAAAGAATCAATCCACACGTGCCACACAAAACAGGAGCGACGAACAACAGACAGCACCGATCAACACCCCGTACAAAAGGCCGGAGTTCAACCACGAAACCGACGGCAGACCCTGCCAAAGATGGAACTGGGGAAGAGACTGCGGCCACTCCACCTCACATGGAACAGGCAATGACCGCCGCGCCCACGTCTGTGGTTGGTGCGCCAATAAATACAAAAAGGCAAACCCCCACAAAGAACAGGATTGCAACAATAAACGACGACAAACAGAACGCAAGGCGGCTGCGGCACACGAGACGGACGACCAGAGGACGGATTTTCAGTGACCGGCCCCGGCCAGGCCGAACAAACCGCCACAAATCCCACGCACGGGAGCCACAGCCCTCACACAGCCCCACCCCCCCACCAACCTGCCATGAGACTAGTCTCCGCGACACGAACACTCCAAAAAACTATCAAACCCTGGAGCGCGGTGAGACTCACTTACGGTCCTGAATCAACCACCGACACCTCACATGACCCCCCCCCCCACCCCATCCGCCCCGACAACCGACACCACCCCCCACCCAGCACCGGACCCCGCTCAATGCCCACAACTCAACCACCAACCCGCCCTAAAACTAATATGGGCGCGACGAACGCGCCAAAACCCAATCGAACACTGGAATATGGAAACCCCACAACACATGGAGACAGACGCGTCACCAGACACCTCAGACAGCTTTCCCGCCACACGCGAGAGCAGCTCACCGCCACATTCAAACCTAACCGCCACACAAGACCACGTGGCGCCCGACCCATCACCAGGCTCCCCAACCACCCCCGCCCCCCCCACCCATAGCGGCGGCACACCATCAATCGCCGTTAAGACGCCGCCACGCCCCGCCGCCGGCGGCACATTAGTCCCCACACGCACCGCCGATGGCACTAAGGACCCCCGTAACGACCATTACAGGGCTCACCTACCCGACACCACGGACTCGCCTCCCGCTGAAACAAGCACCACAGCCGGAAACCGCCACACGACTCCACCCACAACCCCACCCGCAACACGAACACCGCGGGTAGGAGCGACTAGCATGGAAGCCATACAACACTGCCTACGGCCGGCCTTCAGCCCCACCCCACCTACCACGCCTACCAGCAACACTCAACCGCCGACAGCCGCTGCCCACACCACCCCACCCTCAACCCGAACACCTCGGGTAGGAGGCACTGGGGACCACGCACCAGCCGACACGCCACGTAACACACCGACACACCCCGGCACGCCTCTCATACCCGACGATAGCCACCGTCACCAACACAGACTTACCACAGCCGCCACCACTGACGTCGTCACACGACAATACGCCACTGGATCCACGATCGCCTGCATCCAGCCTGTCGCAACGGCACGCGCCGACCACCACAAGAGTCACCACGCCAAAGATGACGACGAACCCCCAGACGCACTCCTGACATACCACCAACGTGCGCACACGTCAGAAGACATAGACGATGTGACGGACGACTACGGTGACCGACCCACCACGTTCTACAACCCGCCCCACACCCCCCTGTCATACAAAACCATACTCGACAAGATATGGCCAGTATCGGCAGCAGCGGCATGGGCCAACCAGGTCTACCAATACATATATAACCAGGTGAGGGAAACGGCACTCCCAAACTACGTCGTTGCACGCATCCCGGTCCCCTCGGGCCTCAGGATCGACTGCTGGAGTGACCTGCTCGCCGACTATCATGACACCGAGCTCCTCGACTTTCTTGAGTACGGCTGGCCAGTCGACTATGCCGCAGATACGGCCCCAGTACCGTCGAGAGCTAACCACCGCGAGGACCCCCAGAACCTCCAATGGATAGAAAAGTATGTACGAGAAGAAACGTCCCGGGGGGCCCTCCTCGGGCCTTTCAGCCAACCACCATTCCACCCCTGGGCCCAGACCAGCCCGATGATGACCCGGGCAAAAAAGAACACCAGTGAGCGCCGGGTCATCGTCGACCTCAGCTTCCCCAGGGGAGCTAGTGTGAACTCAGGTATACGGAAAGCCCACTACCAGGGACGACCCGTTACCTACACCCTCCCAAACATAACAAACCTCACTGACGAGGTCACCCGGATCGGACAGGGAGCATGGATATGGACAATCGACCTGGCCCGCGCGTACCGCCAATTACGCACATGCCCCCTCTCGGTTCCCCTCCTCGGGGTCACATTAAACGACCAACTATACTTTGACATCGCCCCCCCATTTGGGTGCCGCACGTCGTCCATGGCCTGCCCACGGACCACCAACGCTGTGACCTACCTACTACGCAAGAAAGGACATTTCGTCCTGTGCTACCTGGACGACTTCGTCGGGGCGGCACCCACAGAGTACCAGGCAGTCGAGGCATACGTCGACGCCGTCTTGCCGCGGACCTGGGGCTCGACCTGTCCACCCACAAGTGTGTCCCACCCTCCCAAAAGACCGAATGGCTCATGTTCGAGGTGAATACCACCGACATGGTCGTCCGAATACCGGCACTGAAACTGCACGAGGTGGTCACCGAGTGCGCCGCCTGGACACCAGGATCAAAGGCATCAAGGAAAGATCTCCAGCGGCTCGTCGGACGACTGCAGCACATCGCGAAGTGCGTGCGCCCGGCGAGGAGATATATGAATCGCATACTGGCGGCACTCAGAGCCGCCCCCTACAGCGGGAAACACCATAACCTATGAGATGACCCTCGACATCGAGTGGTTCAAAACCTACGCCCACCTCTCGAACGGCGTCGTCCTGCTCCGCCCACCACCCAAACACGAATGGGTGATCGAGTGCGACTCCTCCCTCCTCGCCGGGGGAGCGCACTCCCCAGGAGGGTACGTCATGGAAGAGTACCAGCCAGAATACATAGCAGACGGACACAACATCGTGCAACTCGAGGAGATAAACCTCATTGTCGCACTACCCGCCCTCACTCCGCCCAACCCCCAGGACTACGCCGTCGTCATCAACACCGACAACCAGGCATCACAAATCGTCCTTGAATCTGGAGCTGGCAGGGACCCCACCCTCTGCGCCTGCGCGCGAGCAATCTGGAGGTTTGCGGCACTCAACTCCTGCGAGATCCGCGTCGTCCACAAGCCCGGCACTGAGATCGCCTTCGCTGACGCCCTCAGCAGAGCCCCCTTCGACCGGGCAGCCAGGCGGAAGGCGGATCGGTTCGTGGACGACATGGACCTCGTCCGCGTCCGGGTCGTCCACGCTACATCCATACTCGACGCAGACGAATAGCCTGGGTCGAGAAAACTATTTGCCTCTCTCTCCCCAGGAAACCAAGAACACCAGTATCGACTCGCCCACCTCTTCAGAGCCGGCCTCGCCAAGGGTACCTGGAGGAACAAACGACGCCAGATAGCAACCTACCTCACACACGCACTCGACGCGGACTACGACCCTGCCCGCCCAACACAGAGCGACATAGCATCCTACCTCGCTTCCATCTCCCTATTGCTCCGATCCCCGGGAGCCGTGATGAACCATCTCAGTGCCGCCCGGACATGGGTCGAGCTCAAGGACGGGTCTACAAGAGCTTTCGACTCGTATCTCATCAAAATCATAAAAAGGGGGATAATCCGGGAGTCCGGCCATGTTCCATGACAGGCCCCTCCCCTCACCCCTACCGACCGCCGCGCCATCACCACCTTCCTCCTCCGGGCTGGCACCAATGCAAGGGTACTCACAGCGGCACTCCTCATCGGGTACTTCTCACTACTCCGACAAGGGAACCTCCTCGTCACCGGGCGCCCCGACGACCCGGGACACACCATCAGGTACCACGAGATCACCCTCCACCGGACACACCTCACCATCCTAGTCCGCTCCACTAAGACCTCCAGAGGACGCCTCGACCACTACGCCATAACGATCCCCCGCATCACGACCTCCATCTGCTGCCCTGTGCGAGCCTGGAGGCACTACTCGGCCGCCACGTCTCTCGACCCTGCCTTCATGACCCCGGACGGGTCCCCATTGACGGTAAAGACCCTCACGACGGCCATACGTGCCGCCCTACACCACGCGGGGTCCCCAAACCCCGCCACGTATACCCTCCACAGCCTCCGTCGGGGTGCCGCACAGGCGTGTGCCGCCGCCGGAGCGCCTCTCAAGGACGTCGCTGACCTCGGGCACTGGCGGTCGTCCGCCCTCCACTCATACGTTCCCCGAGAGGCCTTCACGGTCGCGACCCAGGCACTCTCAACACTATTTGGTTGAGGCCCGGGTCACTTAAGACTCTAACTGACGATGATATTGACTTACCGCGATATGACATTTAATTTTGAACATTACTTACTTACATTATATTGTCTTATTGACCTTCACCTTAAACATTGATCCACATATGATTACATCACTTAACTACTACATTCTTGTTCTTGAATAAATTTCCATCCTATACAGTCCGCCTCCTGTCCTGAATTGTCCATATTGCTGTGGCAATATGGGTAATTCGGGGGAGGCGGACGGCCACCCTCCCCCGGCCCTACCCCCTCCAACTCCTCACCCTTCCACACCCCCTCCCCCCAACCTACCCCCACCCCTACTCACTCACCCTTCCCACACCCCTCCCCCTCCTAGACGGCGCCACTTCCCCTCTCCTCCTTCACCCCACTCCCTCCAGATGCCGCCACCACAGCCTCCCTCCCCCCTCCTCCCCCGCTGGTCCCAGCCGCTGGTCCCTGCCGCTGCACTTCCCCCCCCCCCCTCCTTACTCCTTCCGCCCTCACCCATTCACCTAGGGGTCGGCCACTTCTCCTCCTCCGACTACACCGACAAGACCTACTCTCACCGTCCCACCCACCCAACTCTCCGTTAAGGTTGAGGCCCGGGTCACTTAAGACTCTAACTGACGATATTGACTTACCGCGATATGACATTTATTTTTGAACATTACTTACTTACATTATATTGTCTTATTGACCTTCACCTTAAACATTGATCCACATATGATTACATCACTTAACTACTACATTCTTGTTCTTGAATAAATTTCCATACTATACAGTCCGCCTCCTGTCCTGAATTATAAAGAATTTAAACAAACATCTTAATACTTACAACAGGTGTTACCTGGAATACATTGCCCGTGTGCTCAATTATTATTTTATATTTTTTTATATTTTGAACACTGGGTAGGAAGCGACATGAATCAATTTATAAGTCATTGGTGTGACGCGACCAGGGTTCAAACCCATGGGTTCAAATTTCACGATCTACCAAAACAGGAGACGGACGGTCAACTCATTTGGCAATCCCGTCTGGTCCCCAACAAAGAATAAGCACACGCACTCCCCGTCCCAAAAAAAACAACCCACATAACTCTTTTCTTGTCAATATATTTGAAAGTTGGCCTGTGGAATTGAGATTCCTGTCACTCATCACACATTTCCTAACTTCACTTATCTATGCACTCATTGACGATAAAATACCATATACGGTCATAATATTAGAGCTGGCAAAGTTTAATCAACACAAAAGTCGGCAAAATTTAAACCATACATTTGCATAGGAACAATATAAATATTTCTAGAATTGTCATGAAAACCATGTCAAATAAAATTAGAATTGTCAAGAAACCAACAATGCTAAACTCAAAGCAATAAAACTTGTCTTTAAATTAAAATTACAAAGAATTTAAACAAACATCTTAATACTTACAACAGGTGTTATCTGGAATACATTGCCCGTGTGCTCAATTATTAACTTAAAATCTTATTTATTTTGAACACTGCGTAGGAAGCAACAAGTATCGATTTATAAGTCATTCGTTTGACTCGACCAGGGTTCGAACCCACAGGTTCAAATTTCACGATCTACCAAAACAGGAGACAGACGCTCAACTCATTTGGCAATCCTGTCTGGTCCCCAACAAAGAATAAACACATGCACTTCCCCGCCCCCCCCCAAAAAAACCAGCCCCACATAACTCTTTTCTTGTCAATATATTTGAAAGTTGGCCTGTGGAATTGAGATCCCTGTCACTCATCACACATTTCCTAACTTCACTTATCTATGCACTCATTGACGATAAAATACCATATACGGTCATAATATTAGAGCTGGCAAAGTTTAATCAACACAAAAGTCGACAAAATTTAAACCATACATTTGCATAGGAACAATATAAATATTTCTAGAATTGTCATGAAAACCATGTCAAATATAATTAGAATTGTCAAGAAACCAACAATGCTAAATTCAAAGCAATAAAACCTGTCTTTAAATTAAAATTACAAAGAATTTAAACAAACATCTTAATACTTACAACAGGTGTTATCTGGAATACATTGCCTGTGTGCTCAATTATTATCTTACAATTTTTTTATTTAGAACACTGGGTAGGAAGTGACATGTATCAATTCATAAGTCATTGGTTTGACTCGACCAGGGTTCGAACCCACGGGTTCAAATTTCACGATCTACCAAAACAGGAGACAGATGCTCAACTCATTGGCAATCCCTTCTGGTCCCCAACAAAGAATAAACACAATAGGTATTATCTGGAATACATTGCCCTTGTGTTCAATTATTATCTCAACAATCGTTTTATTTAGAACACTCTGATAAAATCCTACATGAGCTAGAAAAGGGTAACAATATAGATGTTATCTACTTAGACTTCGCCAAGGCATTTGACAAAGTGGACCATGGAATACTTTGTCACAAACTAAAATCTCTGGGCATAGGAGGAAAACTGGGAAGCTGGATACATAACTTCCTCAAGGGCAGAACACAAGCAGTCAAATATAAATGGAGCTAAATCTATACTTCTGGATGTCCTCAGTAGAGTACCGCAAGGAACTGTACTAGGACCAATTCTCTTCCTAATCCTCCTAATCGACATCGATGGGAATATATCCAGCAATTTCTCATCTTTTGCTGATGACACTAGAATCTCACATGGAATAATATATCAGAGGAAGATGTAACACAACTCCAATCTGACCTGCAAGTAGTATATAAGTGTCAACAAGAAAAGAACATGCTCTTCAACGAGAAAAAGTTTGAATTACTCAGATATGGAAAAAACCAAGCCATCAAAGACACCACCTACTACACTGCCCCTCTCAAAAATCAAATTGGAGAGAAATAATGCGTATGGGACCTAGGTATTATGATTAATAATACTTTGACATTCACTGACCACATCACAAAAGTATGCAATAAATCAAATCAAATGTGTGGATGGGTCCAACGTACCTTTAAGACACGGAACCAAGAAACCATGCAAACACTTTGGAACAGTCTAGTCCAACCACATCTGGACTACTGTAGCCAGCTCTGGGCTCCGCACAAAATTGGAGAAATGCAACAAGTAGAAGAAGTACAAAGAAAATACACCAGTAAAATCCCCACTCTATCAGGACACAACTACTGGAACAGACTCTAACTACTCAAACTTAACTCACAAGAAAGAAGAATGAAAAGGTACAGAATCATATATATCTGGAAAATAATAGAAGGAAAATTGGCCAACCCAGGAATAAAATACCATATATCTCAAAGGAAGGGAAGACTCTGTAGGATTCCAAAAATAGAGTCACAAGCTAGCTGTGCGATCAAAACAATCAGAGAAGGAAGCTTCATGGTGCGTGGACCAAACCTCTTCAAGAGCATGCCACAAGACATAAGAAACAAGACAGACTGCAGCACAGATAGCTTCAAACACAAACTGGACAAATATCTCTGAACTATCCAAGATCTACCAAGAATCCCAGGACCAACTCATTGCTGGAAATGACAAAGCTGCCCACAATGACCACTGCATCCACACTAGATGACTAAGGCGGAGTCAATGACCTTTACTGAGCACCACATGCTCGAACTGAACTAAACTAAACTAAACATTAGTTGTTTAAGCAGGGGAAAATTCAATCGTGGACGATTGGTCTTCCTCATTCCACTGCTCCTTGCCCTATCCTAATAATGCTGAGCGCCTGGCTAGGAAGCGACAAGTATCAATTTTGTACGTCATTGGTTTGACTCGACCAGCATTCGAACCCACGATCTACCAACACGGTAGATGGACCCTCAAACTCATTCGGCCATCCCTTCTGGTTAAACGGGATGGTCTGGCTGAACAATATTATATCAATTTAATTAAATCACCAATAAAGCAAAAGCAAACTATAAATATAAACGTATTAAGAAAATGCACGAAATCAATATTACAATATGTGTGATGACTGCATTGGCAATAATACAATCTGTTTGATTTGTAAGGTGACCAATACTGACATGTGTTAAGGCAATATTGCAATTCACACAGAGGTGAATCTAACGGAATGTTGCAACGTAGGTACATGACAGGAAACTGAGGTAATAAAGAGGAATTCAATTTAATCAATTTGTATCTTGTTTTACGTCCTAGCAACATCTAAGGTCATATCAGGACGGGTACCGACTTGTGGCAGTGCGCACTCAGGGCGACCTTATAGTGCTGCTCCACCAGGCCACCAGCACCATGACCTGATACCTCACTCAGTCACATTATCCTGAGCCAATCACTCCAATTTAATAATATAATATACACGAATTCACAAGTAATGTAGGTGCATTAATTTAATCTGTTCTTCTATCCAGGGACTCTCAGTTGAAGAGAAAGGAAGAGCCCATCTAGGCACGTAGTGCAAGGGGTAGGTATCTATATACCAAAATGTTGCAACTGTGGCACCAAAAGAATTTTAAAATGGGAACACCACAAAAAAAACAAAAGAACAAAAACAACTAACATAACGACTAACAGCTAAGATGACAAGGCTGCTACCAAATTTAGACTATTACTGTTCAGCGATGAAAACAAGCCGCGATGCGACTTACTCGTTATGGACAGGGTAAATAAACCATCCCCCCACAAAAAAGCGCACACACACACACACACACACACACACACACACACACACAATATCTGCAACAGGCAAAGCTGAAAGAGCATTGCCTCAGCAATGAATAAGTACATATTTACTAAAAAAATCTTTTTGATTTAAAGCTGCACAGTCCGATGAAGCATCAAATTTTCAAAACCAAAACATTCAGCTAGATTTGATCGTTCATATCAAACTTAGATACTGATGCACTTATTAAGCATTTGTTGCCACATAGAAGGGCATACTGAGTCAATTTAATCAAACCTGTTTCTGCATAAGCCTATGGCATCAGAGTTTGGGCAACCTTGCCAAAATTAATTTTGCATGTGTGTGCTTCAAATATCTCAAAAGTTAGCCATTCAAAATATACGTTACTTCAAATTAAAGTAAGGTAGATTATAATAATCAATTTAATATATTTTATCTCAGAAAAATGATAGGGACTCAAAACCATTGGACTATGCAACTATAACAAAAATTGAGATTGAGATTGAGAAAACCACTCACCTTGTCTCTGCTACTCCTCATGTAGGCCCTATCTGTGGGAAGCTCATTCCAGATCCTATATGTGCTGTCATGTCGACGTTTCAACCTCGGGAACCGGTTATAGATATACTCAATGATGAAAACTTTGATACCTATGTAAAGCGCTGAAAGAAGCACACAAGATGCCATCAGTTTAAAACGAGCTTTGTTGCAGTAGTGCTGTGAACGGGGCTCACACCGTCACCATCAACATCTATGTGAGCTATCACCTAGATAGAATATTCACCTCTCATAATGCTGAACGACAACTCTTATTACGAAAACTGCTTTGCATGGTCAGTACACATGTGAAGATGTGGAATTCAAGGCTTTTCAAGGCTGTTTTTGATAGGAATTCAAGACTATTTTCAATTTGGATTTGTGAATGGCGATTTCAGACTAATTTAGATTAGTGGGGACAGTAGTTTAATGGAATTCAAGGCTTTTCAAGACTAATTACCCAAAATAGGTTAAATTCAACGCTTTTCAAGGCCTTAAAATGGAGTAAATGAAGTTCAAGACTTTTCCAGGTCCCGTACAGACCCTGGCTTTGGTAAGAGGCCACTTCATTTAACCTTTGTTTGTTTTACATCCTAGCAACATCTAAGGTCATATCAGGATGGGTTCCGAATGGTGACTGCGGACTTATGGCGACTTTATAGTGCTGCCCCACTGGGAGATCAGGCCACTGGCACCATGGCCCGATATCCCAGTCACATTATCCTGATACTGCGCTGACCAGTCATCCTATCCTATTTATACCGAATACCAGGCTAGGTACCGACAAGTATCAATTTTGTAAGTCCTAGGGATTCGAACTTCCGACCTTTCGCACGGGAAGCCTGTGCTCTACCGATTCGGAAACCACGTCCGGTTCAAAGAACCTTTGAAGGAACTGGTTCCAGGGAGCAGTCTTTATCTATAGCGGTGCTGATAAGAGCGATGTTGGTACGGTTGAACTCACTGCTGCTTGTTATCCAGGTCCTGAGCGCCTGGGTAACTGTTTCACTACATTAAGTATGCGATTAAAGTTGTATAGTCCGATGGTTTTGAGTTTCTGTCATTTTTCTGAGATAAATATATTAAATTAATTGTTATAATCTACCTTACTTTAAATTGAAGTAACTTTTATTTTAAATGGCTAACTTTTTAGATATTTGAAGCGCAAACATGTCAAATTATTTTTTGCAAGCACGCCAAAACTCTGACATCATAGGCTTCTTTCTACTGTAACAGGTTCTATTCAATTGGCTCAGTGTTCCCTTCTACGTGGCAACAAATGGTTATTAAGTGCAGCAGTATCTTATTTAGATATGTAGAATCAAATGTTGTTTTCATCGGACTAAGCAGCTTTAATAAAGGGGTGGGGGGGGGGGGGCATTTGGGTCCAACCTGAGTTCGCTCAATCAACTTTATTATTACAAATAGTACAGTGATGCATAGACTGAGAAAATGACTACTAAAACGCTGCGGATAAAACTTACCTAAATATGTGAAAATGATCTTTCCGGGGAAACAACAGCAGACAACTAAGGCCACCCACAACACCAGGTAGAGCCGGAATGTGTGCTTGGGTTGGCGCCACTGCATCAGACTGAAATGAACACTCAGAGATTGGTTGATTGGTTGTTGGAGTTTTACGTCCTGGCAACATCTAAGGTCATATCAGGACAGGTACCGACTTGTGACAACTGCCCACTTATGGTGACTATAGTGCTGCCCTAACGGGAGCCCAGGCCACCAGCAATATGATCTGATATCCCACTCAGTCACATTATCCTGACACTGCGCCAACCAGTCCTTGCCCTATCCTTAATACATGTAATGCCGAGCGCCTGGCTAGGAAGCGACAAGTATAAATTTTGAAACCATTGGTTTGAATCGACCAGGGTTCGAACCCGTGGGTTCGAATCCCACGATCTACCAAAATGGGAGACTGACGCTCAACTTATTCGGCCATCCCCTCTGGTCAAACTCACAGGGATGAAAGTGATGTCTGGCAAAAATCGTGGAAATGAGATTTTTACATCGACAGCACATTTCCGCGAAAACGGAGTTCGTCGCCCATAGAATTAGCACTGTCAGGGAATCGCGGGAAAATGCCGGAAGTAAGAATTTAAGTGTCCTTGTTCTGACTGTATTATCATCCATAGGTAAATCACTTTTTTGTTTGGGTTTTATGTTCTCCCAACATCTAAGGTCATATAAGAATGGGATTTAAACTAACCAATTGTTGTCATATACATACATCCTGATTCCATGGAATTTTGTTTTATATTAATCGGTAAATATAAAAAATCGTGGAAATGCACGAAATCGCGGAGACCTTTCATCCCTGCAGTGATCAGACAGGCCCAGAAACAACTAGCGGCCATATTAAAGCACACCAAAACCTCACAACTCACCATTCACAATTGCATTATTCTCTGAAACTGGCAGGGTTTTTGCCAGAGGGTAAAATAGGTAAAATTCTGTACACTCAAATTTTCTGAGGATACAACTTTGTACCCTCAAATTGTTGGGATAATTGTTTTCAAGGTTCTTCAAGGAGCCAGAGACAACAAAGGCTCCAGACGCCACCCCCCCACCTCACCACCCGCACATTCTGCATACCCTCAAATTATTTTCTGCCGATAACCCTGACTGGGCATTGTTAATTAATATATTTTGAATGGATGAGAAAAACAAGTAACAAATCTAATCACATGGGTTTATCATTAAGTACTAATATTATTATTAATGTCTTATCAGTCTTTTACCTTTTCATCTTTTCGAGATTATCAGCCAGCTTTCCAAGTGCGTTTTGTACTTTTCTGGCGACCTGTACAACTAGATTAAATTTGTCCTTCAAGGGTTCGGCTTCCTGTCCCCGAAAAGAGAATGAAAATACATGTTAAACTAATAATTTGCGAAAATATAATTTTATGAATTTGGCAAAATAATCAATTCATCAGTGTTCAGCTTTAACCTTAACTAAACACGCTAGTTGGTTATGATAGACCGTGAGATTTCTGTTGGAATCAGATAATTATTTTCACATCAGAATCATTATATAGTTAAGCATGTTTATCGTTGTACTACAATTATATAACTGGAGCCAAATAAGAATATACCATACGGTTGCATTGCTTCATATTATATTTACTTTTATCTAAGGTTGAATAGATTCGTATTATATCTACTTATACCATGAGATTACATAGATTCGTATTATATCTAATTACAGCATAAGGCTACATAGTTTTATATTATATCTACTTATACCTTATGGTTGCATAGTTTCTTATTATATATACTTATACCACATAGTTGCATAGTTTCGTATTATATTTAGTTTTTGAGTAAGGTTGCGTAGATTCACATTATATCTACTTATACTGTGAGGGTACATAGATCTGTATTATATCTACTTACACCGTAATGTTACATAGTTTCGTATTATATCTACATATACCACAATGTAGGATGGTTTATTATATATACTTTGACCATACGGTTGCATAGTTTCATATTATATTTACGTTTACTGTAAGGTTGTATAGATTTGTATTATATGTACATATACTGTGAGGTTACACGGTTTCGTTTGATATCTACTGACACCGTAAGGTTACATAGTTTTGTATTATATCTACATATACCACAATGTAGCTAAAGGGTTTATTATATTCTATCTTGTTACCATATGGCGGTTTAGAGATTTGATTATGATGTACCATAGTACCTGTGTGAGGTCTGTGGCCACGGTTTCTTTTACGATATCGCACTGACTGTGACTAGTAAAAAAAAAGAGACCGTCAAGGTTATTACATAGTTTTGTATTATATCTACATATACCGACCGTAAGGTTGCATAGATGCGTCATATTAAACACTAAGCCCACATACAAAGACCATATTAGGGGTTGTATCGATTCGTATTATATCTACTAGATATTTCTTGTGATATCTAATGTTGCTGTATTCTTATAATTGTTTGCCATCAGCTACAGCAACATAAAACTATATTTTAAGCTTACTGCACTATTAACAAAAAAAAGATTTCTTTAGTGTTTCGTACCTTTTTATCTTCATCTTCGTTTGCTAATAGCGAAGGCAAGTTGATGTTCCAACCCCTACAATGCAAAGCCATAAAAGACGAATAAAACATGTAAAGTCATCAAACATAACCCCTCAAAACAAACGAATAGCATTTAACTCCACTCACACATGAAAATAAATGAAAGGACAAGGAAAGGTTCAAGACGTGAAAAAGTGCATTGCGGTTTCATAGTGATGCCTATGCTCCATCTGAATTTTGCAACGACTTAAAGCTGCATAATCCGATGAAAGTATCAAATTTTCTTTAAAAAAAACAATTATCTAGATTTTATCCTACATATCTAACTTAGATACTGACGCACTTATTAAGCATTTGTTGCTGCATAGAAGGGCAAAGTGAGGCAATTTAATAGAACGTGTTACTGCTGAAGCCTATGCCAGTTTTAGCATGCTTGCCAAAACTAATTTGACATGTTTGCACTTCAAATAT
>CM059186.1:104672621-104728700 GCA_030323885.1 Branchipolynoe longqiensis
ACAGGAGCATCGTCATCATTATCGAAGGCAGGCAGAAGATGTCAGCGCTCACCCCCAGAAACAGAGGGTGGGAGGGTGGGGAAGCGAAGTGAAATGGTTGGAGGCGGAAAAGAAGTGAGGTAGAAAAACAGAAACCGGAAACGAGGAAAGGAGGTCAGACAGTTGCCTCATTAGCAAATTAGACATGTTAGCCTCCGCCAACATGCGCAATTCGCTTCACTCGGCACAGAGAAATGAGCGATATGAAAAGTAAGAAAAGCAACAGAGTCAAGAACCTTTGTAGAGTTTAATGAAACACATAGCAGGGCCTGGCATGCAGGCTAGCAAGCGGGTGACTCGGACCCTAACACAGCAGTATCAGCACAGGATCATACATGAACGTATTCGCTTGAACAGGAGCATCGTCATCATTATCGAAGGCAGGCAGAAGATGTCAGCGCTCACCCAATAAGAGTGAGAGCGCTGAGGGAGCTTGAGTGACAGGCGGGACGGACATGTAAGATCTAGCTGATTGCCCTTTCCAGGTACCAGCTTGGAGAAGATCGGCATTAGAGATACCGGCACTGTGACACGCCTGAGCAGCTCCTCGACGCAGGCTATGAAGTGTCACCTTGGATGACTGTAGCTGAAGAGAGGACGCCTTCCGTAGTATGCAGGTTAATGCCTTAACCGTCAGCGGCTCGCCTCCAGTAGTCAGGAACGCAGGATCGTCAGGTCGAATGTCTTTAACAGATAACAGATATGCCCTCCACGCCTTTACAGGGCAACAGTGTGAGTTAGGAATTATCGGCAAGCGGAAAACTAGTGGAGGCAGAGTAACGGCACGGGTCTTAGTGGATCTTAGATATACATGCAGTGCTGAACCAAAATCTCTGATATCCTTACGTCTTAAGGTATGGGGGGAATTATGTCCGGAGACCAAGAGGTTACTTTGCCGTATTAAGGTTAGGTAAGCGATTAGCAATGCGGCAATGGCTACAAGAGGAGGGCAAGGCGCAAACATCAAAGATCGTATTACATTTTTCAAATCATCAGGTGTTATAGCTACTGCTTTAAGTACTTCGTGAACAGAATAGTTCACAATGGCCTTCTTCATTATCTTTAACTCATGAGGCGCAAACATATCTTCATTACCATCAAAGCCAGTTAACCAAATCTTGACCGAACTAAAATAGTTTAGCACTGCACCGGGGGAACGTAGGGCCGATGACAGAAACATTAGGAATGACAGCAAATCATAAGTCGATGGAGATCGCAGCGGAATTCCATATTCTCTGCAAAACTGGATATACCGAGTCAGATGTACAGCCTTTTTTTGCCAGGTTCGTACCGCGAGGCCTGCTTTGTACAGGCGCATCAGCCTATCATGGTGCTTCAGCGTGTATCCTGGAAGATAGGAGCAAAACAGTACTATCTTCCAGGACAAACAATTACAAAGCGAAATCAAGAATGTTCAGGTCTAGGGTCACCAGCACTTCCTTCAAACTCATCTTCTTACACATGTTATATGCTTTCAGTTTCAACACAATTGATTCACCTGAACGACTTAGCGCATCTGCCAGCACCAACTCTTTTCCAGGTTTATGTCGAATGTCAAGTTCAAAATTATACGTGGCCGCAAATAACCAGAGCTGCCTCGCACATGCACACAATATCGAGTCTTTACCTTTGCCCGACGACAGCACTTGCTGGGAACCTAAATTATCGGTATAAACAACAATCTCAAAGCTAGCCGGGGAAGACGGCATAAGCGCCCGAACAGCATGTACTAACGTCAAAGCCTCAAGCTGAGCAATCGAGAGACCCAAAACAGTAACATCATCAGTAAACTTCCCCGCAAAGAAACATTCGGAAGAGAAACCTCCTCCTCCAAACAACGTTGCATCACACTCGAGCACCCAAGGAGTCCTTGGTGCCGATGGAAGTAAAAGCTTCGAGTTAAAACTAGACGCAAACTTCTCAAACCAGTCAAGGTCCAGCAAAACATCTTGATCAAAACTATACAGACCTACAATTGGAGACAACCTCAATGCTGCTAGAATTCTATTTGTAAATCTCGCCGCTGGCTTTACGCACTTAGCAATATGCTGAAGCTTCCCTACAATACTCTGAAACTGCTTCCTCGACGCCACTTTCTTCTTTTTCCACGCAACACATTCTTCCACTACTTCCTCCAGCTTCTCTTTAGGAATTGATACTGACATCTCCACGACATCCACCAGAAACCCTAACCAGATCAAAGCTGTCATGGGAGGGGAACACTTACTCAACGCTAAGTCCAAACCTAACAAAGCCGTTAATTCCAGAAACCTCCCATATGCCTCACTTGCCTTCTCTTTCGAACTTTCTAAACCCACAAAATCATCTAGATAACAGAGGACAAAATACCCTTCTTTCCTAAGTAACCAAACAACCGCACGCGTCATCCTAGCGCATGCTAACGCAGACGTCCTGCAGCCAAACGGAGGTGCAATATCAATATAAAACTTACTACCTAACGAAATACCTAATAAAGGCACAGAAAGCGGGCAGACACGCAACTGGCGATATGCCCGCGCCAAATCAGCCGACCACAACCAAGACGAAGAGCCCAAAAGCGTCAACCTATCAGTGAGTGTCGCTATTGAAGGAAGCGAGAAATTAAACTGTCTGCCTTGATAAAACCCTTTAACTATCCCTGAATTAACACTCTTACCTAGAGGAAAACTTAAATCCATAATCACTCGTCGCATACTAGAATTCTTTTTCGGCCTAGTCATTAGAGGACTTATCTGAAACCAGGGCTGAAAAGGAGCTTCAAAAAACGGACCCAACAACGCACCCATTTCCAACTCTTTACTGATATAATTAGCTATATGGACATCAGAGCTTGCTTCACGCGTATGATTTATCAAAGTCGGAACTGGAACTACACGTCAGGGGCCAGCCGAACTCAAGATGATCTACCAAAAGAGAATCAGGGAAATCAACCAACAAATCTTTCCAGACCGAAATATTCAAACCTGACTTAATCGGAATCCGAGCCCCTAAATAATTAGGCAACGCCGTATCCCTTACCGCCTTATATATCTTACAGTAAGGCAAACTGTCTGTCTCATTCGTATTCGCAGTAAACGGCCAGAACCTATCAAGAGTTATCCTGAACATAAGGGGAGAAGGCGGCGGAACAAAAACATCATCGTCTCTTACTAAACAATTATTGTCGAACCAATCGAACATTATTTCTGGTAACGATATATCCAAAGACATAGCTTGCGCATAGCGATCAGCTGTTCTGTGTACAGGCAATAATAGGTCAGCCGCATGACTGGGACCAACTTTGGCAATTAGCAGCGGCGCGTCAACACTAATGATAGCAGGCGCGACATGATTAGACACAATAATACTATTATCATGCTGCTGCACTGGTATACAAAGAACTCTATGTTCAGAAGGTTCAATCAATCCGGCAGTAATAGGAACATTAACATTACACGACACAGGTACAGTCAAAACAGAAACATCTTGCAAAATTATTCTACTAGAGACTTGCACATTATCGTTCTTATCCAATACCGATAAACTACCTTCATTACAGATTGGCAAACTATGAGCAACCGTATCTAAACCTTGCTCAGACTGTGTCACTTTCCTGGAGATTTCAAGTTCACTTACTGTCTTCACCTCCTCAGCGGGTGGCTTTCTATCAAGAAAACCCCGCTTCTTCAAACAGTCTTGCTCCTTATGAACAAGGACACGCTTAAATCTGTACGCACACCACGCACAGATATGCTGAAGCCGCGCAGGATGCACCCCATGTGATTGCTCAAAACCGCAGTCTTTACCCCAATTCCATTTCCAGCATGCTTTCCCGTCCACTTCTTTATTATACTCTTCCCTTGCATTAATAGGTGCCTGTACCGACTGTACCGGTGGCACCGAAACTGTAGCCGACACCTGAGACTGGTGGCGAAACGACGCCTGTGCAGACACACTTTTCTGCTGCGCCACCTTCATGGCATCCGAACATATGTCCCTTTGCAAGTCTTTTATCTTGTCTTCATCCAACAAACCATGCCTAAACCGTCCACTCTCTACCAATTGGAACACCCGCTCCGACCAGCGACGGCACGTCTGCCACTCCCAAATCACCGCCATTCGCGCCAACTCCTCCTCATGCCTCAACAGAGGCGGCCACCATTCATCCGGAAAACCCGGTTCGACTGCCAACTGCCTCAAAGCCAAGAAGTACTCAGCCCATGTTGCTTCCCCCATTGCAATTTGCCTGAAATTATCACCACGCGTAATAAATAAATGCGGAAGCAGTTTCGTACCTTTGCCTTTGCGAAGCCCAGGTGTTGCTCGAAGCAAACCATCCACCCTCGGCTCAGCTAGTCGCAATGGCCGCGGCGGCGGCGCCGGTGACCTGCTACGAACACGGGGCGTTTCTCGCCGGTATCTTGACCTGGACCGACCCACCTCCTCTCTCGGGAAAATCACTGGGGACACTGAGCTCTCCGACACCCTTCTACCTCTATGACGTGGCGTTGCACAACCTGCACTCTGCCGGTCACTGTCCGAAAGTGGGCTAATGCACCTCGGCAGCCTTGACCGCCCCGCCTTCACGCGAGCCGGCGAACGTGACTCCAACGCTTCCAACCTTGCCGCAACACTACGCTTCGTAGCCTTTACTGCTTTCCTCAGCCTAGCCAGTTCCTCTCTCTCGGACTCTTCCACTACCTGGGGCACCAACTCCCCGTCAGAAGCCTGCGAAAACGATGACATTGTATGAACAGTCGTTGCAGCACTTCTCGTTGACCGCGCCCGGACCAACCTTCCCGGGCATGACAGCTGTGACAGCGGGGGACGCCCCCGGCGCTTCTTCCCAGGTGGCATGACAGACAGGCAAGTAACTCTAGGAAGCGAAGTGAAACGGTTGGAGGCGGAAAAGAAGTGAGGTAGAAAACAGAAACCGGAAACGAGGAAAGGAGGTCAGACAGTTGCCTCGTTAGCAAATTAGACATGTTAGCCTCCGCCAACATGCGCAATGCAAGATCGGCCAGAATAGGATCTGTAAGTTAATCTGTAAGTTAAGTGTCTGTGTGTTTATATGGTGTAGGTACAGTGTGGGATTGGTTAAAGTGCTTTATGTGGTGTGGGATTGGTTAACGTGCTTTAGGTGTATGTGGTTATAGTACTTCGTTATCAGTAGGTAATGAATAGTCACCAGACCAGACGGGATGGCCGAATGAGTTAGAGCATCCATCTCCCGTGTTGGTAGACCGTGGGTTCGTGGGTTCGAACCATAGTCAAGTCAAACCAATGACTTAAGAATTGATACTTGTCGCTTCCTAGCCAGGCGCTCAGCATTATTAGGATAGGACACGGACTGGTTGGCTCAGTGTCAGGATAATGTGACTGAGTGGGATATCGAGGCATGGTGCTGGCAGCATGGTCTCCCAGTGGGGCAGCACTATAAAGTTGCCATGAGTGCGCACTGTCATAAGTCGGTACCCATCCTGATATGACATTAGATGTTGCTAGGACGTAAAACAACAAACAAACAATACGAATAGTCACGTGACCACTATATAGAAATATATATATATATATATATATATATATATATATATTGTAGGCAGCAGTACACAGGCACATAGCTGACAGGTTGGTTACCAGTTCATTTACTTAGCAACGTCTTTCCACCGTTATGGTTACACTGAGTGAATGCTGGTGACATCCTGCCATATTAAGTGAATGGTGGCAAGTTTCCGGCGGCTAAGTTAATGATGATTTTCCACCATATCGGGAGCCAAGGTCACATTCACTGTTTGTGTAGCATTTCTCAACCTCCAGCAACAGATCCCTTTCTTAAAGTGTCCTCTCGGGCACTCACATACACGCACACATACACATACACATGCACAAATACATTCAGACACACACTGACGCACATGCACACAGGTCAAAATCGTGGCAGCAGCAGTAACAACAAACGGCAGCTATTATGGCCGCGACCCTCCACTACTGCCACAACGGGAGTGTTGTTCCACTGGGGTCTGGCGTCCGTGCACCGCGAGGCTATAATTATTTCATCGTGCCGGCTGGTTGCGGTGTTTACCCTCCTCACTAAGACAGGCGGAGGCAATCAGTGCAGGAACAAGCGAAGTGATGCTTGCCCGGCTCCAGCCTCGAGTGTAGAACCAGCCTTATTGAACGCCACATACAAGCTGCAGCTTACTAACTCTTACAGCTTAGTGACTGTTACAGCTTACTAATTGTTGTAACTTACTATCTGTTATAAATTACTAACTGTTGCAGCTTACTAATGGTTACAACTTACTAACTGTTGCAGCTTACTGACGGTTACAACTTACTAACTGTTACAACTTACTAACTGTTGCAACATACTAACTGGCACACCTTACTAACTGTTACAACATTCTAATGGTTACAGCTTACTAACTGTTACAACTTACTAACTGTTGCAACTTACTAACTGGCACACCTTACTAACTGTTACAACATACTAACGGTTACAGCTTACTAACGGTTACAACTTACTAACTGTTACAACTTACTAACTGTTGCAACTTACTAACTGGCACACCTTACTAACTGTTACAACATACTAACTGTTACAGCTTACTAACTGTTACAACTTACTAACTGTTACAGCTGACTAACTGTTAAACTTACTAACCGTTAATTCTTACTAACTGTTACAGCTTACTAACTGCCGCAGCTTACTAACTGTTACACTGTACTAACTGTTACACCTTATTAACTGTTACACCTTACTAACTGTTACTGTTTGCTAACTGTTACAGCTTACTAACTGTTACAGCTTACTAACTGCCGCAGCTTACTAACTGTTACACTATACTAACTGTTACACCTTATTAACTGTTACACCTTACTAACTGTTACTGTTTGCTAACTGTTACAGCTTACTAACTGTTACAGCTTACTAACTGCCGCAGCTTACTAATTGTTAAACTATACTAACTGTTACACCTTATTAACTGTTACACCTTACTAACTGTTACTGTTTGCTAACTGTTACAGCTTACTAACTGTTACAGCTTACTAACTGCCGCAGCTTACTAACTGTTACACTATACTAACTGTTACACCTTATTAACTGTTACACCTTACTAACTGTTACAGCTTACTAACTACTAATAGCCACATAGACCAATGACTGATACTGGGCAAAAACACACAAGAAAGACTGTTACTAAAAATGAACTTAGATTCTGAATAACCATATAAACTCGCGCTGGCCCCCCCCGCACCCCTCTCCAGCCCCCCCCCCCCCCCCCCACCGAAAGAAAGCTGTAACTAAAAATGAACTTAGGTTTGTTGATAGCTACATAAACAGGCGGATCGGTGCTGGAGAACAAACTGTCACTAAAAATGACTGTATGTGCCATTTTTGTGTAAATAGTCCCGAATTTAACAATGGCTGTAAGACAACTGCTTCGGCGCTGACAAAAGCGCTTTTTTTATTTTTTTTTAGCAGAATAAACATATTTACATATTTATTTTGTTAATAAGTGGCAGTGCGAAGACAACCATTAATGGTTATACTGTTCCTGCAATTCCTATTGTTAACAGAATAGTTTGTGTTTGTGGAATAATGCATGGAAATTGTGAATAAAAAATGTCTTAAAAAAAATGTCTGTCTACAACAACAAAAACACCACAACAAACAATTAGGTTGTTGGTACCGCTTCGCTGCACATCCCACTTCCGGTGACCCTGCGTCCGGCAGACCCTCCCGGCAGTCTCCGGGGAGATGCGTGGCTGATGGAGCCCGTGCCAGGAGTGAAGCAGTAGTGGACTGGCATACACAGTTGGCTGCCTGAATAAGTCACTGCCCGGGAGGGGGCGTGGTTTATAAGCATATCACCCACCAGCACCACCAACTCAAAAAAAATACCACAAGAAATAAAGAAAAGGTCATCTAAAAAGGAGCCGAGTTAAAGTTGCATAGTCCAATGGTTTTCAGTTTCTGTAATTTTTCTTAGTTAAATATATTAAATTGATTGTCATAATCTACCGTTCTATTAAAAGTAACAACAGTTTAGGCATGCTAAAAGTAACTTTAATTTAAAATTGCTAACTTATGAAATATTTGAAGTGTAAAGATATCAAATTAATTTTGGAATAAATGCCAAAACTCTGACAACATAGGCTTCCGCGGTAACGGGCTCTAATACATTGACTCAGTATTCCCTGGTATATGGCAACAAATGATTAATAAGTGTAGCATTATCTACGTTAGATATGCATTGTTTTGGTTTTGAAAATGTGATGCTTCATCGGACTGTGCAGCTTTAAGAGTCAGGGTGTCTGCAGAAGGTTCATAGGGTAAGACTCGACGTATGAATTAGAGTTCGATAGAAAGGATGGCTTACTTGCAGCTACTGGCATATAACTGTGATCTTTTGGTAAAAGCTCATCTGTGAGTTGTTTGTAAAACGGTGATGTCCGTCTGGTGTCAGGCACTGAAGATTAGTAAGACGGATCAAATCTCTAAAGTTCTATTACGTCCTAGCAACATCTAAGGTCATATCAGGTAGTCTGCACTGACCTAAGGACAAGGAGCCGCATGGACAGGTACTCGAGGATAGGGTGATGACAAAACGGAGCCTAGGTGGTGTAATGGTTAGCACGCTAGCCAAGAATACAAGAGGTGTGGGTTCGAGTCCTACTGTAGGCACAATATTTCCCATTTTTATCAACCGCACGACTCATGTATATATATATGCATATATATATATATATACATTATATATATATAGAGTATTACACTAAAACCTCTCTAACCGAACACCTCCACAAATCGACCACTCCCTTATATCGATCGCTTTATTTGGGTCCCAACAATACCATTGTAAGGATATTCTAACTCATAAACCGACCACCTCCCTAAATGGACCACTTAGGGTTGGTCCCAATGTCGGTCGATTTAGAGAGGTTTCCCTGTATATAAATAATGGATATTCACATTCCCTAGTGGGAATACCAGATCTAGACTGCTCGTTGACGAGTCTAATCCAGGTCAGTGTTAAAATGGCGTCTCTGCAGCGGGTGGTGTTTCTAGTATGCTCCGTGTTTAATGTTCCGCTTTCATGTCGGCTCGATGGTAATCACTTCCGGTCATAATCGCCGACTTTACTCTATAATATCCGGGGCATGGATTTGTTGTTCTGTGCTATTTGAAAAATTGCGTTATAATTCCACTGTTGACCTGAAGATTCAAGTGTCAGACATTTCCCAGCGGGTTGCTGCGTTTTGTTTTTGTGTTATTATGCAGTGGGAACGTTGTGATAGATTCCCATCTAGCAACCAATATAACCATGTTTGGAAGAAATCCAATGGTGAAATGACAGACAATAGTGTAATTGAAAAGGATTGAATTGTTTCTCCTGAGCATTCAGTCTATTATATATATATATATATATATATATATATATATATATATATATATATATTATGACCTGTCGCAAAAGGTGATCACTCTTTTATATATATATATATATATATATATATAATATATATAAGTATGTATTGTATACTTATATCACATATAGATTATGTGATGTATAACGCATTATATGAGTATAAATGCTAGGGGAAAATATATACGTTGCTACTTCCTCCATCGGCGCATTGGTGGAGTGCCCCCGCCCCCAGCTGTTGGGGACTTGGATACAGGTGGCCCCTCTAGCGCCACACGCACTGGAGGAATTTATTCGTGCCACATACACTGGAGGAATTTACATGTATATTATATGTATATTATAATTTATATGTATATTATATGTATATTGTTATATATGTATATAGTATATGTATACTATATGCATATCATTTGTATATTAAATGTATATTACATGTATATTGTATGTATATTATGTGTATATTATATGCATATTATATATATATTATATGTATATTACATGTATATTATATGTATATTACATGTATATTATATGTATATTACATGTATATTATATGTATATTATATGTATATTATATCTATATTATATTATATTATATGTATATTATATGTATATTATATGTATATTATATGAATATTATATGTATATTATATGTATATTATATGTATATTATATTATATGAATATTATATGCATATTATATTTATTATACTATATTATAAGTATATTATAAGTATATTATATATCATATACATTATACATTTATATTTTATACATTATATAGTATATACTATATACTATATACTATATACTATATACTATATGGTGTACGTTATACATTATATGGAATACGCTATATGTTAAATGTTAAATGCTATATTTTATGTTATATGATATGTTATTTGTTACAAATCCACTCCCAACATAATGATACTCAACTGGTAGTGGGAAGAAAACAACAGTATTTTCAACATTCTCCTCATCACACATGTATACCTTATAAGCAGTGTTGTGAAACATTACCCTCATACACCCTAGAATCATCGAATCACCCGCCATATATAGAGACGCACATAATTCGAAAATACAGTCGACCCTTGTCAATCCGGATTTGGTTGTTTTCGGTTGGCACCCACAGTGCGGTTACCAAGATTGTTGGAGAAATGATTTAAGATTTTGTAAATGGATCAAATGGATATTGGAAATCTGTTCCATGGATCTTTTGGTCGGACAGAGTCACGACAGGTTTTCGAATTAAGATGGGTTGGATTAACGTGGGGTAAGTGTAGTCCAAGTCATATATGCTTAAATTTAATGCGAAATGCTTTGATCCATTTACAAATGTTATTTGTTACAAATCCACTCCCAACATAATGATACTCAACTGGTAGCGGGAAGAAAACAACAGTATTTTCAACATTCTCCTCATCACACATGTATAACTTATAAGCAGTGTTGTGAAACATTACCCTTATTCCACCCTAGAATCATCGAATCACCCGCCATATATAGAGACGCACATAATTCGAAAATACATATATGTATGTCCATTTATGGCTTATATGATAAGTTCTGCTATAATTTTATATATGATATTATTTTGGACATTTCTAAATTTTAATGTAAAACATAAATGTGACAGACACATTAAAAACAATTCGAAAATCCAGTGGCTGAAGAAATGTGTTCTAGCTTCTCATTATGAATATGGCCCTCTTTGCTGACGAATAAATAAATTAAATCAACCTCATCTCACATTGCAGTATACATCCGGATCTTCTTTCTAACTCATTCCCATTAACGAGGTCACCTCTTAGAAAAAAAAAGAAAAAAAAGGAAAGGAGGGGGGAAAAAGGAAAAAAAAAAACAGGAACATAAATGAATTGTGAAACAGGCTTTGACACACTGTAGTGAGCAAGGTGTGGATGCAACTAGGTACCCACCGTGTCACGTGATGCAGTACGGCTATCACGTGACTTCTAGTATTGGAGCTGTAAGGTTCCCAGTCTAGAATAGCTCGTGGTGAGGATGCTAGTGTAGAAGTCTGTACTGACCTCTCAGGGAGTCACATAAACGAGGAGTCACATAAACGAGGAGTCACATAAACAGAGAGTCTAGATAGCCTAATGGTTAAGAGGATATCCCTTGAATGGCAAGAGTATGGGTTCGAATCCTGCTCTAGACATAATGTTTCCCATTTGTAACCCCCCCCCCCCCACCCCCACACTCATGACACTAACGCTGTTCCCAGGATACTGTAAACGAAACGTTTGTAGGGTGGGACGGCGGCTGAGTTGGTGGTGAGTTGCTCGTCCGGCTGCCGTGGTGGAAGTGATGTTTGGAGGGTGGGGGTTTGCGAGGATGGGTGGGCGTGACGTCACGGGTCTCGCGAGGGCGTGGTTTCGCGGGAAATCCGGTAGGGCTTTGGTTTTGGATTCGAACCCAGGGGGCGCCACCGGGGAGACTCCTTGTTCGCGCGCAAATTACCCATGTTGTCATGCCAACATGAACAATGCCGAGCGCCTGGCTAGGAAGCGACAAGTACACATTTTTAAGTCATTGGTTTGACTGTGGGTTCGAATCCCACGATCTCCCAGTATGTATATGTAAATGGATTGCTTGTATTTGTGTAATCATAGGCATTCAACAACTTATGGGTGTTAACCATTTGAAAGACTTATGATTATAGGGGTCATGACCTCTCAGGCAAGGCACCACATGTAAAATATTCCGATAATGGAAATCTTCTATTATTATTCTGTATGGCCAGCCAAGAGTTTGTGTATATGTATGTTGTATATATATATATATATGGCTTGGCCCATGCTTGATGGCAGGTAATTATATCATTAGGGACGATTCGCAGGTCTGGGTGATTGCACCCTGGCTCTCTGCTGAGGTAGGGGTCAATGCACACAGGGGTCAGGGTTGGTGGTGGCCACAGGTCAACTAGCTCTGGTGGTGGGCAGACCACTGGTGGTCATGGTAACCAGGAATGTTGAGTCCCTATTGGAGGAGCTGGGAATGCCGCTTCCCTATTGGTTGAGAGAATGGCATGATCCTATACCAAGAATCCATGTACTATATATAATAAAGGAGAGGGGCTTGGGCTCTCTCTTCTTACACTCTTCCTTTGCTTTACTTTCTCTCTTTCTCTCCATCTGTATTGTTTTTCACTTTAGCATACCTACATAGCCACCTACTCGAACACAAACCCTACACACATACACAGATAGATGTGGATAGGGTGATTGAACCTAGATAATCTAATAGCTAGCAAACTGGTGCCCGGAATGGCAAGAAGTGTGGGTTCTGAACCTGATATATGCGCACCATTTCCCCTTTCATCACCTCGACGACACCGGGCTATATTTGGGTACTCCAGGTGGGGGTCCCTAGATGTCTCTAGTGTCAGTAAAGCCTCGTGTCTAGGTCATATGGTTGTCAAGGAGCCACCCAGCAGGTCGCTGACATGTTGGTGCACCAGAGACTTTAAAGGGGCAGTAACATGACCAAGACAACTTTAGTTTAGTCACAATTATCATGAATGAGTGAGTAACTTGGGAGTTTTACGCCATATCTGCAACTATGGCCATATTCATAGCACGATTATTTTTTTCATATTTTATTTATTCATTCATATTTTTTAATCTCGACTATATCACTTTGCACAGAAGTAAAAGACAATAGGCTTAACATCCTTAATGGTGTTTATGTTTTAAACTTATTTGTTTATGTAAGAGTCAAGGTTTGTGTAAGTGCAACACCTAAGGTAATATCATGGGTCTAAACAGTTCAGCTGTTTTCAGAAAGTCAATGATCACTTCCCCTTTCATGGGCTACGTTGATTAGTGTTAATGGGATCTCTGGTTCAGCTTTACTAGGATAGGGCCATGACTGTTTCGATCAGTTACAGGATGCTGTGACTGAGCGAGGTATCCGGTCACGGTGTCGGCGCATGGCATCTCCAATGGAGCAGCACTATAAATTGCAGTTAGCGGGTCATTTCACAAGACAGTAAGTAGTGTGTAGGAATTCTAATTCCCGCGTGGAAAGAACCCCTACACACTACTATGTTACACGTCCTGTTTTGACTTTATATGTTGCTAGGACATAAACCCTATGCTAACTCATTCCCAATCCCCAACCCCAACAAAAAGAAATCTGCTACAAAAAAAAACAAAAATAAAGACAATGAAGTAAGTGTGAGTGGTTGTGATAATTGTGTGAATCACACAAATGTGCTAGACTGACATTAACACAGTAAACGCCTTTACTTCCAATTGACGCGATTATCAGACAATCTGGTGACCACACACACCTGTAGGCCACACAGTGTTAATGTGATCACACCGTAGGCCACACAGTGTTAATGTGATCACACCGTAGGCCACACAGTGTTAATGTGATCACACCGTAGGCCACACAGTGTTAATGCGAACACACATTAGGCCACACAGTGTTAATGTGATCACACCGTAGGTTTGTTTGTTTGTTGTTGTTTTACGTCCTAGCAACATCTAAGATCATATCAGGATGGGTACCGACGTGTGACAGTGCACAATCATGGCGATTTTATAGTGCTGCCCCACTGGGAAACCAGGCCGCCAGCGCCATGACCTGATATCCCACTCAGTCACATTATCCGGATACTGAGCCAACCAGTCCTTGCCCTATCCTAATAATGCCGAGTGCCAGGCTAGGAAGCGACAAGTATACATTTTTAAGTCATTGGTTTGACTCGACCAGATTTCGAACCCACAAACTCATGGGTTCGGATCTCCCGATCTCCCAAAACAGGAGACGGACGCTCTGCTCATTCGGCCACTCTGTCTTGTTCACACCATAGGCCACACAGTGTTACACCGTAAGCCACACAGTGTTAATGCAATCACACATTAGGCCACAAGGTGTTAATGTGATAACACAGTAGGCCACACAATGTTAATGTGATCACACATTAGGCCACACAGTGTTACAATGATCACACATTAGGCCACACATTGTTAATGTGATCACACATTAGGCCACAGAGTGTTAATGTGATCACACAGTAGGCCACACTGTGTTAATGTGATCACACATTAGGCCAGACAGTGTTACAATGATCACACATTAGGCCACACATTGTTAATGTGATCACACATTAGGCCACACATTGTTAATGTGATCACACATTAGGCCACACTGTGTTAATGTGATCACACAGTAGGCCACACATTGTTAATGTGATCACACATTAGGCCACACTGTGTTAATGTGATCACACAGTGGGCCACACCTTGTTAATGTGATCACACATTAGGCCACACAGTGTTAATGTGATCACACATTGTTAATATGATCACACATTAGGCCACACAGTGTTAATGTGATCACACAGTAGGCCACACAATGTTAATGTGATCACACAGTAGGCCACACAGTGTTAATGTGATCATACAGTAGGCCACACATTGTTAATTTGATCACACATTAGGCAACACAGTGTTAATGTGATCACACAGTAGGCCACACATTATTAATGTGATCACACATTAGGCCACACAGTGTTAATGTGATCACACATTAGGCCCACTTGTAATGTGACACACAGTAGGCACACATTGTTAATGTGATCACACATTAGGCCACACTGTGTTAATGTGATCACACAGTGGGCCACACCTTGTTAATGTGATCACACATTAGGCCACACAGTGTTAATGTGATCACACATTGTTAATATGATCACACATTAGGCCACACAGTGTTAATATGATCACACAGTAGGCCACACAATGTTAATGTGATCACACAGTAGGCCACACAGTGTTAATGTGATCATACAGTAGGCCACACATTGTTAATTTGATCACACATTAGGCAACACAGTGTTAATGTGATCACACAGTAGGCCACACATTATTAATGTGATCACACATTAGGCCACACAGTGTTAATGTGATCACACATTAGGCCACACATTGTTAATGTGATCACACAGTAGGCCACACAGTGTTAATGTGATCACACAGTAGGCCACACACATTAATGTGATCACACAGTAGGCCACACAGTGTTAATGTGATCACAGAGTAGGCCACACATTGTTAATGTGATCACACATTAGGCCACACATTGTTAATGTGATCACACAGTAAGCCACACATTGTTAATGTGATCACACATTAGGCCACACATTGTTAATGTGATCACACAGTAAGCCACACAAGGTTAATGTGATCACACCGTAGGCAACACAGTGTTAATGTGATCACACAGTAAGCCACACAATGTTAATGTGATCACACATTAGGCCACACATTGTTAATGTTATCACACAGTAGGCTACACCATGTTAATATGATCACACATTAGGCCACACATTGTTAATGTGATCACACAGTAGGCTACACCATGTTAATATGATCACACATTAGGCCACACAATGTTAATGCGATCACACACTAGGCCACACAGTGTTAATGTGATCACACATTAGGCCACACACTGTTAATGTGATCGCACAGTATGCTACATGGTGTTAATGTGATCACACATTAGGCCACACATTGTTAATGTGCTCACACAGTTGGCCACACAATGTTAATGCGATCACACAGTTGGCCACACAATGTTAATGCGATCACACACTAGGCCACACATTGTTAATTTGATCACACAGTAGGCCACACAGTGTTAATGTGATCATACAGTAGGCCACACAGTGTTAATGTGATCACACAGTTGGCCACACAATGTTAATGTGATCACACAGTAGGCCACACATTGTTAATGTGCTCACACAGTTGGCCACACAATGTTAATGCGATCACACACTAGGCCACACAGTGTTGCAATGATCACACATTAAGCCACACAGTGTTAATGTGATCAGAGCTTGTGGTTGCTAAATAAGCCATTTTCGCATGTATTCATGGTGAATTGTCCAGCATTTGCGACGGTCTCTTGTTTAGTGTACATTGTTGGAGTTTTACATCCTGGCACACAATTAGATCTAGTGTGATCACATTAACATTGTGTGGCCTAATGTGTGAGCAGTCTTTGTCGCATCGCGACCGACAGCTTGATGATGATGATGACATCCTGGCAACATCTAAGGTCATATCACGACAGCTACCGACCTTTGACAGTGCACACTTATGGTGACTTTGCAAAGGTGCCCCATTTGGAGACCAGGCCATCAGCACCATGCTCCATGCTCGGAAGCGACGAGTATCAACTTTGTGTAAGTCATTGATTTGACTCGACCGGGAATCGAACTCCCGACCTTCCGCACTGGAGTCCTGCGCTCTACCGATTCGGCCACCGCGTCTGGTTTTAGTGACCTTGTTTGGCGGGCTGTCAGTAAGTTGTCAGTGGACAGAGCCAACGTCAAACAAGACAGACCACAGAACAACAAGGGCTACACACAACTAATCTCTATCGAGTTTATCTACTCCTGTCGACTGATCCACTGGCCTCCGACTAGCCGCCCATCAAGCCCTCCTTACTCCTACTACCCACCTACAACGTCCTCCCTCAATCTCCTCTTACCTCCCACTGTTCACCACACCCTCCTTCCTCCCACTACCAACTTACCAACTCACCACGTCCTCCCTCTCCCTTTGCTCTCCCCTCCCCCTGCTCCTCCTCCCCCACCCTCTCTCCTTCCCCCCCCCCTCCTCTCCCCATCCTCCCTCCACCTCTCCTCTCTCCTCTCTTCCCTCCCCCTCCACCTCCTCCACCACCTCCTTCACCACCTCCCCGCTCCTCCCCCTCCCTCCTCCCCCTCCTATCTCCCCTCCATCCTCATCCCTCCTCTTCCCCTCCTTCCACTCATCCGTCCTCTCTCCTCTCCACCTTCCACCTCCCCCCTCCCCTCCCCCCCTCCCTCTCTTCCCTCCCCTTGACTCCCTCTCTCCCATTCCGCCCTGCTCCCCATCCTCCCTCCCTCCTCCCTCTTTTTCCCCTCCCCATCCTCTCCTTCCCCCCCATCTCCCACTCCTCCCCCCCCGCACCTCCTCCCTCCCTTCCCATTCCCCCCCCCCCCTCCCTCCCTCTCCCTCACCCCCCCCCCCCCCCGCTTTCCACACCAGGTGCATATATTTGTCTATCCGCTGACATCCAGTACGAGATGAAAAGCATTGACAGATCTGTGAAAATATGCTGACAGTGAACACTCCGTGGTACAACAACACACACGTGTAAGTACCTAAGTGCTGTACACTCTCTAATGCACAGTTTCTTCCCCTTTCGTTCTAGCAGTTCTGTCTCAAGTCATTTGATGCACAAGAGTATTTACTTAACACCAAAAATACGAGCGATTCCTTTCACAGGGAAGTCCATTAGGGATCGACATTGTGACTTGGAAGTGAAAAAAAAAACACCTTTCCGCATAGGTTAAGTTTAAGACGTCAGAGGAGATATCGACGTCTTACAAGTTGCTTGACAATTTAGGTACATCTCATTGGGCATAATCGATTAATCAACTCGGGTCACCCGAGCCACTTTTCGCCGCATGCACACATCCTACAGACTTGGGTCGAATAATCAAATATGCTTCTCCATGCTTGGGGTGGGAAAAAATGGTGGCTTAATCCAAAACTTTTTTTTTTTTTTTTAATAACCGATATAACTACAGCAAAATAGGATTTAAAGTGTTTTATGATAGCATAGTTTAGTTGTATTTCCATTTCAATAATCTATGTTATTACCCCAAAAAAACATGTATGACTGGTTCCGGTGGCTGTGATCCTGCAGGACGGTACCAGCGCAAATGTGACGTCATCGCTCCTAGCCACCCCAACCAAGAGGTGGGTTACTCGAGTCGGGTCGTTTTGCACACAGCACGTGTATTTGTCGACTCCACTCGCGGTGTTCTATTTGAAATTCTGACCCGAGTCGCCCTGGTCATGTTAATCGATTATGGTCCAAAGGGCTGAAGTTGAACCCAAGAAAACTTTATCTAATCACAATTATTAAATTCTCACATGACTACTCATAATGTGCATAGCTTGAAACAATCTACTGCTCTCACCTACCCAGGTTGGTTGGTTGTCAGAGTTTTGCGTCCTAGCTACATCTAAGGTCATATCAGGACGTGTACCGACTTGTGACAGTGCACACCCATGGCCACTTAATAGTGCTGCCCTACTCGGAAACCATGACCCAATTTCCCACTTAGTCACATTATCCTGACATTGAGCTAACCAGTCCTTGCCCTATTCTATTAATGCTGAGTGCTTGGCTAGTAAGCGGCAAGTATTTGTTTTTTGTTTGTTTGTTGTTTTAAGTCCTAGCCACATCTAAGGTCATATCAGGACGGGTACCGACTTGTGATAGTGCGCACTCATGGCAACTTGATAGTGCTGCCCCACTGGGAGACCAGGCACCAAGCACCATGACCTGATACCAAACTCAGTCACATTATCCTGACACTGAACCAACCAGTCCTTGCCCTATCCTAATAATGCCGAGCACCTGGCTAGGAAGTGGCAAGTATCAATTTTTTTAAGTCATTGGTTTGACTCGACCAGGGGTAGAATGCACAAGCCCATGGGTTCGGAACCCTCGATCTCCCAAAACGAGAGAGGGACGCTCAACTCATTTGGCCATCCTGTCTGGTCAGAAGCAGCAAGTATCAATTTTATAAGTCATTTGTTTGACTCGACCGGGAACCGAACTTCCGATCTCCCGCACCAAACCAAATCAATCATCTAGATTTGATTCTAGCGGTCTAACATGGATTCTGGAGCATACATTATTAAACACTAGTTGGCACATAGAAGGGAATACGGAGCCAATTTAACAGAACCTGTTAGTGTTACTGCAGAAGCGTATGGTGCCAGAGTTTTGGCACGCTTGCCTAAATTAATTTTGCACGTTTTCACTTCAAATATCTCAAAGGTTAGCCATTTCAAATAAAAGTTACTTCAAACTAAATTATAACGATCAACCTAATATATTCACCTCAGAAAATGACAGAAACTCAAAACCATCGGACTATGCAACTTTAAGTAGGGGAAATTTCAGTCACTGACAATTGGTCCTTCTCATTCCACTGCTCGCCTGCCCTATCCTAGTTATTTAAAATACCAGGCTATGATAAATCTTTAAGTATAATTTGATTTGAACAGATTTCCAACCCAGGGGTTCGAATCCCATGAACCACCACACCGGAAGTGGGTGCTCAACTCATTGCGCCATAGACTGCTAGAAAACAGGAGAATAATTCACCTAAAAACATTAGCGTATGGATATAGTAAATACATTACACTCCTAACACAACCACAAAGGAACACTAGAGCAAACAATGCACCACTAATAAGGCAAACCAGAAGCCAAATCAAAGCTCATGAAAGAAGCACACTGGAATTGGCTGCGAAGGTATGGAATGCCCAAACGGTGAAGGAACAATAAATTCCTGACCTAAAAACATACAAAAATATCTGTGCAAAATAAAACTAGGAAAGCCCCCCCTGAGCTACCTAGCCCACACTAGCCAGATAACTGCACTTCTCAATTATGTACAGGTCTATGACATGTAAATAGAATAGGCTACTCTAGATCTAAGACTAGAACAAAAAATATTATCAAGAAAAACCCCCAAAACGGACATAGATTACTAACCACAAAATATAACAATAAGAATCACAAAACAATAACTGCCCAGCATTGAAAACAAGCCCAAACACTCGAGCTCATATACTATGGACAGCATAAACTCACATCACACACAAAAAAAATGACACCATCGACACATAAACCAGACGCGGTGGCCGAATCGGTAGAGCGCAGACTTCCCGTGTGGGAGATCAGGAGTTCGATTCCTGGTCGAGTAAAACCAATGACTAAGAAAATTTATACTTTTCGCTTCCTATATGCACAACGTTTAAGCCTTCATTGTGGAGATGGATTTTGCCTTTATTTGGAATGTTTTCTCCTATTATTTGAAAGGTTTTCAACTTTGGTTTCCATGTCACACATTCTTGGCCAATTTCAAAGTTAGTTAGTTAGTGGTGATTATTTAACACCGTGTCTGTAGCCACGGCCATAATTATGGTGAGAAGTGTTCAAATCTTATTCTGTCGTATTATTATAAAGCCATCGATTTCAAACAGATTGCAAGAGCTCACCGGATTGGGGGAAACGGACAGAAACCGAACAAAGTCCGTTTTGTCTCCGTACAAGTCTTGAACATGCACAAAACTAGGAACGGATGCCGCAGGACTGACGTCTACGGTTCTTGTCCGGCTTGAGTCCATTTAGTCCCCTTACCGTCCGTTGGCTCTCCGTTCATGTCCGTTTCATGTCCGTTTCATGTCCGTTCGTCCAGCGGCCTTTGACCCGATATCGCAACATTTTGACACATTTTAATACAGTTTGATACTTATGATGCCCGGACTAGACAATTCTGTCCGTTGCTCAATCCGGTGAGGTGTGACAACTGCTTTACAATCGAGTATGTGTTGAGAGACACTTTTGAAGTCAAACTCTTACAATTACAACAACAAAAATTTCAAGCCAGTTTCAGAGAGTGAGCCTTTTACTAATCTGTCCTATCTAGATATCTGTAGGGATACCTATCTGTGGGGAAATATATACGGCACTGAAATATACGGCACTGAAATATACGGCACTGAAATAAATGGCACTGAAATATACGGCACTGAAATATACGGCACTGAAAAAGATATATATGTATGTTGTATCAAGTATTTACCCCTACACCCGACCAGACCCTCTGACCCCCCCCCAAAAAAAACACTACCCAACCAACAACCCACTCCAAAACACACACACAACCCTCACACCACTCCAACCCAACCGACTGTGCTGTAACCGAAGCAACCGTGGCCTCAGTGAATCCTCTCACCTTGTGGAGTGCTGTAATCTGAGAATAACTCCCCCCCCCCACTCCTGTAAGTGGATAAGGGGCAGGTTCTTAACCCACCTCAGGGTTGCAGCAGGAGACCAGGCACTGCGTGTGTGTGTGTGTGGGTGGGTGTGGGGTGTGTGTGTAGCTGTTGTCTAGATTTGCTTTTTTATTGCACCTAACCTGTCACTTACGGATAATTATCTCTCCTCTCTTTTTTTAATTAAAAAAATATGTTAGTGATGAATTTTATTGACCCTGTCCATAATGGCTAAGTGTGTTAACACTTGTTTTCGCCGTTGGACAGCGCTAATCCAGTTTGATTTAATTCTTTTGAATTTTGTTTGAGTAATCATTTTGGTTTTCTTGCTTCTTGTTTATGGCTTGTCACTATTTGTTGACTGCAACCAGTCCAAATCAAGCTTTTGCCATACTTTGCCTTAGTCCATTTAAACATTATCTGTTTGTATCAATCAATCAATAGTTCCGTCCTCTAGTCGAGGGTTGGATGCAATGGTTCTCCACTTGTCCCGATGGTGTGCTGTTCTGATAGACTATGAATAATTCAAGCCTGTCCACTGTGAAATATTTGTAAACCATGATGTTCTTGGTCTCCCTCTCCCTCTGCTGCCATTCACCTTCCCTTCCAACAATGTACGGTATATTGAACTCTGACGAATGATGTGGCCAAAATAAATCAGTTTCTTTGTCTGTGTAGTAGCAAACAAGCTTTTCTTATTTTTAATTTTTCTGAGAACTTCTTTGTTGGTGATCTTCTTTGTCCATGATATTTTCATCATCCTTCGATAAGTCCACATCTCAAATGCTGCTAAACGTTTGTACATTATCTGTTTGTATAGGTTACATTATTTTTTGGTAGTTTCTCTTACTGACTGCTCTGACCTGATATGACCTCAGGCGTTGCTAGGACATATAACCCCACCAAACAAGCAAACTTCCAGCCTATGCATCCTGTGTCAGTTACGTCGTCATCATCATCAATCCATAACCTTGAGGGTCATTGGGGTACCACAGATGACTTTGCAACCACTTTTGTTCAGTTTTCCCTGTTTTCCACTGCCCTCAGGGACTTGCCAAACTCCAGGCCTGTCCAGTACCTGATGTTGTCCCCCCACCTGATCCTGTTATGAAGTTCTGGTTATTGTAACATTACCATGTTTCCTATGTTTCTGAATTTGGTATGATTACATTACGATGCTTCACATATTATTACTATTGTTACTGGACTGCGTTTCATAAATATTATTTAGTAAACCCTAATTAGAATGCCATCAGTACAAGTTAATGCTAGTTACTCCCCTTACTCTAGATAGTAATCACCTCACACATTACTGCTAGTGACCATCCCACAGAACACAACACATATATCTGAAAACACAGCATCTTAATAGAGAATCAATCAATCCTTTAATTATCATCACTTTGGTAATATATAGTAGTACAACAATATCTGCTTGGGGAGTGTATGAGAGCCTGTTTCTGATTGGATGTCCTCCGATTGGCTGTAGGGCTCCACACATACATGACTGACAGCCCCAGATACAGGTGGGAGAGACAGCCCCCCCTCCCCTCACACCCACACCAACCCACACACACTGGCCTGTGTGCTGGCTGGATATATCCATATCTGTCTGCGATAACCCTCTGCCTGCTGAGTCCCTGTAGTTCACATAACCCTCTCTTGTATCTTGCCTTATAATCGAAGAATTTAACACTTTGTGTGCCTTGTCTTCTTTTCCCTTTTATCATGCCTTGCAAGATGGTTTTGGCCAGACCTGATGAATAGGAAATATGGCCATATCACTATACTTTGAGTCTCTTTACAATCGTCAGTAGATCTTCATGTGGTCCAATTGCCTGCTGGATCTTGGCATGAACTTCCTCGTTGGTAACATTGTCTTTGTATGTGATGTGCAGTATCTTGCAGTAACGCCTCATTTCCACATAAGCATATTCAGCGCTATACGGTCTTATGGAGCGATCCAACCAGCCACGGTTGAACTCATTTGAGCCCGTTTGAACTTGCCGGAAATGGACTTTCCTCTTCTCGTTCTCGCGAGAACTCAGTGTCAGCCAATCAGAGCTGTTCTTTTCTATTGCAAATGGCTGCCTCCATGGGGGCAGACATTTGCAATAAAAAAGAACAACTCTGATTGGCTGACAACAGTTCTCAGTGTCAGCCAATCAGAGACATTCTTTTTTTATTGCAAATGGCGGCCCCAATAAGGGGCGGCCATTTGCAATAAAAAAGAACGGGTCTGATTGGCTCAAATTATGGAAAGATCCCATTATTTATTTAGTAGTTTCTTGTTCAGACATAGTTACACATATATATGTATCTTTTGCATAGATTAAAGTGCTTGAAGTATATTTTTAATTTATGTACATCAACTTCTCTTTAAATCACACAATATCAGGACTTAACGAATGGGAAACTATTCCTGCAAGGGTATGCTCAATATGACCCAGTGATCACCCGTTTTTGCTCCTTTCCTCGCTGTGGACCCTTCTCCATTTCCATGGAGTGTATTCCTCGTTGGAGCTCTGCTGTGAGGTTCCATGATTTAACAATCATATAGGAAGATGGATGTGAAAAGGGAGTGCATGAATCATATCTTTGATCTGAGAGAAATACTCCTGTCAATCGAAACTAGTTTCAGCCTCGTCAATGCTGCTGTTGTCTGTTCTATCCTAGAGAGTATCTCAGGTTTGGAACCCTCGTCGGCTATAACTGATTTGCAGGTATTTGAAGCTTGTGACCGTCACAAGCCTCTGTCCATTCACTTTGATCTCGGTGTTGATGCCGCTGGTGTTGTTTGTCATCAGCTTGGTCTTCTCGGCATTGATCTCCATGCCGCAGGCTGTTGGGGGCTTTCATCAGGTCATAGCAGCAGGAATGCTATGCTGCTGCTGATTATTGTTTTGGGGTTTTGATTCCCAGCAACATCTAAGGTAATATCGGGACGGGTACAGATTTGCAACAGTGCGCACCCATGGCGACTTTAATAGTGCTGTCCCGATTGTTGACCACGCTCCAACGGCACCACGGCTCGATATCCCACTCAGTCACATTATTGTGATATTGACCGAGCCAACCAACCAGCCCTAGTCTATTCTAGTATTAGTAATGCTGAGCGCCAGGTAAGATAACGTCAAGTGACCATTTTGTTAAAGTCATGCAAGCAATTTCTCGCAGCATCATATTTTTTCCCATACTAAATCTTTGATTATATGCACTTTTTTATTTTGTGCTTACAATTCTGTTTCCATTAAGCATCTGCAAACAATTGTGTGCCTATAATTTCCTTTTAAATTTCTGGCTACTCCCCTTGTTAAATTTAATTTTGCTTGGTTTAAGTAGCAAAGAGCTTTGCCAACTTGATCAAACACAAAATTACATTGTTCTATCTAAGTGCCACGTTATAATATATATACACATATACATATAAATAACTCCAGTGTATGTGGCACGACGGGGTGGCGTCACCCGCCAATTACCGAAACAGCTGGGGGGAGGGCACTCCACCAATGCGTCAAAGGTGGAATATAATATAGAGCACATATTTCCCCTGCATGTATACTCATATAATACGCTATACATCACATATATAATACCGGGAATTATCAGTAATCAACAGCTAGATGGCCATTCTCAACACCATTAACTTAATGAGACTCATTTGTTATTTAGCTCTAGAGATTACTCAAACATGAGAAGTTTTAGCACATAATATTGTGTTAAATGGCCATCATCACCATCATCATCATCATCAACCGGACGCGGTGGAGTGCTGACATCCCGTGCTGAAGTCTGAGATTCTAATCCCGGCCAAGTCAAACCGATGACTTACACAGTTGAAACCTATCATTGCGCAGCCTGGTGCTCCACATTACTAGGATAGGGGAACAACTGGTTTCTTCACTATCAGGATAATGCGAATGAGTGGGATATCGGGCCGTGGTGGCCAGTGGGAAAGAACTATAAAGCAATATACGGTCTTGATCAAATAAATCAAAATATGCATTTAGTTACTACAACAGATGATAAGTAACGCTGCAAAACAAGAAACCAAAGAAATATCACATTTGCTTGTGACGATAATCTATACATGTGACGTTGATTGTTGACGTTTTATGTCCTGGCAATACCTAGGGTCATATCAGGACGGATACCGACTTGTGACCGTGCGGACTCATGGTGACTTTATGGTGCTGCCTGAATGGGAGACCAGGCCACCAGCACAATGACCTGATATCCAACTCAGTCACATTGGCGCATAATTTCCGAATTGGGGTTGATTCGAGGGGGGGGGGGAGCGAGGCACCCACCATGACCCAAGCGGGCAGGACAAACATCAGTGACCCACAAACCTCCCCACACCTAAACGCCATTCGGCTTCCTTTCACCATTTGGACAGGAACCTTTTACCACACCCACCCTCCCTCTATTTTAAGGACTACTGCATAGGCGTCGGCTCCGGTGGCCTCCGAGGTCGGGGGTGATCGGGGAAGGCTCCCTCGACATTGATGACGTCAACTGATTCCCCTCAATGTACCAACCATGTAACCTTTTCTTTAAAAAAAAGAAAAAACCCTTCAAACTCCCACATGGTCTCCGGCTTCCCTCATCCGAATCATACCATTCCTTGCTCTATCCTAATAATGCCGAACACCTGGCTAGGAAGCGAAAAGTATCAATTTTTAAGTCATTGGTTCGACTCGACCAGGGTTCGAACCCACGGGTTCGAATCCCGCGGTCTACCAAAAATTACCTGATATGACCTTAGATGTTGCAACAACAAACAAAACAAACAAACAAACCAAAACTTACTACAGATGATAAGAAACATTGCAAAACAAGAAACAAAACAAAAATAACACAGTGATGATAAGTAACACTGCAAAACAAGGAACCAAAAGAGTAACATTTTCTTGTAACGATAATCTATAAACATGACATAGATCAGGGTGAAGGTGACAATCCTCTACGTCAACTCTCACCCCCCCACTCCCCCTACTCCACCCCCACTCTCACCCGCAACCCCCACCCACTCCCACGCCCACTCCCACCCCCATCCCCACCCCGACCCCACTCCTAGGTAAGAATCCAATAAATCACTTTTTCTTGTGGTGATAACCTACACACATGACGTAGATCAGGGTGAAGGTGACAACCCTAGTCCCACCTGCAACTCCACTCCCATCCCCACCCCTACCCCACTCCCCATCCCCAGCCACCCCCACTCCCACCCCCACCCCAACCACACTCCTAGGAAATACTCCAATAAATCACTTTTTCTTGTGACGATAACCTACACATATGACATAGATCAGGGTGAAGGTGACAACCCCACCCACCCACACCCACCCACACCCACCCACACCCACCCACACCCACCCACACCCACCCACACCCACCCACATCCAACCACACCCCCGAGGACGCAGGTGTGGCGGTCCTAGTAGTGCGAGGTTGGATCACCTGTCCTGCAGGGGTCAGGTGTGGGAGGGTCGATGCGGAGATTAATTACAGGTAGAAGGCAGGTAGTGTGCAGGGGTGGGGTACTCCGCTGGGGCGTCTTCCTAACAAAACACTGATACCTTTTGTCATTGCGTACTAAATAAACTAGGCAATGCTTATCAGGTGTGCTAGAGTTCTCATTCATGACTGACGACGTAGGGAACCAGCTCCTTATGGCATTGTGGTATATCTGCATAGCTATATGTCTATGTGTCTATATATCTACATACCTATGTCTATGTGTCTATATGTCTATGTATCTACCAGACGGGGTGGCCGAATGAGTTGAGCGTCTGTCTCCTGTTTTGGGAAATCGGGATATCCGAACTCATGAGTGTGTGGGTTCGAATCCTGGTCGAGTCAAACCAATGACTTAAAAATGTTAACTTGTCGCTTCAGAGCATGGTGCTTGGCATTACTAGGATAGGGCAAGGACTGGTTGGCTCAGTGTCAGGATAATGTGACTGAGTGGGATATCAGGTCATGGTGCTGGTGGCCTGGTTTCCTAGTGGGGCAGCACTATAAAGTCACCATGAGTCTGCACTGTCACAAGTCGGTACTCATCCTGATACGACCTTAGATGTTGCTACGACGTGAAACAACAAGAAACAAACAAACATCTATGTATTTACATAGCTGTATGTCCATATGTTTATGTGTCTATTTGCCTACATGTCTAATGTCTATATGTATATGTCTATATGTCTATATTTCCTAAAGATTTATAATGCCTATCATGGATAAGTCTGAATAGTTTTGTTTTCCCCATTAGACAGTTGGTCGATAGAAAGCCAAAGCCTACACTTTCACTGACCCAAGGATTTTTAGCCTCTCACACCAGATAAACATGGTATGAAAGCAACTGGCCTTTGATGACAATGTAAGTTATACACATCGGGTGAAATCCAAATTGCAGAGCTGATCTCATGGGGAATGGCATATGTCTATATGTCTATGTCTAAATGTCTAAATGTCTATATGTCTATATGTATATATGTCTATATGTATATATGTCTATATGTATATATGTATATATGTCTATATATATATATGTCTATAAGTCTATAAGTCTATATGTCTATATGTCTATATGTTTATATGTCTATGTCTATAGGTCTCCGTCCTGATATGACCTTAGATGTTGCTAGGACGTAAAACAACAACAAATAAACAACAACAAACACTCTATAGGTCTATATGTTTATATGTCCATATGTCTATATGTTTATATGTCTATGTATATATGTCTATATGTCTATATGTCTAAATGTATATGCATCTGTACATCAGTTCATCTGTACATCAGTACATGTGTACATCTGTGCATCTGTACGTTTGTGTATCTGTGCATTTGTAGATCTGTGTATCTATGCATCTATAAATCTAAATAGCTAGCTAGCTATCTGGTATTTGTCTATCTGCACACAGACAGTAGTAGTCTAATCTTTGTTAAAACTACTATCTGGTAATGGTTTATGTTCAGATAGTATAACATGCGCAGTATAGAATATTGGGGTAAAGCAATGCACCTGCGGTTTTTAAGTAGTAGTACTAGAAGCAGAGTAGACTCAAGTTTTATCATTTACAGAAGCACATCGATTTGGAACAGGTTGCTGAATCAGCAAAGATGCGCTCTGCTCACCTAGCCTGTATTACATCAAAACCGTGTTGGAGAATTTAAAATGATAAAATTATTTAAAATTTAATTTACGTTAAAAAAATTAAAATTAAAACATAAACAATTTAATTAAAAGAATTTAATTTTTTTAATTTAATTTTCAAATGTATATAAAAAAATAAAATTAGATTTTTTAAATTATAAATTTTAAAGCACCAACATAGTACACCACTATGTCTCATGGACACAAGTACAAGTGTCCCCTGTCCTGTTGAACAGGGAAAGGCTGGCTGCCGATGGTGAAGGCATGAAGGAACAGTGTTTGAAATCTGGGAGATGGTGGTGTCAGCGATGGGATATTTATAAGGTGATACTATAATGATACCACTTATATCAGTCGGAACCCGTCCTGATATGACATTAGATGTTGCCATGACGTAAAACTCCAACAACAGGTATGTTGACGTGTCAACATATTTAATTCGCGAACGAGGCCGGTGATGCGGATTCCGAGGGACACCAGTTTACCAGGGACACACCCATTCAAATGCATTGTTAACGGCCATGAGCAAATCTTCATACAGAAGAAGTCAAATATCTCCCAAATTACACCATCTAGAAACAAATCGCTTGGTACATATATAGAAAACATCTTTACCATAAAGACTATATTAAATTTATAAGGTTAGGGTTCTTGAATTCTATTAATTTTGAATAAAACGAACGTTTTGCACTGCGCGTATCGTCAAACTCAAGGCATTGTCAATGGTCGTGAGCAAAGTTCATACAGAAAATACAGAAGAAGTCAAATATCTCTCAAATTACACCATCTAGAAACAAATCGTTTGGTACACATATAGAAAACATCTTTACCAAAAACATTATATTAAATTTATAAGGTTAGTGACGATGCTGTTCGATTTTGACACATGTGCAGAAGTGATGTGTCCCTCGCAAACTGGTGTCCCTGGGAAACCGCAACACCGGTCTTCACTCAGCACGTGACCACTCCCCCTCCGTCCGCACTTCCCTCTTGGCTCTCGTCGGAGCAACATTACTTCACCCACCCACCCATCCCTCTCATATAGGTGTTAAGTGCTAAGCTTGACCTTATCTACCTGATTGTACGTTTCTCATCATGTCAATTATCTCACTCCAGGCACTCAATCATGTCGATTACGCCTAAACAACCTGAACACTAACTCCATCTCGGAAGCCAGCCTTCCATATGTAAAATATTCCGATTTTCAACGATAGGGGAATGCAAATGTTCTATTTCGAAAAGGGTATATGTAACCAGGTGTGTGTATGTATATATATGTAAGTGCTGGTGGTGCCTGAATGGAATGTAAATAGACGTAGTTGTGCTGGCTGGGCTGTGTGTAAGGGGCACTCAACGGCTACCCCCTCCCCCTCTATAAGGTTCACGGCTGGTGGTGGCCAGAGGGGCCACACAGCTTGGTGGTGGTGGGCAGACCACTGGTAGCCATGGGGACCAGGAATGCTTGATCCCTGTTGGCAGAGCCCATAATGCTTGTTTCTCATTGGGGGAAAAGGGTGTGGTGATACTCTACAATGTACCCATGTACCATATATAATAAACCTGAGAGGCTTGGACACTCTCTTCTCACACTCTTACTTTACTTTCTCTTTCTCTCCGTCTGTATTGTTGTTCACATTAGCCTACCTACATAGCCACAGACTCGAACACGCAACCCTACACATAGTTTGCAAGGTGCCAGTCGCCTTCCGTTGTCTCACCATCATCTGCCTCCCGAGGCACTGAACTCTCGAGCCAGCCTCGACCGCCTTCAATGGCACTGTTACACTGATCCTTGATTGATTCATATATGTTTGATACCAGACGGGATGGCCGAATGAGTTAGAGTGTCTGTCTCCCTAGATAAAAGATTCACCCGGTACTTGTAGTACACGGGTGAAAGACAACGTAGTCTAAATATGGGCGAAAATAGTGTTAGTATGGAACAAGAAGTAGACTGCCTGCCTCCAGTGTCAAATGGTTACTTATATCGGCACAGACTTGGTGAAATGGGAGAGAATGTAAAAAGACAAGATGGCGGCCGCAGAACGCCGTCGATTTCACTTTTAAATCTTATTAAACTAGATATTATATTATATTTTTCAACTCAAAGGTAGCGGGTTATCAATAAGACATATGTAAAGAATAATTGTTGCTTCTTAGATTGTGAAATTAGGCTCTCAATTCATTAACCCGCTTTTTCAACCGTTTTTATATAGGGTTGGTATTCACCCGTGTACTGCGAGTACCGGGTGAATCCTTTATCTACCATCTCCCGTGCTGGTAGATCGTGGGGTCGTGGGTTCGAACCCCGGTCGAGTCAAACCAATGACTTAAAAATTGACACTTGTTGCTTCCTAGCCTGGCGCTCGGCATTATTAGGACAGGGCAAGGACTGGTGTGCTCAGTGTCAGGATAATGTGACTGAGTGGGATACCAGGTCATGGTGCCGGTGGCCTGGTTTCCCAATGGGACAGCACTATAAAGTCACCATAAGTGCACACTGTCACAAGTCGGTACCCGTCCTGATATGACCTTAGATGTTGCTAGGACATAACACAACAACAAACAAACAAAATATTTGTTTGATTTCCATTCAATAAATGTTGAGTAAAGAACCATTGTTTCTCAATTTCATCAGAGTATCGCGAATTAAACCATATATCAGTCGGATATCCTGTCGGATAGATTAAGCTAAAATGCGATTTTAACATCTGTATATTTTAAAGGATGCTTGGAGTGTGTATAATGTGGAGGCACCCTAGTACTGATAAGGGAGAATATCGGATGGTGTCCAGCGGGCATTACAGCTGCGTGAGTGCCGTAGGTGGGGAGAGTCGCGCTGATCAGTTATGCAGGAGGTAATCACCACATTTTTTGGTAAATATGTTTATTCTGCTGAATAAGTCTTTTGTCAGTGCCGAAGCACTGGTCTTCCAGCCATTTTTCAATTCAGGGTTATCTACACAAAAGGTATATAGAATAAGGTGTACAATACCTGTTGAATACACAATTTGCACCATGGTGTCCGCTAATCGCATCAGTACAAGCCATGTTTGAATAGCGGAAACCCATGCAAAGCCAAGACTTAGTGAGTGCATAAAATACATATCGTACCTTATATGTATATATTATGAATGAATGCTATGGATATCCTGGTATTGCCTATATTATATATGATATCCCTTTTATGAAATGTATTCAATATGTATCATATAATATGTATAATATATAATATATACAATATATACAATATATACTATATATACCATATATACCATATATAATATATATAATATATATAATATATATAATATATATATAATATATATAATATATATAATAAATATAATACATATATTATATATAATATATATAATATATATATAATATATATAATATATATAATATATATAATATATATAATACATATAATACATATAATACCTATAATATATATAATATATATAATGTTTATACTATAAGTCATATATGCCTTTATATGCTGGTTAGCTCAGTATCAGGATAATATGACTAAGTGGGACACCGTGTCATGGTGCCAGCAGTCTGGTATCCCAGTAGGGCAGTACTATCAATTACTACCATAATGCTGAGTCTGAAATAAAAATTGAATTAAATTGAATGTCAAGTCACCATGAGTGCGCACTTTCACAAGTCAGTATTCGTCTTGATATGACGTTAGATGTTGTTAAGACGTAAAACCCCAACCAACAACAACAACTCCACCCAGGAGATAGTCGGTGGCCAGCCTCTGTGCAGACAGTCTCTGTATCTTGTGGTGGTACTGGCCTGGTGGTTGGTAATTGCCACATCGTGAGGAGGGCAACTACACATTATATGTCACACAAGCCAAACAGGTGCAACATCTGGGCCCGTATGCATGGGTCGGTGTTAGCGGCGTTTGGTGATTAAGCCTGACACCTTTTAGCTATCACCGAGGTGGGGAAGCAGGTCATGTGGTATGTAGGGGCGCGTAACACTTTGATGATAGCTAAACGTGCAGTTATTTTAAGATTGGGGAACCCCTGTGTTGCTTGTACCCGGCAAGAGCGGTGTAAGTTGTACTTCTCCGGCCGCACCAGCGTAAGTTTTGTGACGGCGGCAGCAATTTGTTTAGTTTACATTCGTCGATTCGACCATATTAATATTGCCGCCAATGCAGCGGTGGTGTTAATGTCGCTTCGATTTTGTGGTTAATTTGACAAAATTTCACTTTCTGATTATGTTATTCTGCTAAATATGATAACATTGAATAGATTTGGGCCTAATATATTGCCACCGATGCGGCGGCGGCGGCGGCGCCAGTATGGATATCGACGTCGATGCGGCTGCAGCGATTTGCTTAGTTTACATTCGTCGATTCGACAATATGAATAACGCCGCCAATGCGGCACCCCCGTTAATATCGGTTCGCTTTTAGGGTTAATTTGATCAAATATCATGTTTAGAGTATGTAATTCTGTCAAATATGATCGCATTGAATAGATTTGGGCCTAATTGGTACCTAACACCAACCTTAAACCACCTATGGAACAGGGTTACCCTAACCTAGTTTAAGCTTGCAGTGTTAGGCCTATCACCTACTCTTGCATGCCACTTTTCGCCGCTAAACGGGGGATTTCCCCATAACACCGTTTTGGTTAGATAACACCAACCCATGCATAGGGGCCCAGGTAGTAATATAACCAACACCTTGCACAGGAATGGTTCCAAAATCACCACTGATCACTCCCCTCCCCTATCACCCCCCACCCCCCTCTCCCCAACCCTCAGCCGCCCGCCTGCTTTCCAGCCCAAGCCCCCACCAGACGGGATGGGCTTCTGTAATGGATGTGTGTAGCGTCCATCTCCCGTTTTGGTAGATCGTGGGATTCGAACCCACGGGTTAAAACCCTGGTCGAGTCAAACAATGACAATTTATACTTATCGCTAACTAGCCTGGCACTCGGCATTATTAGGATAGGGCAAGGAGTGATGGAGTGAGGAAGACCAATTGGCAGCGATTGAAATTTCCCCTACTTATTCAACTAATGTACCGAAAAAAACCCTCAAAACAACCAAGATCTTGCACAGGAATGGTTCCGAAATGACCCACCTCTCAACCACACCCCGCCTCCGCACCCTCCCCATACCCCCAATAGCCCATGTGTCCTTTTTGTGCTGAGGGCCGTTAAACAAACAATGAAACGAAGCTTTCCAGTCTAAGCCGACATAATAACCAGGATCGTAGGTAATGGCTATGAATATTGACAACATAAAACTCACCATCTAGAGGAATGGTTAAGAAATACCCCCCCCCCCCAACCCCCCTCGCCAACCGTCCCCTCCCTGTCCCCCCTCACCACACCCTCAGCCTCAAGACGGCTGCTCTACAGTCCAGAGATAACCAGGATCATTTGTCCACCGACGCTCTATTGTCAGATGAGTACATTATTGCTATTTCTGTTCTAGTTTTAAAGTTTATTGCACGATATATGTGTTATGCATGAGGGGGGATAGCCATGCTGATATTAAAGCGAGCTTGCAATGATTATACCCCCCTCCTCCAACACCCCTCCCCCTTACCCCAACCCCACCCACCCCCACAACCCCACGCCCACCCCCACCCACACCCACACCCACATCCACACCCACACCTATACCCATACCCATACCCATACCCATACCATACCCATACCCACACCCACACCCACACCCATACCCATACCCACACCCACACCCACACCCTTACCCCCACCCCACCCACACCCCCTTCCCCAACCCCTCCTCCTTATCCCAACCCCACCCACACCCACAACCCCACTCACACTACCCACATCTAGACCCACCCACACACCCCTACCCTTACCCACACCCTACCCACACCACCTTCCCCAACGCCTCCCTCGAATACCCACTCCACCCGCGACCCACCCCAACTCAACCCACCCACACCCACACCCATACCCACATCCCCACAACATCCCTCCTCCTGAGTACCCAAAGCCCATCTCCTGAGATAAACACTTTGCTATATATCCACATAATCCTTTAAAAAACAATATTATATTAAATCATGTCTGGATATTTTCCATACAGTGATTCTGATAATGCCATACTGTATGAATCGTTAATATCGGTTATTTTGTTGTATTTGCAAGCTTACACTAGCCAATCATTTCTAATGGATAACACACAGGAAATAGTCATATTGAATGATGCTGTTGTTGTTGGATGGAGATTTACGTCCTGGCAACACCTAAGGTCATATCAGGGCAGGAATAGACGAGATCACCGTTCCGACTGCGCATGCGCCAAAAATGGTGTTGGCAGCAAAGCAAATGCGTACAGCCATTGAGTTAACCGATACGCATAGGGAATAACTTCAATTTTATTCAAAATGAATAGAAATACGTAAGAATTTGGCATAAACATGAATATATATCGGTGATGTAAGACAGAACTAGGCATAGTTAAACATTTTTAGCTAAGAAACATACACTTCCACACAAAACAATCAGTCACCTTAAGGCTGATATCCACATCACCATTATTAATTCTTGTTCTAAATATTAAAATGCCAGATGTGTCAACATGCACTTGTTTCAGAGAAATATATAACCAATATCTGATTAACCCTACTCATTTTCTAGTTCTACATATGTCATTAACTATAGGATATAAATAAAGACATTAATAAAATAAGTAAAACTGACTCTGGCTATGGCTCTAACACTAGTCTGAGTGCCCAGATTTGCCTAATTCTAAATGCACATGTCATAAGATGTGCTGGTTATATATCTTAATTTATTATATAAATTTATTTAGTTGGTATTCTATGTTTCAAGCAAGAGCTGAGATGAGCTGAAACTAGCACATTTCATAGCTTCACCCAGTGTATTAGCATGTGCCATGTGCTTCTCGCTGGTTTGTTTTTCTTCTACGCATCCCACAATGCACTGCACCGCTGGACTGGTGATGTAGTCTATTCTAGCCGATGTTTACTTTTTGTGTTGGGGTCGTTAAACAAATAAACAAACGAAGGAATTATTGAACGAAGTAAGACAATTAAGTTAATAGTTTGAATCAAGCCATGCGGATAAATTGTATTCTTTTAGGCAAAGCACTTTTACGAGTACCGCCTGAGGAATGTGTATTCCATAAAGGTGCAATTTCTCTCCTAACTGCAGAGAGCAAACAAGAACACTGGAAACCAGGAACCAGCAAACCGGATATGACATAAATAAACCTAGAGGGGAATCCCCTATTTCACAGCAGAGGAGAAGCAGAGAGACTCAACAAGATGGCTGACTGCCTGCAACTCACAGCCGGGTACTTATCACGTGTAATGGCTATCATGTGACTTTGTTTGTTTGTTGCTTAACGTCCTAGCAACAACTAAGGTCATATTAGGACGAACTATCACGAAGAAGCGCTATTTTTAACCTGTAACTGTTCTAGAATTGCGTCCTGCACGCAGTTGACAATGTACCCAGTGTTTAATGGAGATATTAAAATAGGACAGATCAATTTGCAATATTTTATTCATGATAATTTACCGATGCTAATAAAGATGTTGAAAATGAAGAATGCAGGAGGCCACTGTGTCCGGCCTACATTATCTGACTGATTAGATAAGCAGTAATGCATTTGTGGGTGTTGATGCTGGAAACCAAGATGATAATGTTGTGAGTTACAGTATTTATCTATTCATTATTTGTAGTCGAGATTGTCGGGCCAATAATGCATATGGCAAGCCATTGCCACATTTCCAATGTAATTCACCAAAGGCGGAGACAGGAAGTAGTATATAGTGGTTCTTTATTCATCAGATTCATGTACAGTTCGGGTTCAGGTCAAGTCGGGTGCTAGTCTGGATGTATTTTAGATCAGTCCCTGGGGACTCTGATCCCCATTGATGTTATATGGGCTGGATCCGAACCCTCAACCCTTCCCGTTCTCGTTATTAGTTAGACGTGTGGGTGGGTAGGTGAAGAAAGATGGTGAAGTTGTCAGGTCGGCGCCTGGAGGAGTTTTGTGGCCATGGAGGCAGTTCGATTTGAATTTGGTCAAGTAATGTTTTTGGCGGGAAAGTCAGGGTTTGGCTCCTCCTGTAACTAGTCAGCGTAGTTCCGATGTTGATGCCAGGTGGCGCCACTGGGGTGGGCGGCCGCTGGTTAGTTCGAGCATTTTACAGTAGGCGGAGTCAGGACGGTGTGTCGTTTGAGCCCCCCTGCCTCCACCCTGCGAATTTATCATGTTATGATAACATGCACAATTTATACATACTTTTTACATTCATTGAGCGTTTCTTTGCTTGTTGTTGTTTTGCATCCTTTCAACATCTAAGGTCATATTAGGACGGGTACCGACTTCTGACAGTGCACAATTATGGTGGCTTTATAGTGCTGACCCATTGTGGGACCAGGCCACCGGTACCATGATCTGATATCCCACACAGTCACATTATCCTGATACTATGCTAACCAGTCGTTGTCCTATCCTATAAATGTCAAGTACCAGGCTATGTAACCACAAGTATCAAATTTATAAGTCATTGGTTTGACTCGGCTAGTTAGCAACGAGTATCCATTTTATAAGTAATTGGTTTGACTCTGCCGATTCGCACGGGAAGCCCGCACTCTACCGATTCGGCCACCGCGTCCGGTTTCATTGAGTGAGTACTTATTGGTTGGTTATTTATTTACTGCTACTCAATTCTCACACCCTACGGGGTGATGCATCAAAGCCTAAACATAAATAACATTAATTTATATGATGGAGATTTAACAGTGCCTGCACGCATCCCCTCATTCCCAACTTCAATTCCCCCGCCCAGTGAAGTCGATAAACAACATCATAACAATAGCTATGTTTAATCAACACACATAACTCACAGTGTCGCCCTGACAACAGTAATTGGTTGTTGGAGTTTTATGTCCTGGCAACATCTAAGGTCATATCAGGACGGGTACCGACTTTGACAGTGCACACTCATGGAAACTGTATAGTGCTGCTGCACTGGGGAATCAGGCCACCAGCACCATGAACCAATATCCCACTCAGTCACATTATCCTGACACTAACCAGTCCTTGCCCTATCCTATTAATGCTGAGCACCTGGCTAGGAAGTGACAAGTATCAATTTTATAAGTCGTTGGTTTGATTCGACCGGGAACCGAACTCCCGATCTCCCGCACGCGAGTCCTGAGCTCTAATGATTGGCTACCGCGCCCAGTCCTGACAAGAATGGACAAACCATTCTATTTTGATGATAAGCTAATCAAGATACAAGCTAATATCCCCCGTCCTCATAGATAAGTACTTTTGATACAAGGTAATAACCCTCACCCCTCACCCCTCACCCCTCACCCCTCACCCCTCACCCCTCATCTCTCATGTATAATCACCAATTGGCTTTTATAACTAATACGTCCTCCCGTGTGACTGATGTTGGGTGTGTGTGGGGGGGGGGCGGTTATAATCGCCCCAGCGGGGGGAGGGGGCACTGTGCAAATTCGTCAGGCTTCGGAGGTCAGATGTAAGGTTTATTCCCTGCGCGCATTTTTACTTACATAATGCGTTATACACCACATACTTAAAGTTGCATAGTCCGATGGTTTTTAGTTTACTTTACTTTTTCTTTCATTTTCTGAGATAAATATATTAGGTTGATGGTTATAAATCTATCTCGCTTTAGATTGAAGCAACTTTTATTTTGATTAAATTGACACATTATGTCATTTTATGTGGCCACAAATGTTTGATAAGTGCATCAGTATCTAAGTTAGATATGTAAGATCAAATCTAAATAATTGTTTTGATTTTTTTGAAAAGTTTATGTTTCATCAGACTATGCAGATTCAATATTAATAATAACAGGGTGATGTAATAAATAATTAACATGGTTTTCTACCATCTAAGTTACTAGACTTATCTATTGTGGCTTTGTTTAGTTTGATACCAATCTGAGCTTCGTCTGGTTTGTTATCAGTCTGCGGGTAGGTGGTCACGTGACCCTGATGGTGGAATGAGTGTGTTGTTTATGTATAGATACACAAGACCCTAACAATTTATACTCGTCGCTTCCTAGCCTGGCGCACGGCATTATTAGGATAGGGCAAGGACTGGTTGGCTCAGTGTTAGGATAATGTGACTGAGTGGGATATCAGGTCATTGTGCTGGCAGCTTGGTCTTCCAGTGTGGCAGCACTACACTGTCACCATGAGTGCGCACTGTCACAAGTCATTACCCGTCCTGATATGACTTAGATCTTGCTAGGACGTAAAACAACAACAAACAAACAAACACGAGGCCCGAAATATGCTCCTCCGGTGCGGATCCAGGGGTCGGACTAACGATTAAAGCACATTGTGGCAAGTAGGGTGTGGGTGTGGGAGGACGTGTCCCCTCTTTTGGGAAAAGGTTTTTCGAAAACAGACGTCCAAAAGAAGGGATATCATGGCACCTGACTGCAATGTTTTAGCTATAACCGATGTGTGAATGGTGTTAAGCTTTAGCTCTACTGGCGCGCAAGCTCACAAGGACAGTAATTTATGCATGGCAACATATATATATATATATATATACATTGTACATTTATTATCAGTAATTTTAAACACCATCGGGGAGTCATGGTCGCCTAGTGGTTAGCGTGCTGGACTCGAATGGCAACGACTGTGGTATTCGAAGACCCTACACTGTCACTAGAAAATGTGATTATTTTGTAGTTGCCGGGGGGGGGTGTCCCCGTGCCCCCCATAAAATCCGCCACTACTCCAGGAGGCCTTGACTGCACCGGCCTTACTCCAGGAGGATCATCGATCCGGGGGGTAAGTGCCAGCCAGCCAGAGACCGCCATCAGACAGTGGTGCCTGACTGTAACAGCACTGTGTGATCACCAACATCCCTCCCTCGGGCGGGGTAGTCGAGTGTATAGAGCGGTCTCTTCCCATACCGGGACCCGGGTGCGGTGGTCGAATCGGTAGAGCGCAGGCCTCCCGTGCGGGAGATCGGGAGTTCAGTTCCTGGTCGAGTCAAACCAATGAATTATCAAATTGATCTTTGTCGCTTCCTAGCCTGGCACTCTGCATTACTAGGATAGGGCAAGGACTGGTTAGCTCTGTGTCAGAATAATGTGACTGAGTGGGTTTTAATGTGCTGGCAGCCTGGTTTCTCAGTGGGGCAGCACTATAAAGTTGCCATGAGTGCACACTGTCACAAGGCGCTACCGTTCCTGATATGACCTTAGATGTTGCCAGGGCGTAAACCTCCAACAGCCAACCAATTTACCCCCGAGCAACATCTGAGGTCATATTAGGATGGGCACAGGCTTGCGCCAGCGTGCACTTAAGCTGGCTTTATAGTGTTGCGAGTAAATCCGGCGGGTAAATCACCCACTTACTTTCTGCAGTCGTGTACCTGTGTCGAGGTAATCCTACACTGGTCCCTTGCCTTTTTTTCATCACAGAGCACCAATGAGATCACTTAGACGAGGAAGCTTTAGTTTAATCAATACCTTAAAAGACTCACCGAAGCGTTCCGGTCTTTGATACACACACTATGTCGTCATGTTTTTGCGCATGCTTAAGGTATCACGTTCACATGTCATGTATCCAAGCCATTAGCAGTGCTATGAAACACCCATGTCTCACTTACACGACATCCGCATTAAAATAAGACCAAATAAATCCCTTAGATGTACTTATTATATATATGTACTTAGATGTACTTATTATATATAATAAGACCGCAGTGCGGGAAACACAGGTGAGTTTAGTTTCCAGCACACGCGCAGGTGGCGCCCCAGTAGCGCCAATGACATAAGTGTGCAGTGATTTAAAATAAAAGTTGCTTCAAACTAAAGTAAGGTAGATTATAACCACCAACCTAATATATTTATCTCCGAAAATGCGGAAAATGATAGAAACTCAGAAAACCATCGGACTATGCAACTTTAATTATGTAACGACAATTTCAATTGCGGAAAAATGGTCTTCCTCATTCCGCTGCTCATTGCTCTATCCTAATAATGCCAAGTGCCAGGCTAGGTAGCAATTAGTATACTTTTCTAAGTCATTCGTTTGACTCTACCAGAGTTTGAAACCAGGGGTTAGAATCCCATGTCCTACCAAAATGGGAGGTGGACCCTCAACTCATTCTGCTAGCCTCGATTATATTTACTCAAAATTGATTAAGTACTGGCACAAAGCCTTATTTTCTCAAATCGGAATGTTGACGACAAAATTTCCAATATCTTGGCGAATTGATACAAATCAAAGTGGTGGTTGAAAAGAAGCACCTGCTCAGTTCAAAGTAAAAGTTGTTCAAAGTTGCATAATCCGACGGTCTTGAGTTTCTGTCGTTTTTCTGAGATAGCTACAATAAATTGATTGTTATAATCTACATTGCTTTTAGTTGAAGTAACTCTTATTTTAAATGGTTAAGTTTGGAGATATTTGAAGTACAAACATGTCAAATTAGTTTAGGCAAACATGCCAAAACTCTGACACCATAGGCTTTAGCAGTAACATGTTCTATTAAATTTCCCCAGTATTCCCTTCTATGTCAACAAATGCTTAATAAGTTCATCAGTATCTAAGTTAGATAATAGAATCAATTCTAGATAATTGTTTTGGTTTTGTAAATGTGATGCTTCATCGGACTATGTAGCTCTAAGTAGGTTTGGATCTATTTTAGCTCCCCATCTATCTAGGATTACCCAGAACCATCTCCTAAACTGATTTACCTGTAACTGAAAGACTTGGTCATGTTTTCCGAAGACTGAAGTTTATATTATTAACACGCAGAAGCAAACATTAGATAAAGTCGTTACTTTGTTACACAGATTTTATGGACGAATTGGTGAGGAAATGGCCAGATGCAGAGTGATGGCAGCAGCACCTGGAGGGAGGAGTAGGAAACAGAAGGGTGTCTGCTTAGTAGCAGACCAGATCGCCCCGCAGGTCGCTCATTGCCTCCCACAAGAAGCAGAAATAGCAGTTGGATGTAATAACAGTTAGTTGACATATATCAGCGCAAATACAATTAGAGTAGATAACAATTACAATTAGAAGAAAATTACAAAATTAATAATGCGCATATTATAAATAGATACATTCCATAATCGACCTACTTATTGATACAAAACTGAAAAGCAAGCCTAGTTTGAGAATACCGCTCCAGGTGGATGTATTATGAAAGCGCCTGCTGCCGAAAAGAAACCCCTGACCGATGACACGTACACCTCACGCATCTGAAGAGATGTCCTGAAACACGAAGGCCAACAACACCTCTGAAATTGGCGGATGCCTAAAGGCCCAGTCAGACCTTAGCATACTGAGTACCGGACACCACCGGACAAAGAATTGTCTAGTCCGGTGGTGTCCGGTGTCGAACTGTTGCAATGGCCGCCAGACAAAGTTTATGCTAAACGGACAAGAAATGTACATTAACAAATAGCCAACGGACGAGAACCAGACGAGAACCGGGTGGCAAACGAGTGTCAAACAGACGGACCGGACACCAAAGGGACACCAACCGGACACCTACCGCACACCTACCGGACTGTTCACTGAGCCAGCCAGTTCTTGCCATAGTCTAATAATGCCAAGCGCCTGGCTAGGAAGTGACAAGTATTAATTTTGTAAGTCATTGGTTTGACTCAACCAGGATTCGAACTCCCGACCATACACACGAGAGGCATGTGCTCTACTGACTCGGCATGTGCTCTACTGATTCGGTGATTATATATAATGGAGAATACACTACTAGAACATCAGGATAAACATAAACAAAGAGTTGCCTTTAAGTACACGATTGTAATAATCAAATATATAGCATTATGAAATAGATGTAGACTATGCAAATATCAACATATATTTACAATATACTTCCATGTATATTTTTGTATTTGTACATACCATTATGATCTAGGCCAAATGATACAGACTATGAACCATTACATCAACAGTGATCAACATCAAAACTGAACCTGTTTGCGTGGCCAGCCTCGTTCTGGTATCAGAGTAGGCCTGCCGAGAGTGGCCTCGTGCTCATTGGTTAAGTGCTGGATGTAAGCTATGCTTTTGCGACATATGGGCAGAACCTTGTTCACGTGATAAAGCCGCCACTCCCTGACGACAGATAGCGCCCACCAATATCAACAATAGCAGCTACCAGACCGGGTGGCCGAATGAGTTGAGTATCCGTCTCCTGTTCTCGGAGATCGGAGATCCGAACCCATGATTTTGTGGGTTCCCATCCTGGTCGAATCAAACCAATGACTTAAATATGTATACTTGTCACTTCCTAGCCTGGTGCTCTGCATTATTAGGATAGGACAAGGACTGGTTAGCTCAGTGTCAGGAAAATGTGACTGAGTGGGATATTGGGTCATGGTGCTGGCGGCCTTGTCTCCCAGTGGGAAGCACTATAAAGTTGCCATGATTGCACACTGTCACAAGTTCCTACCCATCTTGATATGACAATAAATGTTGCTAGGACGTAAAACAACAACAAACAAACAAACAATAGTAGCTCCACCAGATTCACGATACGTATTCTCAGTAGATGTATTGCATTCCTGCATAGTTTATGATTTGTTCAGAGTTGTTCCATTCATTAAAACAAGAGTATACTTCATTAAGACCACAAAGATATCATTCATTGTACACATAACAACAATAAAACCTATGCCCAATGTATAACCTTCACCATGTAACATCTGATTGAACTAATAAAGCATATATAATATACTAACAACAAAGATATAGTTCACCAAGGCAATTTAAATAAATCATGCAACCATTATCTGCATAATCCCAAATCCACTACTAACTGGGCGAGATGGCTATTGTGGTTCACCAGAATAAGGGGAATGGAGTCACCCCCTGGAGGAGTCAAGACTGGAGTGCCACAGGGCTCAACCCTAGGGCCACTCCTATTCCTGATATTTATAAATGACCTGTCCATGATCTCAGAGTCAGCATTGGTCACATTATTTGCTGATGATGCAGCACTTGTGGTGCGCAGTAGAGATGTCAGGCTGGCAGCTGACTTGATAGGGGTTGCACTGACAAGTACTGGTGAGTGGTGCCGGGAAAATAAATTAACACTGAACACATCTAAGACAGAGTATGTGGTCTATGGCACAAAATCAAAAAAGAATAAGGCACAAAAGATTGAACTACAAATAGATGGAGTCAAGCTTAAAGAAGTTTACTCCTACAAACACTTGGGCACCACAATAGACTCTACACTAAATATAAGACAACATATCTGCAGGCTCAACAAACACCTGGCCCTCAAATTAACTAGCTTCAGAAAAATGAGAGACTACATTAGTAAGAATACTGCACTGCTCCTATACAAGACCACAATTCTGCCCATCTTTGAGTATAACGACATAATTTCTAGACTGGCAACAAAACAACAAGGACAAGCTGCAAAAAGTCCAGAACCGAGCACTTAGAACTGGGTTTAAAGGTAAAATATTGAGTGGACAGGACATGCACATAGAAGCAAATCTTGAAACCCTAGCCCAGCGGCGGGATATTCAGATGTTGTCAATTATGTATAAAAGATCAAAAGAACCACAATACAGAGATCCACTGAACAGGCAGACAAGGATGGGAGATGGACCACTCCTCAGTGTTCCTAGACCAAGCACAAACAAACTAGCTAAGGCACCAATATTTAAAGGCAGCAAGATGTGGAACAAACTACAATTTGCTATTAGAAGTGCACCTTCCTACCAAAGCTTTAAGTCACTGATCAGAATGCATCTCACTGGCCAGGCCCTTGAAGAATCATCATAATGTGGATCCTGTGCTCCCTCCTCCCTCCTTGTCCCTCCGCCCCTACTCAATTACTTACCTCAACTATACCGTAATAGCAGCACAGTTTTTGCAGCGACCCACCATCTTAGCCCAAAACACTGAACCTATTATGGCAAACACACTAACACACTAACACCCTTTACAATCTACTAATATGCCCCATCTAAGTACCCGCTTATCTACCTATTTACAGTGTAATGTAAGCGGCTGGAAGACCAGTGCCTCGGCGCTGAGAAAAATTATATTCTGATGAATAAACTGTTTTACCCACACAAAGAAAACCCCAAAACCTGTAACAGCAAGTCATACCCATCATATTAATGTCTCCTCACATGAATGATCAGCAAATCAATGACATAGTGTAAGTTAAATGGCTATTTTCCAGTCTACATTTATAAAATAAGATCCTGCTAATATTTGTATGCCTGATCGCTATCTGTTATTGTCATCTCATCCATAAATAGTCCACACGCACCATAACTGTTAAGGCTGGGAGACAAGTGTTTTCGCGCTGAAAAAAAATGTTATTCAACTGGAATGAAAATGTCGAACCCCTAAAAAGGATTCAGTTGTAGGATGGCTCGATCAATCTTTTGCTGTACCTGCATTTAAAGGACAATGCTGGATCCATTGCAATGTTGTCTTGACATAGGAACAGCCAATTGAGAAAAAAACTGTCCTTACGTTGAAAAACTGGTTGCATATGGCAGTAGGGGTCCGTCGATGACTGGGGTCGCTGAAGACAAGTACTACTGCACTTTGTTGTAGCTACATTTGGTCCTGCAGTTCCAATATTTCTTTCAGGGGTGGACATAGAGCGCGGACTCAGGCTTAAAATGATTTAAACTTAGTGTTTGTGAACATATTCCAATGCCATACCAAGTTGAACCTTATTTTGCTGATAGATAGATGCACTACACTACATTCAATGAATGTAATCCTTTAAACAGAAAATTCTAAACTATAATTGTATTATTTTTGTAGGTCGATGCCTAATACAACTGGAGTGATTGAAATGGAAGACACCGCAAGCCTGTACATGCCCAAGGAGTATTAAAACCGACGTCAGAACGGCACCTATGCCTGGTGGATGGTTGTGATATAAGCGCACTCCAGTAACAGACAATAAGATTAATAAATCACATACCGAATGAACTAATGACTTAACGACCTAATGACCTAACAACCTAACGACCTAACGATCTAATGACCGACTGACCTAATGACACACCTACCTAATGACCTAATGGCATAATAACCTAATAACCTAATAACCTAATGACATAATGATGTAATGACCCAAGGTCCAATGACCTAATGACATAATGATATAATGACCTAATGACCTAATAACCTACTGACATAATGATCTAATGACCTAATGACCCAATGGTACAATGACCTAATGACCCAATGGTACAATGACCTAATTACCTAATGACATCACGACATAATGGTCCAGTGACCTGATTCGAGTAAGGAAGCCGGAGACCTGGTGGGAGTAAAAAGGTTTATTGAGACAGTGAGGGAGGGCTACACAAGGGGGGTGCTAGTCCAACTCGTCAATGTTGAGTGGTGCCTCTTGGATGGCCAGAGGCTCTGAGGCCGCCGGAGCCGACCCCTACGTAGTAGTCCTTAAACAAGAGGGTGGGGGGGCATGGTGAAATGTTTCCACCGTGGAGGATCGCCACTGAGTGCCTGTGCGGGGGGAGGTTCGGTAGGTGTTCGTCTTTGCCGCTTGGGGCGTGGTGGGTACCCGGCTTCCCGCCCGAATCAACCACAATTCAAAATTATGCGCCAATGAGCTAATGACCCAATGACCCAATGACATAATGACATAATAACCCCATGGCCCAATGACCCAATGACCCAATGACCCAATGACCTAATTCTTCTTTGGCAACAGTGCTGTGCAGTCAGCCAAAGGAGACGGAGGGGGTGAGTGGGGGTAGAAACCCTGCCAATTTCAAGAATGTCCAACGGAGGAGGAGGAGTGTGGGATCATTGCGCATCTGACCTACTTCTAACTTCCGTTGACGTCATCTCCGATGGGTCTAGATGCTGGAGGTCATCGGAACGCAGCCGCCTGCTTCGTCGTCAAGGACACGGCCCGGCGCGGAGGGCCGACCGTGCAAACAAACATTGAGTTGGTCTCACTCACTTGTGTCATACTTGTCTTATTGCGTCTGGGAGTCCAACTCTCCCTCGACTTCCTCCCGCCGCCAGCCTCACCGACCCAGCCATCTTGGATCCCTCTCACCGCGGTGCCCGACGCGTTCCACCGGCGACCTGAAGTGGAAGGAGTTGTAGAAGAAGCCGTTACAATGTCCAAGCAATACGCATTGTCCAAGCGGATGTGTGGTGTGGGCATCATCATATGTGGATTGCTGTTGCTCGCTGTTGCCCTTATTATGGGCCTTGAGTTCCCCAAGTTTGTCTACCAGAAGAACCTCAAGGACGTGTGCATCCTCGACACTAATCACCGACTCTATGAGCACTGGGTAGGTCTCACAGTGGTGGCGGGAGAGGGGAGAGGGAACTAACCCGAGAGGGGGCGCTGTGACGCGTGAGTGAGCGGTGGGCACCTCATATTCATGTTGTCAGGAGGTGTGGTGGCCGAATCAGTATAGCGCAGGCCTCCTGTGCGGGACATCGGGAATTCAATTCCCGGTCGAGTCAAGCTAATGACTTACAAAATTGATACTTGTCGCTTCCTAGCTTGGTGCTCAACATTATTAGGATAGTGCAAGGACTGATTCACCCAGTGTCGGCTTCTATAAGTTTATCTGTAAGTTAATAATGTGACTGAGTGGGATATCAGGTTATAGTTCTGGTGGCCTGGTCTCCAAGTGGGGCAGCACTATAAAGTAACCATGGCATAAATACTAAGTAGCCTCAACTATCACGCGTCCAATATGCCGGCCGTATTTTCGGAATTGGATGCTGGGAGAGCCTCCAACAGCCTCGCGTTGCCATCCTTTATATATATAAATCGTTGGTTTTATGGACGGTCAAATCACAATGCATACTGTCTGGTACCAGCTAAGGCTTGCCATGGAAGGAGGGCTGCTGGGGAAAATAATCACCATTAACGCTATACTGTTTCTAATTTCACCTATTCAGATCAACGACACCTTCAGAGACAAATACAACCGGCTCTATTACTGGGAGCTGACAAATAAAGATGACTTCCTCTATGCTGGGGCATTGCCAACGGTAAGAGTTGTTTTAATTTTATTTGTTTACAAACTTAGCTAAGTAATAGACGAGACCACGCTTCCGACTGCGCATGCGCTGAAAACGGCGTTGGCAGCAAAGCAAATGCGAATGGCCATTGAGTTTGTCGATACGCATATGGAAAAACTTAGAATTAATTCAAAATGAATAGAAATACATAACAATTTGGCATAAACATGCGTAGTGGTCTGCACTGACCTCTCAGGCAAGGAGCCGCATAGACAGGTAGGCGTGGGTAGTGTGGTGACATCAGGGAGCCTAGGTGGTGTAATGGTTAGCACACTGGCCCAGAATGCAAAGAGATGTGGGTTCAAGTTCCGCTCTAGGCACAATATTTCCCATTTTCATCACCCCCATGACACATGTATGCACACATGCAATATAATGAATTGATGAAAATAGCTAAGACAAAACTAGCCATAGTTAAACATTTTGAGCTAAGAAACATACAATTCCACACAAAACAATCAGTGATATCCACATCACCATTATTAATTCTTGTTCTAAATATTAAAATGCCAGATGTGTCAACATACACTTGTTTCAGAGAAATATATAACCAATATCTGATTAACCCTACTCATTTTCCAGTTCTACATATGTCATTAACCATAGGATATGAATACAAACATTAATAAAATAAGTAAAACTGACTCTGGCTATGGCTCTAACACTAGTCTGAGTGCCCAGATTTGTTTAAATCTAAATGCACATGGCATAAGATGTGCTGATTATATTGATGTAAATGCAATGCTGGATAAAAGATTAATATCTTAATTTATTATATATATTGTTTAGTTAGTGTTCTATGTTTCAAACAAGAGCTGAGATGAGCTGAAACTAGCACATTTCACAACTGCACCCAGTGTATTAGAATGTGCCATCTGCTTCTCGCAGGTTTGTTTTGCTTTGACGCATCCCACAATGCACCGCACCGTTAGAATGGTGATGTAGTCTATTGCTGGATATTTAACAATGGTGTTCTGCATTCAGCGCTACCCTTGTCTTCTTCCTGCTTGTTATTCGGTGAAGCAAAGTGAAGTATATTAAAATTCCATCTCCAATATAACTTGAACTGGATAGAAGATAAATATATAATTAAAAAAAGGATTGTTCGGTGATATCCAGGAAGTGGTTGTTGTGGATTATGTTTATGGGTCTTGGCGCTAGGCGAGAATCGAATTCATGAGAAAGTGCATTTTTATGTTTCATTATTCAAACTGTAGTGAAGCAGTGGTCCACTACTGGTTCATCAAAGGCTGTGGTATTTGCTGTCCTGTCTGTGCGAAAGTGCATATGACAGACCCCCTTGCTGCTTATCGGAAAGAGTAGCCTATGTGGCGGCAGCGGGTTTCCCTGAAAAAAAAAAATCAGAATGACCATATGTTTGATGTCTAATAAGCCAATGATAAAAATCAATGCGCTCCAGAGGCGTTGTTAAATAAAACAAACGTTCCTTTTCAAAACGTAGTGGGAGGGTGCGATTACAATCGCATTGAACTTCACCCCCACCGCGCATTAAGACACTGCTTTTGACCCCCAATAGCCGATGTTTACTTTTTGTGCTGGGTGTGGGTGTGGAGGGGGGGGGGGGCATTAAACAAACTAACTAGCACACTGCTTACGCACACGGCTCACACTGCACCGCTCGGTGCGCACACTGCAGGTGCGTCAGCGCGGGCCCTACGTGTACCGGGAGAACGAGCAGAAGCATGACGTCAGGTTCACGTACAGCTCGGTCGACTTCTACCTGAGGCGATGGCAGCTGTTCGACAAGCACCTCACGCAGGCCGAGTGTGGCTCCAACTGCACGCAGCTCGACGAGGTCAGTATCCGTGATGAGGTCGGCGATGGCACCGCACAAGTCCCAGCTAATTGTCTTAATCTGATGTCTTAGCAGAATTTAATGGCCTTTAAAGCTGCATAGTCCAAGTCCCAGCTAATTGTCTTAATCTTATTTTTTACCATAATTTAATGGTCTTTAAAGCTGCATAGTCCAAGTCCCAGCTAATTGTCTTAATCTTATTTCTTACCATAATTTAATTTTCTTTAAAGCTGCATAGTCCAAGTCCCAGCTAATTGTCTTAATCATATTTCTTACCATAATTTAATTTTCCTTAAAGCTGCATAGTCCAAGTCCCAGCTAATTGTCTTAATCTTATTTCTTACCATAATTTAATTTTCCTTAAAGCTGCATAGTCCAAGTCCCAGCTAATTGTCTTAATCTTATTTCTTACCATAATTTAATTTTCCTTAAAGCTGCATAGTCCAAGTCCCAGCTAATTGTCTTAATCTTATTTCTTACCATAATTTAATTTTCCTTAAAGCTGCATAGTCCAAGTCCCAGCTAATTGTCTTAATCTTATTTCTTACCATAATTTAATTTTCTTTAAAGCTGCATAGTCCAAGTCCCAGCTAATTGTCTTAATCATATGTCTTAGCAGAATTTAATGGTCTTTACAGCTGCATAGTCCAAGTCCCAGCTAATTGTCTTAATCATATGTCTTAGCAGAATTTAATGGTCTTTACAGCTGCATAGTCCAAGTCCCAGCTAATTGTCTTAATCTGATGTGTTAGCAGAATTTAATGGTCTTTGCAGCTGCATAGTCCAAGTTCCAGCTAATTGTCTTAATCTTATTTCTTATGATAATTTAATGGTCTCTAAAGCTGCATAGTCCAAGTCCCAGCTAATTGTCTTAATCATATGTCTTAGCAGAATTTAATGGTCTTTAAAGCTGCATAGTCCAAGTTCCAGCTAATTGTCTTAATCTTATGTCTTAGCACAATTTAATGGTCTTTAAAGCTGCATAGTCCAAGTCCCAGCTAATTGTCTTAATCTGATGTCTTAGCAGAATATATTAAGGATATATGGAATTAAAGCTATTGTAGTTATATGTTTTCCATTTTATGTCGCATTTTCATTCACAAATCAATACCTCATACCGCATATATGGAATCCTAGCTTAAGTCTAGTGGTGTGTGCGCTTTTTAAATCGTCTTCACATGAATACAATTCTAAGAATCAACATGATATTGTTCTGCTGCAGGTATGGGAAGACCTACAGGGAAAGTGCTTTTGAACCTTTAGGAAAATGTCTGCTTCTCTCTTCTGTCGGCTGACATTTTTCCTTTTTCTGTTTTCCATTTTCCACAGCCACTAGTATATTTTTACAGGCAAGATCACACACACACACACACAAACATCCTCCTATGGGGATGCTGACCATCCATAACCCTATCACATGTCATAGTAAAATAACAGTCCATTGCATTAGTATTTTCTCACAGATCAGATAGTAAAATAACAGTTCATTTCCATTTGTATTTTCTCACAGATCAGATTGTAAAATAACAATCCATTGCATTTGTGTTTTCTCACAAATCAGATAGTAAAATAACAGTCCATTGCCTTTGTATTTTCTCACAGATCAGATAGTAAAATACCATTCCATTGCATTTGTATTTTCTCACAGATCAGATAGTAAAATAACAGTCCATTCCATCTGTATTTTCTCAGATAGTAAAATACAATTCCATTGCATTTGTATTTTCTCACGGATCAGATAGTAAAATAACAGTCCATTTCCATTAGTATTTTCTCAGAAATTAGATAGTAAAATAACAGTCCATTCCATTTGTATTTTCTCAGAAATTAGATAGTAAAAAAACTTTCCACTGCATTAGTATTTTCTCGCAGATCAGACAGTAAAATAACAGTTCATTCCATTTGTATTTTCTCGCAGATCACCATCCTCAACCCGCACTACCTCTCCCAGGTGGGTAAATACGGCAGCGACACCAATTACGCCCTGCTCTACGTACCGGAAGTGATCGAGGCGACGCTCGCTGACGTCATGCAGCTGACACGCACCGACTTCATCGGGGCGATGATGCTCTTCGGCCAGATGACGTCCACAACGCTGGATGATCTCTTGGGGAAGCTCGGCTACCCAAGTGGCTTCACGAACCTGGGCTTCGGTACTTGGTTGACAATGAGGGACACCGCGTACAAGGAGACCATCGACAACGAGCGCAATTCGCGGGACTTCAGCGCCAAGGAAATGGCGGGACTCTTTGCGGTGCTCAGGAACGCCGCGTTGCTAGGCGCAACAGAGGACCTGTTTTCAAGGACCACTTACGTCACCGAGTGTGACGTCAACGCCAACGTTCCTCGCTTCTATTCCAACCTAGGACAGACACTGGGCGGCGGCGTTCTACAATACGAGACCAAGCCGCCAGCTTGCTCCTTCCTGGCCTGCCTCGACAAGTACGTGGACTTGCAGAAGCAGACACTTACAGTCGCCAGGTACATCAGCAACGTCACGGAATGCATCAAGCGCTACTTGTGCCTTGACGACGCCACCGGCTGCTTTCTGCTGCCGGCCAGCGCGCCCGACCGCACCGCCTACATCTACGCCATCCACGAGTATGTCACCCTGCACTGGACACGCTTTGCCTTCTACAAGCGGGTGTCGTCACAGAACAGGGACATTGTCATCACCAAGCCGCAGGCGCAGCTGGCGCTTGGTTATTACCTCGTCAACGTGTCGGACTTCGACGGGGATGCCAGGGACTACTTCGTGCCCGGCTTGGTTGAGCACACAGACCTCGTGGCCGACCTCAGGTGGAAGAGCCGCAAGATGTCGCTCTATAATTGCTACGATACCACCGAGGCCGGGACCAATTTCTACTGGAAAGGTAAGGTTTAAACGGTTATGTTCACCTCCATATGTCAAATTTCTAAAGAAATTAACAAATTTATAATTATTTTATCATTTAAAAAAGAAATGTTTTGGTGTGTGTTGTTGGTTTTTTTGTTTTTTTGGGGGGGGGGGGGGTTGTATGGGTTTTTTTTGGGGGGGGCAAGTTTCTGGCCTCACTCTCAACCAGTCACAGCTTTAGCTCAGCATGTTTGTTGGGGTGTTACGTTCTAGCAATATTTATGGTCATATCAGGACGGGTACCGATTAGTGTGTGTGTGTTGTTGTTTGACGTCCTAGCAACATCCAAGGTCATATCAGGACGGGTATCGACTTGCGACAGTGCACACTCATGATAACTTCATAGTGCCTCCCCACTGGGAGACCAATCACTATGGACCTCATATTCCACACAGTCATGTTATCCTGACACTGAACTAATCAGTCCTTGGCCTCTCCTGGTAATACCGAGCACCAGGCTAGGTAGTGACATGTCTCAATTTTGTATTACATTGCTTTTGACTCGGCCTGAATTCCTGATCACAGAGCGGGCTAGTTGAGTTCCAATCCCGTAAATAAAGCCTGATCCAATAAGGAACATTAGACCCAAGTATTTATTCCATGGCTATTCTTATTGCAATGTTGTAGATATTTCTGAAAGATAAATATCTGGTTGAGATATAGAAAACACTCGTGCAAAGAATACATCCAAAATTCAGGTGTAAAACCTATATATATATATATATATATGTATGCAGTAAAACCTCTCTAACCGACCACCTCCACAGATCGATGACCACTCCCCTATATCGATCGCTTTATTTGGGTCCCAACAATACCATTGTAAGGATATTCTAATTCTGTAAACCGACCACCTCCCTAAGTGGACCACTTAAATTCGGTCCCATGGTCGGTCGGTTTAGAGAGGTTTTACTGTATATAAATATATAGTGTGGACTGTTGTCCACCCCCTCCCCCCAACTCCACCCCCACGGTCAAGCCCCCCCCCCCCGCCACACACACACATACACTCTCCAGCCCCTTTCAAGTATATTGATGTTATTGTTAGGGATGTTCCAGGTACAGTTAGCGGTCATTCACAATCTGACCTGTTCTGTGTACTGTCATTCACTGCTTTAGCTCAGTATTCTTTTGGGGTTTTACGTCCTAGCAAGATATCTGGTCATATCCATCAGGACGGATACCAACTTGCGACAGTGTGCGCTCATGACGACTTAATAGTGCTGCCCCACTGGGAGATCAGGCCGCTGGCACCATGGACCCGATATCCCACACAGTCACGTTATCCTGATACTGAGCTAACCAGTCCTTGCCCTATCCTATTAATGCCGAACACCAGGTTAGGTAGCCACACATATCAATTGTGTAAGGCATTGGTTTTGACTGGTCACAGAATGGGCAAGTTGAGCTCCAACCCAGTAAGGAGTGATCCAGTCAGAAACAATAGACCAAGTGTCTATTCCATGGCTATTCTTATTGCAATGTAGTTGACGTTTGTAAAATATGAGTATCCGGTTAAGATATAACAAACACTCATGTAAAGAATACTTGCAAAATCCAGATGACTAGCTCTTTATGCATATGTATAGAGTAAAAACTCTCTAAATAAATCGACCGCCCATCGGACCGACTTTAAATGGTCCATTTAGGGAGGTGGTCGGTTTAGGGAGGTTTTTAAAAATTGTTATAATAGTATTGTATGGGCAATCACTTGGGACCCAAATAAAGAAATCGATATAAGGAGTGGTTTATCTGTGGAGGTGGTCGGTTAGAGAGGTTTTATTGTATATATATATATATATATATATCAAGTGAAGTGTTGTCCACCTCCACCCACCGCAAAACATGGATATACACACACATATATATATGCATAAACATATATGTATATATATGTATATATATATATATATATATATATAAACAGTTGGCCCATGTAAACAGAATAATGCTAAAGTGTGATGGTATCCTTGTTTATATATTCCTATAACAGATTATAGAGCACATATATATGTTTGTGTACACTTACAAACACAAGTTTATCCTCACATACAATCCAAATCGCGCAAGCAGACATATTCTTGATGAAAATAATTATAATACCATCACAATCGAATAGCTTTATTAGCACGGCATTGCTTGCCTTGAAAGTCATGCGCCATAACAACACTGTCAACAGACGACATTTTGTCAAAGCGGACGACGGGGAACCCGATAACCAGGCAGCCAGTTAGAGGCGACTATTAGCGGAGACGCCGATGGATTTTCCCGCCTCCTCGGACGGTGGTAAATAGAGTGTAATCGGGACAGGTGTAATGGCAGGTGCAGTCATGTCTCACCTGGAACACACCTGTACTAAGTAAGCCCTGCCGAAGCTATTGATCTGTAAGATGGGGGTGAGGGGAGGGGGTACTTCCGCATTTTGATCTTTTGCGCATACATATCGATGTGCACCGTGATGCCCACATCCGTCATTGCCAAACGCCGCCACTGATCCACGGACTTATCACGTGACCCACACGTGATCTCATTGCGTTTAGTGGGTTTTTTCCCCTTATTTTTCTCTTCTTATCATGTTATTTAGCTGTCATTCATATCGATGTTTTGCTTATTGTCTTGTACTTAATTGTCTGTCTATATTGTTGTAGATGTGTATAGTGTGACAGATGATTTTAAGGCCGGAAGACCAATGCATTAGCACTGGCAACATGTTATTCAGAGGAATAAAAACACTTGAACAAAAAAGAAAATGCTCCAACAAAAACTTCCCAGCGAGTGGAGTGTCAGGCCCCGTGTAGGGAGCTTGGAGTGGTAGGTGCATGCTGATACCCCAACCCAACCCCGGGGGGAGGGGGGACGGGAGGGATACTACAGAGCATATTACATGCGATAAAGGGTTTATCAATACACGTATACCCGTATATATATATATATATATATATATATGTATATATATATATATATATATATATATATAAACATATCTCTAGTACAAATTAGGGAGAAACAAATAGGTACGACTGACACTGGTCTACATCCGGTGGAGGAGAGGAGGGTAGGTGGAGCCACCAGTACAGTGTTGGTCTTACAGAGTATAACAAATAATAGTAATAATTAACCCTTACATATCTTTATACTTGCATAATTCGTTATACATCACATATATATGTATATATACATAAATACACATATACACATATACTGAGAGGGATAACCCCTTATTCGCGTTTAATACGCTCTGTAGTGTCCTGCCCCTGCCCCACCCACCCCTGCCTGCTTCGCGGTGGGGTGGGGGGTCCCTGCATGCACCTCTCTAATCCCTCGTTGTGCGGGGCGTGACACTCCGCTCGCTCGGAAGTTCTTCTTCTCTGTTTCGGTCTCCACCATCAATGGAAAACAGTAAGTACAAGAGTCCATTAGCACTACTGTAGCAGGCTTCATTATTACAGGCACCAGCACATCTATGCTACTATCCCACATCTACGTTTACCCCCCCCCCCCTCCCGCGAACCCCCGAACCCCCATATATATAGATGTTCAGGTATACACATATATATATATATATATATATATATATATATATGCACACCAACATATCCGCGCATGTTAGGTACAGTAATAGCCGCTGGTGGCGCCACGGGTCGCACCGGGGAGGTACAGGAAGGTGGATGTAGAAGCAACGATATACAATAATATAATAATAAAAATGAAGTAGTTCCCTTCCACACCTTTATACTTGCATAATAATTTATGCATCACATATAAATACAT
>CM059186.1:104729199-104879459 GCA_030323885.1 Branchipolynoe longqiensis
GTAAAGTGACTTGACACTTTTGTGGGTAATTGGTTGTTTGTTAGCTCAAATAGCTTAATTGTGGATAGCTGTGTATTCAATATATTCATTACATTATTATATTGCATGAGGCAATCCATGTTTATGCCAAATTGTTCAATATTAATGAAAATAACAAAAATATAGAAGTTTAGTGTTATGCATAGTCATAGGTAAACCCCATAAACATGTGTATTTGTCTTGCTTTGAACGCAGCTTTCAGCGCATGCACAGATGGAATTACCAACTAGTCTGTCGTGTAGCTTCAACACACGTATGCTGATAGCCCACCAGCGTGCTTATACAAACATTACCCGGCGTGTGTGAGAAAGGGTATTACACGACTCCACATTCCGTATTAGTAGAGCATAAGCGCGTACATGTGGTGCATATCGCACACCCTGGTTGACTGATGGACGCTGTTCATCTGCTGTTTGGGGATGAACCAGGGGCAATATCGTTTCACTGGAAGGAAATGAAGAGAGTTTCAGAAATAAATCGACGATTAAAATCGTCGTGAAGATATCGTGACGGGCTTGTTGGAAATTTGTGTGGATCTGGAGATAATTGAACGCACAAACCGTGAGTGATCCTGGTTAGAGCACACATGATAATGATTTTGTCAGTCTCGTATTGTCGCAATCTACTAAAACATAAAAAAAGATGCGTTCGTTTGACCATCAGGCATACGCCGCGGCGCATTTGATTTAGCTTTACGGTCTTTACATGGCGCACACTGGCCTCCCTAAACGAACACGTATTGAAGAACCTAAGGCTTAACTTACAGATCCTCTTCTAGCTGATCTAGCCCCTATTGGGCCTCTAATCAACTAATGCCAGCTCATTAAAAAAAAAAAAAAAATTGGCCACATATGGAGGTGTACGGTGCCCTGAAGTTGTATAATTGTGGGTGTCCTTTCCAATGGCAATGTCTATCCATAATCATAATGATAATCCATTCTTCTCTCAAATGACTGAAATGCTTCTACTAGTTCAATCTAGTTCTACCATTGGCGCTTCAACCACTGGCACTTAAGGCCCTGTCACATTACGGTGTATGGCGTTAGCGTATACCGGTGTATGCGGTTTTCGACCCATACACCGTCATACGCTACGCACGAGGTCCCAGCGGCATCTGAAGCGTATGCCTAACCTATGCTTAACCTATGCCTAACCTACCCCTAGCCTATGGCGGCGTATTCAAAGCGTATCCCGACCTATGCGCGGCGTACTGTGATGAGGTTTGACGGTTGTGATTGACAAGTTCAGCGTATGCCCAACCTATGCGTAACCTATGTTGGCGTACACATAGCGTAGGTCGAGCGTATGAGCCATACGCCGCCATACGTCGACAATTTTTGAGCATGCTCAACAAAATTTGGACGGACGCGCGTATGAGGGCGTATGCGTAGCGAATGACGGCGTATGGGTCGAAAATCCATAAGCTAACGCCATACGCCGTAGTGTGACACCACTTTTACAGAACGTTGGGGGTACGCAAGAGACACCCGGCGGGTGTCAATCCAGCATACGCCCAACCTATGCCGACGTACCCCTAACCTATGCGTAACCTATGCCGGCATACGCCTAGCATATGAGCAGCGTATGATCCATACGCTGAAACTTTTGAGCAAGGAAACAGGCTTGTTGGAGGGTCGGCGTATGCGTAGCGTATACCGACGTATATAATGTAACGCGCTTACGCCGCCATACGCTCCCGCAAAAAACCCTAATGTGACAGCCCCTTTAGTCTGGGAGACTGTTCCATGGATCTGTCACTCAAAAGAAAAATGAGTGTTTCCTGACCTCAAATCTAAGTCTTTAGGCCTATCATATCTCCCCTGAGACGACTGTATGACAATGTTGGTAGCTTAAGTCTCCTCAAGTAGGTACCCCACTAAAATTGTCAAATTATTCCAAACATCCAAATTAAAATTTCATTGGAAGCTCCAATGAATCAAAAGCAATAAGCTTTTTGAATTTTTAAGATATTCCAAAAATTGAATGAGATATGTGCATTTGAAGTTTGTTGAATTTTAGATTTTTTGTATTTAATTAGCTAATGCATTAGAGAAGTGCCTTATTTAGGGCTGTTAAATAGACTAATTGTAACAACATTTCTTTGTAGTTTCTTTATTAATGTTCAGATCCTGATCACACTTCACACCAAGGTTCTTCTTCGTATAGCAAATCACCCCAGCTTATCAAAACTGAGAATTCATTATCAATTTTTGAAACATCTCCCCGAACCTGCGCTGAGACTGTTGCTTCGACTCTTCAACAACATCTGGGAGTCGGGTGTCGTCCCTGCCTCTTGACGGGAGGCGATAGTAATATCGATTCCCAAACCTGGTGAAGACCAGAATGAAGCCAACAACTATCGTCCCATAGCCCTCACAAGCTGCATCTGTAAAACCATGGATCGTATGGTAAACAACCGCCTCGTCTGGCTACTGGAGTCGGGACACCACCTATCCAAACTCCAATGTGGCTTCAGATGGGGCCGCAGCACCCTCGACCATTTGTTTCGCATGGAGACTTTCATAAGAGATGCTTTCCTTAAGAAGGAGCACATTGTGGTTGTCTTTTTCGACCCCAAAAAAGCCTATGACATAACGTGGCAGCGCGGCATCATGGAAGATCTCCATGCAATTGCCCTTCGTGGCCACCTGCCAATGATCATCAGGAACTTTCTAGCCTTCAGGCATGTCCGCGTCAAGACTACCTATTCCAGGCTACACTCACAGGAACTAGGAGTACCTCAAGGCAGCATACTGGCCGTTACCCTTTTCGGGGTCAAGGTCAATAGTATTGCTGCTGCTGTAAAGCGGGTGGTCTCCTGTAGTCTTTTCGTGGACGACTTTGTTTGATATTACAGCAGTGCTAACATAAATGTCATAGAGAGAGAGTTACAACTAAGCATAGATGGGATCAATCGATGGTCAGTTCTGAATGGTTTCAAATTTTCCAAGACCAAAATAGTGTGCATGCACTTCTGCCTGCTGCGTAGAATGCATGTGGAAACCAAATTTTTGGGCCTCATTTTCAACGCAAAACTGTCTTTCGTGCCAAATATAAAGTACCCGAAAACAAGATGCCCGAAAGCGCTAGATATTCTGAGGGTGTTGTCCAGCTCAGAGTGGGGAGCGGACAGAGATGTTCTGCTCTCCATGTACCGAACCTTGGTTCGGTCATGAGTGGATTACGGCAGCATAGTATGCGGTTCCGCAAGGAAATCATATATTGGGCTGCTAGACACGGTCCACCACCAGGGGCTGCGCCTGGCCCTAGGGGCCTTCCGCATCTCACCGGTTCAGAGCCTCTACATTGAAGCCAACGAACCATGACTTAACAACAGGAGAATCAAACTGGACATGCAATATGTAGTCAAGATAAAAACCAATGCATTGAATCCTGCACACAATTGTCTATTCGAGCCACATGACGAATCCAGATATGAAGCCAGGCCGAATTATATCCTGCCACTGAGGCTCCGAATGAAACCTAATTTGGAGGCCATAGGCGTGGATTTGGACCTGTTGGAGGATACCAAAGTCCCAGAACATCCCCCGTGGTCGTTGAGGAAGCCGTTAGTTATCCTCCGACTCACGGAACTGAGGAAGTCTGGGACACATCCACTCGAATACCAAGGACTGCACGCAGAGATTCAAGGCCAGTTTGCAGACCACCTCTTCATATACACTGATGGTTCGAAAATCCAAAGCCGGGTAGCTGCTGCGGCAGTCTGTCGATGGAAAAAATTTGGCATACGCTTGCCCGATCAGAGCTCGATTTTCAATCCGGAAGCCCAAGCACTACTTGCGTTGGAGTGTATCGAGGTATCCAACCACCCTAACTATGTTATATACAGTGATTCGTTCTCCTGGCTGTTGCTGGACTGAAAATGGACCACCCTATTCTAGCAACGGTCAATTATAAAATGAACCAACTGGCAACAGATGGATATGAAATCCACCTGTGCTGGGTGCCTGGCCATGCCGGCATACAAGGAAACGAACAAGCTGATCGGGCTGCGAAGAAGACCCCAAACTGTGATCTTGAACCGTGTCTGATCCCTCACTCTGATCTTAAACCACTAAGATCCACCCACATAAAATCCAAATGGCAACATGAGTGGGATGAAAACATTAATAAACTTCAAGAAATTTAACCATCTGTGGGAAAACCACAGACTCATGTGGGAGGTCGGTGGGACCAAGTGGTCCTTAGCTGCTGCCGTATTGGCCACTCGTGGCTTATACATGCTTTTCTGGTCAAGGGGGAACCTCCCACTGAATGTATTGGGTGTCAGTCCCCGCTGACACTCAAACACATTTTTACTAAGTTGTGTTGATTTTTTTGGCCCTGTGCTAACAATTTTACACCACAGACAGTATGCATGACCTTTTTTACTAAAGTAAGACATGAAAACATTTTAGCCTTTTTGGGGGCAGCTGGTCTGTACCACCTCATATAGTTTACTATATAAATTCTATCAATTAGTAATACACCTTATCATATTTTTACGGGAATTTGTTTCCCTTGGGCACAAATATATAATTGTGAGCTTTTTAATTTAATGAGTGTCTATTGCCACATACTTGATTGTCTGCTTTTACATGTAAAAACCAAACATATCTCGCCGTGAATATGGCCTTTGCTGCTGACACGGCATAAAGCAACCACCAATCAATCAATCATCTTCAGCGACCATGTGATTAGCGAACCCCTGCTATATGTGAACAGTTTTATGTACATATTGCTTGTCACATTTAACTCCTATTAGTTCTAATGACACAATATTTGTGCACCTATTAAACATTTGTTGCCACATAGAAGGGAATACAGAGTCAATTTAATAGAACCTATTAGTATTACTGCATGAGCCTAAGGTTTTGGTGTGCTTGGTGAAATTAATTTTGCATGGTTACACTTGAAATATCAAAGAAGTTAGCCATTTAAAATAAAAGTTACTTCAAACTAAAAGTAATGTAGATTGTAGCGATCAACCTAATATATTTATCTCAGAAAATGTCAGAAACTCATGACCATCGGATTATGTAACTTTAAAAAACAAAAAATCCACTCCAGATGAGTCGTGCCTTTGGGGAGTCGGTACCTCGTAAGAGCCAGCGACAGGAAAATGTTCCCGCTCACATATTCACACCACGCTCCTACCAGGTAAGCACATTAAAGTTTCTGTGTTTGTCATGGAAATATAGCACTGCGCGCATCTAAAAAACAACAACAAAATCCAGAATGGCAACTTACCCTCTTACTTAGCACATCGCTAATTATTGTGTTTGTTTTGGGTTATAGTTAAATAAATGTTTTAATTCATGACAACAATAATTCACTTTTCATCACCAAAGACGTGACATATCTCATGACAACAATAATTCACTTTTCATCACCAAAGAAGTGACATATCTTCTGACCATATAGATCTATACAGGTTACACATTTTCATTTTATTTATATCTATTTTTTAAATGACTGTCCAGTCCAATATCAATTTAGTATTCTAGTTATTTTCCGATGTAACGCGATGAATCATTGGACTTCTCTTTTATTTAATGCTGTTTTTGTTATATTAAAAATAAAATATTGTTGATTTTCCTTAACCCCTACTTAACGGGACCCCACTTTTTTCGGGATGATATTTTATGGACCTCACCGATCGCGTTATAACGAAACCACACTGTATATACAGTGATAGAAATACGCAAACAAATTTCACTTGTCCATAGCACAAGTTTGGTGTGATTTTCACTTGTCTGTCTGAAATTTTCTCTTGTCCACAGTACTTATCTTTATTATCTCAGTTAGCCTCCATGGTTATGGGAATAACACTACACAAATAAATCAAAACAAATGTCATAAATAAGGTAAATTTCACTTGTCCAACAGAAAAAACTCGAAGCCATATTATGCTTGTCCATGCTTACTCTCACTTGGCTTGGACAAGTGGATAACTTCGGATTTCGAACGCTAATATGTATATTTAAATTTTAAGGTGGAGATCCTGGACACGGCACTGCAGAGGAACACCATTGTGTGCCTGGGTTCGAGCAGCGGGAAGGCGTTCATTGCCACCATGCTCATCAAGAGTCTCGGACATCAGGTTAGGGCCCCATTCAAACAGGGCGGCAAGAGGACCATCTTCCTTGCTAATACACGTAAGTAGAGCAGTTCCGTAGTAAACTGTTAGTGGAGCATGTCTGTCAACTGGACATTTGTTGGCCTGTAGCATTCACATGCTTAATTTGTTATTACCCAGTTGTTAATTTTGAGTGCACCTGTTGAGTCGGTGCAGTAAAATATCTTACTTACAGTTTCACATACATCCACACACAGACACATGCACTCTCACACATGCACTCTCACATTTTTGTAGAGGTAGGTCCAAAAGCAGGACCGGATGCTGTGGCCGAATCGGTAGAGCGCTGGCCTCCCATGCGGAAGGTCGAGTCAAACCAATGACTTACAAAGTCGCTTCCTAGCCAGGTGCTTGGCATTATTAGGATAGGGCAAGGACTGGTTGGGATAATGTGACTGAGTGGGATATAAGGTCATAGTGCTGGTGGTCTGGTCTCCCAGTGGGGCAGCACTATACATTTGCCATGAGTGCACACTGTCACAAGTCCATACCCATATGATATGACCTTAGATGTTGCCAGGACGTACAACTTCAACAACCAACCAACCTCCCTCTCGTACACACATGCACTCTCACACACACTTACTTTTTGGCTGTGTGTGATAAGTGTTCTGATTTCATGCAAACCACTTAAAAAAAATATATTACTCATTGTATATTAATTTCCTGAATATTTTGTTAAATGATAATTTTTCTAATTTCACGCAAACAAATTGAATCCCTCTCACCCCTCACCCCACCACCACAACACAATCCCTGTGTATGAATGGTGCATGTGCTTGTGTGTCATATACTCTTATCCTGTCTGATTTGTGTGCAGGTGAAAAGGTGGAGGACATGGCCGGTGTGATTGCGCGGGAGACCAGCTTGTCTGTTGGGCGATGTGTCAGCTGTAAGGGAGCCAGCAACTGGGACAAAGACAGGTAAGTCTCATATAGCTACCACAATTATCACCAACTATAAATGTACAAAGTAACCTATATACTTTTTTGTTGTTATGGTTTATTTTTGCTACCCATAACGGTTAAGGCTAATAACTTGTTTTCACTGCTAGACAGTAATAGTCTCGTGGTTCCCCTTGTTTTGTCACTTTCAGTTGTGTAGCTATCTACTGCATGTGTTCTTTCTCTGTTTGTAAGCATTGTTCCACATCTCCCTTCCCTCCGTGATCTCCGATAATAAGCATCATTTTATAGTTTAAACCCATCACATTCTGCCCTGTCACAAGTCTCTACCCATCCTGATATGACCTTAGATGTTGCTAGGATGTAAAACAAACAGATCAATGTACAAATTATCTTTCGTCTGGATACAGAGTTGTCTGTCTGTCTGTCTGTCTGTTAAAAACAGATATTACTGTACAAAATATTTATTTTTGCTTTCCTCTTCCACCCCTGCCCCTGAAAGATGGGACCGCCTGATAGCTAAACACCAGGTGTTGGCCTTCCTACCCACGGTCCTCCTTAAGTTGTTCGAGCGCAGTTTTCTCAGCTTCTCGGACGTGAACCTGGTGATCTTCGACGAGTGCGAGTGCTCGGTGCTGCCGAACCACACCTATGCAGACATCATGCGGATCTATCTGCTCCACCCTCCGGCCGCCGCCCCGCGCATACTCGGCCTCACAGCGTCCGTGCTAAGTGATGGTGTCTCGACGCCGGTCGAACTCGAGGCGAAGATCAGGCGTCTCGAAGAAACCATGAACAGCGCAGCGGAGACATCAACGGACATGATCGTGGCTGACCTGTACGGGGCCAAGCCAAAGGAGTTGGTGCTGCAGTGTACAGGCTACGAGGACACGACAGGCATGGTGGCACGAATCGAAGAGGTCATCCAGTCGAGCATGGACTTCCTCAACGAGTGCAACATGCCGTGGGGCAGTGACAACGAGAACCCCGAGGACCCCAAGATTATTCCGCGTATCGTCTTCAACGAGTGTCTCAATATCCTGCACCTGCTCGGGCCCTGGTGTGCCGGGCGTGTAGCTCACACCTTCTGCAAGCAGGTCAGTGTGAACGCCTTCTCATTAAAAGCTGCACCCAGATTATATATATATATTATTATTCTTGTGGAAATACAGTGAAACCATGTTATAACACGATCCTTGTGGGTGTTTCATCGCGAAAGCAGTTAGGTCGCACTAATTACTGAATTACCTTTGAACTGAGGAATTCTGGGTCCAATGAATCATCGCGTTATATCAGAGTTTGCGTTAAATCTGGCCTCGTTATATAGCTTGGTTTCACTGTAATTGTAATCATAAGAACGATGTCGTTAATATTCCCAACATGAAAGCTGATTTAGTTTTATAATACCCCAATCACACTACTGCTTGCGACCACAAAAAGGGGTGGTAGAATAATGGTCGCAAAGGGGTCCTCAGTGGTGTCCGACCTTCTTATGACCATTTGGGTCATAAGAAGGTTGCAGCTACTGCACTAATAACCTTGCTATCATTTTGGTTGCAAGGAGGTTGGCGACCATTGCTTTGGTCACAAAGAGGTCGCCGGCCATTGCTTTGGTCGTAAGGAGGTCGGTCGCCAGGAGGTGGATTCTTTGGACCAAAGTGGTTGCAAAGTGGCCGCAATCCATAGTGTGACTGGGGCTTAATACGGTCATGTCATTTTCAATGCCGAGAGTTATTAAGGGGAGTGAAATTGAGACATTTACTGATTTAGGCACTTGAAGCATTTGGAGAGTGGGTTTGTTGTTTTAACACAATTCGCCTTTTCCGTCCACAGTTATACAAGATGGAGGATGTGGAGCCTGACAAAAAACACAGGCAACTGATGCAGATGGCTCACACAACACTGCAGATGATTCACACCATGGTCGACTACGACTTCGAGAACGTCGTCCAATGCCTGGAGGACTTCCTAGAGTACATGAGTCCCAAGGTCAGGCATTTCAGGGATGATAAGTCTGCGTTTTACGCAGATTTCCATCACATTTGAAATTCTTAAATATCATCATATTTTTTTATTACATTATTATCTTTTTATTCTTCTAATTAAACTAGGGAAATTTGAATTGTTAGGAATGAATTAATATTTGAATTAAAACATTCCGGGACCAGTGAATCATCGGGTTATATCTAGAATCGGGCCGCGTAAAAACGTGGTTTCACTGTGTTTAGCTGATGTAGGTATTATTATTTTATAATGGAAAAACAAATTGACAGTATATATATTCTACTCATTTTTCACCGTGAAATTTTTGTATTATTTTTTTGGCTGCCAACATGGCTGGCATAAGATCACCACCAATCAATTGTTTTTGCCAATCCCATCTCCATGTGTCCATGTGTATGCTTTCCTCTCCCCCCCCCCCCTCCTTCTTTTTTTCCCTTTTTTATTTTACAGAGCAAGCTCAAAACATTTTACTTGGAACATTTTGAACAATTCTTTTTCTTCATTATTTCAAAATGATATAATTTCTATATCCAATATTTTGTGACTTGTGTATGTCTGCTGACCTCAGGTGCTGAAGTTGCTCGACACCCTGAGTTCTTTCAAACCTGACGACAACTTCATGATTATCGGTGGCAACGACTCGGTGGACATGGACTTTGGTGGCGATGCCTCGGACGACTCGATGGAGCTGTCGGACGACGAGGACCCCGGGGCAGGCGGATCACGTGCAGGCGACCATGGGGGCTCCAAGCCGCAGGTATCGTTCAAGCCCCTGTATTGCGCATCAGACCTGCCTACCCATACAGGGTTCGCACAATCTTGAAAATGTCTTAAATTTGAAAAGGCTTTGAAAATTGACCAAATGCCAGGAGGAAAGCCTTCAATTCTTATATTTTGGGGGAGGAGAGAGGGCAAATTTTATTGACAATGTTTTGAATGGCTAGGTGTGTGGCTTATTAACTAATAATCTATGACAATTGTTAAGTGCAATAAAGATGTTAATTCTCTAGTTGCTTCTTTTGCTTTATAAAAATAGAATACAGAAACATGGTGAAGTAAGACCATGAAGAGTTGACATGTATATAATCATTATAATGTCATGTTTTTTTGGCCTTAAAATATGAATTTCTTACCTGAAAATGCCCTAAAAAGGCCTTAAATTTGGTTGCTGACTAGCTGTATCAACCCTGCCAGTTTTAAAGTTGCATCGTCCGATGAAAACATCAAAACAGTTGGAATTTGAAGGCCAAAATATGTCCAAGTAGCTGCCAGATTACACCATTTTCATCGCCGGTTGAAACAAATTTCGGGAGCCCATGCCCCCAGACTCCCCTAGTTTTTTTTATGGGATTTGTTACTTTTGTCATTGGGACCCCGGTTATAATAATTAGCCTGTCTATTACACCATAATAAGCATGCATATTAAACCAACAAACCTGTGTAGGTCCACTATGTGGCCATGAAGCGGACCGTGACGGCAGAGAACGGTGCGACGCTGAAGAAGCCGCCTTACGACAGCCTCTGCGGGATCATCTTTGTTGAGCGGCGCCACACTGCCTTCGCACTCAACAAGCTGATCGAGGAGATGTGCAGCTGGAACCCGGATCTCTTTTTCATCCAGAGCTGTCACATCAGTGGTGAGGCTTGACCAGTAATTTCAACCATTTTTAATGTTGCTTTTAAGAAATGTTGAACCAGGTTTAATTTTTATATTATTATTGTTCACTTATTACTTGTTTATCACCGGGTCTTTACGTGCCCTGGGCTGTCGTGAACTTCATTTGGCCCATTTCAAGGCTTGAAAAGCCTTGAATTTAAGCCTCTTCTGGGTAATTAGTGTTGAAAAGCTTCAATTCCATTAAACTGTCCCCACTGATCTAAATTAGTCCTAAATCGCCATTCGCCATTGTTGTTTTTCTGTGAAATACAAATGAAAATAGTCTTGAATTCCTATCAAAAACAGCCTTGAAATAGCCTTGAATTCCATATTTTCACATGTGTACAGACCCGCTGGTATTTTTCCTCGGCTAATCACTTCGAGCCCTATACTATTTACTATGCTAATTCGAATGATGCCACCTGACAGGGAAGAGCAACCACAAGCCGCGAGCGGGCGTGCGCAAGGCCGAGGTGGTGCACCGGAAGCAGGAAGAGGTGCTGCGTCAGTTCCGGAACAAGGACGTGAACCTGCTCGTGTCGACCAATGTCCTGGAGGAGGGCGTGGATGTGCCGCGCTGTAACTTGGTGTTCCGCTTTGACCCGCCCCCGGACTACCGCTCCTATGTGCAATCCAAGGTATGAGGTTGCCCTCATGGTGGACACGTTGAAGGGGTAGGGGTGGGGGTGGGGCTGAGGGTGGTTTATTGGGGTTTTGTGTCCTGACATCATCATGTAGGGTCATCTCAGGTAAAGAATCAGGGATCCCATTTCTCAGCGAAATGGCTGATTTCAGCGAAAACTGAATTTCCAAATCAGCGAGAGATAAAATCCTGTCCGTGGAAAAAACTAACTTTTAATTACCCGGTATTTGTTTGTCTTGAAATCTTAAAGCGGTTGGAATTTCAAGGCCAAAATATGTCAAAGAAGGTGTCATTGTATTATTTTAATCATAGGTTTTAAAGGAATTCCAGGGGGGATGTCCCCAGACCCCCCCCACCCCCTAATTTTCAGGGATTTTTTTATTTTTGTCATAAACAACTACAACAAACCTACAATGTATGTGTATATATATATTTGTGGTGTCGAGCATTTTGGTGTCCACACCAAAAGTAGTGTTGCATATTTAATTAATTGTGCGTATCTTCACTTCTAATATCTCAAAGGTTAGCGATTTATAATACAAGTTACATAAAACTAAAGTATGGTAGATTATAACGGTTAACTTATCATAGTTATCTTTAGAGAAAGGAAAAGAAAAAGGCAGAAACTGTGCGGCTTTAATATGACACTGCTCAAGTCAATTCCCTGAAAGTTCTATCATAGATTATTGAACAGTCCAATATTTTGGTATGCCCACCATAATTACTTTATTTAGCTTCCCTTTAAATATCTCCAAAGTTAGCTATTTTAATTCAAAGTCACTCCAAACTAAGATTAAGTCAATTAAAATGATCGACCCTATATATTTATCTGTAAAAGAAATATGGCAGAAACCCCAAACCGTCGGATTATGCAACTAATTAATTTTCATTATTGAAAATGTGTAAAGTGTTGTGCTATATGTGAGTGAAAGCTGCGGCTCTTTCCTGCCTCCAGGGCCGGGCGCGAGCACCCCGCTCCACATTCTACATGCTGGTGGACGAGCCCAATCTGGAGGTGTTCACGAAGACACTGGACATCTTTAAAGGCATTGAGAATGTAAGTCTCACCTCATTGTGTCACGCCTGCCTTGTGGCCATCCTAAGAGAAGGAAATTCCCAATAAGGAATATACACGAAACTATGCCTCTCAGCTAAAACTGTGTTTCCAAATCAGCACGGAAAAAATCCTGTCCGTGGGGAAAAAACGACTGAAACAGAATTTGACTGTGGATAATTTCAAATTAAATTATCTTTGTTTTGTTGATGTTGTTATTCATTTACTGGGAGTGAGAATGTTACTTTTAATTATTTGTTAGTCTTAAGTCTTGAAACAGTTGGAATCTCAAGGCCAAAATATGTCCAAGTAGGTGCCAGATTGCACTATTTTAAACGTAGGTTAAAAAAATGTTCCGGTGGATGGGTCGGGGGGGATATGGCCCCCGATACCCCCTTTTTTTCTGGATTTAAAATTGTCACTGGGACTCCTGATAGATGTTGCGGAGACGTAAAACAAACTACAGATATGGTGGTGTTGCGGTTGCAGATCCTGCTGGGGCGGTGTCAGTGCCGGGAGGAGCTGCGAGAGGAGCGGGTGGAGCCGACAACAGCTGAAGAGCCGCTTGACCCCTATGTGCCGAACTCCGCCAAGCCCTGTGTGCACGTGACCATGTCATCAGCTATACTCCTCGTCAACAGGTCAGTCGGTCAGTTAGCGTACACGGTCTGTACCACAATGCACCGCGCCGCTTTCAGTTTGATGCCGGCAACACGTCACTTCCGGCTTCCTGCACAATTAGGTCCCCATAACCTAGATAGGTCCGACTATCTTAAAGGCCAGATGAAGTGTCGGGCAGCGGGACAAACCTGTCGGCTGCCAATTAAGGCCCTGGTCCTCCCCAAACATTATTATTATTATTATTGAGGCAGATGCATGTATTTAGATATATGTATGCATGCATTATACATGATACATAATGGGTGTATTATATATGTACATGCGTGCATATGTGTGTATATATATATGCTGCATATATATGTACGTGAGTATGTATGTTATTATGTATGTGTGATTTATGTATGTACGTGCGTGGTATTGCGAAAAAAATTGATGATGATGTATGATCACGATGATATAAATTCAATAGAGCTCTATCACTGGCAAGAGATATTCTAAGACATAACAATACAACCACAGTGTAGCATAAATACTACTAATAAAGAAAATAAAGAAAAATTGAAAGATGGAGCCATTTTATATATTCCCCCCCCAAAAGCAGTCTCAGCAGGTGAGTCTTGAGCGTAGATCACAATTTTCAGGAGCGAATGCTTTCTTACAGATATTGTGCTAAGCTGCCAAGTGATGCATTCACACATTTAACCCCGAAGTGCACAACTCAGCGAGTTCAGGTGGGCGCTGAGGACAAATACGTGGCCACTCTGCAGCTCCCCATCAACTCGCCCATCAAGGAACCCATCACGGTGAGAGGACTTTTACAAATTATTATTTTTATTATTGATGGGGCTGTACCTTAAAAAACATGATCTCATCAAGTTACAAATTGGTTACAATTTTTGATGGATAGAGACATTTTCATTTACAATATAAAGCTACATAAAACAGGTATTTCTTGAGGACAGATTTAACGTCATCAAACAAATCAAAACTATCAGTTTTACTTATATCCTTTGCTGGTCATAAACTCAATATAGGAATTGTCTCCTAATCCACTACTTAAAGTTGCATGGTCCGATGGTTTAAATTGATTGGTTATAATCTATCTTACTTTAGCTTAAAGTAACTTTTATTTGAAATGACTAGCTTTTAAGATATTTGAAGTCAAAACATGTGAAATAAATTTTGGCAAGCACGCCAAAAACACTTACACCACAGGCTTCTGTTGCAACAGGTTCTATTAAATTGATTCAGTGTTGCATTCTATGTGGCAACAAATGCCTAATAAGTGCATCAGTATCTAAGTTAGGTATGTAGAATCAAATCTAGATAATTCTTTTGATTTAGAAAATTTGATGCTTCATTGGACTATGAAGCTATAAGTTGTTCCGCAGGGCCTGCTGTGCAATGTGCTATGGTTACCTACTGTATTCTCCCGGGTTAACGCCCATGTGTGGGTTAATGCCCACCGCCACTTGACCAATGTTTCATAAACGTCCACCCCTTAAATGCCCATATGTGGGTAAACCCCCCACCCCCCACCCCCCACCCCCCACTTCAGTGATTTGCCAATTTAAACGCCCAGGACGTTAACCCCTAGTATACGGTAAATAATGATTTATAATATGTTTTTGAATTAACTCTTTTTTCCTCTTCTTTCTCCAGGGTGAACCCATGAGTAGCAAACGGGTTGCGAGGATGGCGGTTGCATTGAAGACTTGCGAGATCTTACATAGAAAAGGTATATTGCTTTGTCGATAAACTGTGTCATTCAAGTTTCTATTCCGTGAATAATTAATCATTTCCTTATTTGAAAAAAAAGATGTATACTTGTTTGTTGTCCAGAGTTGTAATCTGCCTGAAGACAGTTAAATGCACATTCCAACTCCTGTAGTTGCAAGCCAGTTTTTATTTAAAGTTGCATAGTCTGATAAAAGCAACAATTCTCTTTCGAAGCGAAAACACTTATCTGGATTGGAATTTACATATCCAACTAAAGCCCCAGTCACACATGTCACACTGCGACCAGTTTGGACCAAAGAACCCACCTTCTTTCCACCTCCTTGCAACCAAAGCAATGGTCTGGGCGACCATTTTGGTCGCAAGGATGTTTTTAGTGCAGTAGCTGCAACCTTTTTGCAACCAAAATAATCGCAAGGAGGTCGGTGAATACTGAGGACCACGTTGCGACCACCCCTATTTTGTGGTCACAATCAGTAGTGTGACTGGGGTATTAGATACTGGTACATTTAGAGGATGTAAGAAAAGTGGCATGTCTTGAAATTGTTGTATCTGTCCTTAAGACTGACCTGTTTGTTTATGGTGGCCTTTACTAGTAAATTATATTTTGCTATCCTTCAACTATTTTGAGCGAGTTACAAACTTGTCATGTTATGGTTTTATTATACAATGGCTCCTGCTTCTGATGGCGTTCTATTAAATTTACGTTATTGTCATATTACTATTAATTTGCATGTGATGGTGTTTTTTTTTGTGGGTCTTGTTATCGATGGTTTATTTACCCTGTCCATAACATCTAAGTTCATCATAGAACTTGTTCTAACTGCTGAACAGCTTTAGTCATTTGTTTGTGGTTTATTGTCTTGTACGGTTTGTTAGTAATTTGTAAGTGTATTTATCTCAGAGCTACCTAAGGAGCTTCCTGGTCCACAATTACCATTTTTGGTGTGTAATAACTTGACACACCGAAACCATCTAATGGCTACGTTGGTTCCTGGCGTTATTCTTACTGTGCCATGCTGTGTTTAAGGTGAACTGGACGACAACCTGTTGCCTGTGGGGAAGGAGGTGATACGGTATGAGGACGAGGAGGGAGAGTGGGAGGAGACTCAGGGTCAGGCTCGTCCTGGCACCACCAAGCGCAAGCAGTACTACTACAAAAAGGTATATACAGAGAGGCAACAATGATTATTTACACACGAGTCAACAATGATTATTTGACAAAATCCTCCGATGCGACTGACACATGCCAACATCCGATGGAGGTGAAAAGGGCCACTACAGTGATTGGTCTCAAGGCCCTGTCACGCTTTACCGGATTGAGGATAGGGACAGAAATATTCTAATCCTGTGTGATTCGGACTTGAAATGTATCGATTATGAAACAGACGGTAACGGTTGATAACGTATCTAACTATCAACGGACAATTCAGTATACAAAAAGAACTATAGCGAACGGCAACGGACGTGTAATGGATATGTAACGGGCGGGGAACGGACGGTAATGGATTAATAACCACCTATGTCAGTCCGGCGCAATCCGTTACAAGTTTTGTGCATGCTCAAAACTTCTAATGGATCAGGCCGGATATCAATGGATATGCAACGGACACAAACCGGACTTTGCCGGATATCAACAGTCTATGTTCCGTTTCAATCCGTTTCCTCGATCCGGCGAAGTGTGACCAGGCTTTTACAGAGTATAACAATATTAATAGTGCTGTGGTCTGCACTGACTTTTCAGGCAAGGAGCCGCTTAGACAGGTAGGCGTGGGTAGTATGGTGACATCAGGGAGCCTAGGTGGTGTAATGGTTAGCTAACTGGCCTGGAATGCGAAGAGATGTGGGTTCGAATCCCACTCTAGGCGCAATATTTCCCATTTTCATCACCTCCATGACAATAATTCTCTTATGTATCTTTATACTTGCATAATGCGTTATACATCGTATATACACACACACAAACAAACATGCACATGCCCGTGCGCACATACACATACACACACACACCACACACACACATGCATCTTCCGCAGGCCTCAAATCCCACATATGGGTCGATAACCGCTTGTGTTTTTGAAAGGTTTAGGTTCATCTGCGGAGAGCTGTCTGTGCACACGAGTACTTGATGCTGTATTGAGTATGAGTGTGTGCTTGTTTCTTGCAGCCGGCGGATGCATTGCTGGGCCACCCGCAGGTAAATCAGCCATGCTACCTGTATACGGTGCGCATGGTGCTCTCCTGTCCCATTACCGAGGAGCAGAACACCCGAGGCCGCAAGATCCACGACCCCGAAGAGACCACACGTGGCTTCGGCATCCTCTCAGAGAAGCCCATCCCTCTGGTACTATTTGCTTATCCGCTTCTGATTTGGTTTTTGGGAGGCTATAAGCCAGTAGCAGGATGTCTATGGCACTTCATATTTCCAGGTTGTCGCCCATTCAGTACTATAGGAGGCTTTAATGTTGCTCACAGCTGCATAATCCCATGAAAGTAAAATTGTCAAAACATATCACTCACCTAGATTTGATCCTACATATCCAAAGTAGATGCTGTTGCACTTAGTGATACACATTCATAAAGTTGTTAAGACGTAAGGCCCTAACAAACAAAACGAACAATGAGAATGTGGCTTGTCTGGCTTGTGCTGACACATTCATAAAACTGTTGATATCTGCGTCCAGGTGCCGCGGTTCCCGGTGTTCACCCGGTCTGGGGAGGTGACCACATCGATAGACCTTGTGTCCCACGACATGGTGATCACGGAGCATGACTATCGACGCCTGAAGCGCTTCCACCATACCATCTTCACGCATGTACTGCGGCTCGAGAAGGACCCCATGAAGTTTGACCTGGACAATGCCGTCACCAGTTATATTATCGTCCCACTGCTCAGGGGTTAGTTGATTAAGCAGGGTAAATTTCAATCGCGGATGATTGGTCTTTGTCATTCCACTGCTCCTTGCCCTATCCTAATAATACCAAGGGCATGGCTAGGAAGCAACAGGTATACATTTTTAAGTTATTGGTTTGACTCGACCAAGGTTCGAACCCATAGATTCGAATCCTGCGACGTACCAAAACGGGAGACGGATGCTCAACTTATTCGGCCATCCCGTCTGGTTGTTTTAGTTAGTTTTAATTAGATAGTTTTCATTTGTTAGTATTTGTTGGGTTATTTTCTGTTAGTTAGTTTTAATTAGTTAGTGTTTGTTAAAACTTTATTGTAGTTTGGTACTCTTGTGGGATATCTGCATTTCTGCATACACAAATTAATTAGGCATGTTTTTACTGCAAATATCCAAAGTTAACCTTTTAAAATAAAAGGTACTTCAAACTGTGGTAATATAGATTATAATGTTCAAACCAATATATTTTACTTTAAAATATGTCAGCAACTTGAAATCGGTGGTTTATTCAAGTTAGTTTATTTATTTGAGCAAAACTTAGTCAAAATGTTTCTATGCGCTCTTAAAATACATGCATACTATAGTTTCTCTTATAGAACTCACATTGGTAATTTATTTTTGCTCTGGTTGAACTTATTACACATGTTTCTGTACTCTCCTTTAAGCATGCAGATTTTTTTCTTTTTACCAGAACCAAGACACCCATGTTTGAAGCTAATAATCAGATTATCATTTTATTACGTCAGACACTTAATTAAATCCAATGGCCCCATTTTAATTTTCTCATGTGTAAATAAAAATCATATCCCCCTCCACTGTATATTATACTAGACTAGTGCTTTTCGTTTCCAGACCCTCTTTAGTATTAAATGTTTAACATTTTTCACCAAAACACAACTATTGAGTTATTTTATTAGTGATAAGTGAATATGCCATGAATTGATTAAAGGCACATATATGAACGATAGAACAGTCGGAGAGCAGCTAGTTTCTTGCATAGGTTTACATTTTCCATAGGCGATCTCAATAAGACAATTTAGGGACTACAAATAAAGTATGTTGTTTATACTAATTCCATGTTTCTATTTTAATCCAGCAGATGCTCTGAACTCCTTCTTGATAGACTGGAAGTTCATTGATATCGTTGAGACAGCTCAGCTCAGCAACAGTCGTAAGTTGTCCCCGACTGAAGAAGTGGAGAAAGAGAAAGAGAAGGCACAGTTTGTCTTCAATGAGGATGTGTTTGACGATGCAGTTGTAATGCCATCATACCGTAATATTGACCAACCACAGTACTTCTACGTAGCAGAGATCCGCCATGATCTCAGCCCCAAAAGCCCGTTCCCTTCACCTGAGTTGTATGATACCTTTGAGCACTACTACGCTAGCAAGTACAGTCTGGACATCACCAATGTCGATCAGCCACTGCTTGATGTCGACCACACGTCAGCTCGCTTGAACCTCCTCACGCCCCGCTACATGAACCAGAAGGGGGTGGCCCTGCCCACCAGCAGTGCAGAGACACGGCGCGCTCGCAGGGAGAATCTCCAACAGAAGCAGATTCTCATGCCGGAACTCTGCGATGTTCACCCCTTTCCCGCATCACTGTGGCGGAAGGCAGTATGTCTCCCAGCAATCCTGTACCGGATGAATTGCCTCCTCATAGCGGATGAGATCCGCATGATGATTGCGTTCGGTGCACACATTGGTGAGGTGAAATTGCCAAATGACTATCGTTTTCCGCAGCTGGAGTTTGGTTTCAGTACGAAACCCTCCAATGCAATACTGGAGAAGCAAGACAAACCTGTGCATGGAAAGGATAATGAGAGGCAAACAAAGGAGTTGGTTGAGCAGACACCGCTTCATTGTCTTAATGATGACAAGGAAACCAATAATGCTAAAGTAGAGCAGACTGAAGAAGCACACAAACCAAATGAGGTCAATGTAGATCATAACTCTTCACAAGAAGATGCACTTCTACCAAGAAGTGCAAACTGTGGTATAATGAAGGAAGCAAATAATGAAATAACAAGTGTTGAAACTATCATGAATACAGAGAAGAATGATGGCAGAGAGTATCTAGAATCTATCACCAAAGTGGAAAACAATGAGTTGTTATCAGATAGAAAGGTTCAGACTGTTATCATAGAGAATAAGCAAAACAAAGCCGTTTCGAATCTCATCACCGAAATGAATGGTCTCAATCTCAGCGATATTGAAAACAAGGAAGCACATGTACTCAAACCAAGCTTATGCAATGGCGAAACTGCAGATTCACAGGGCGGCAAAGTGATTGAAAATGGCCTCTCGGTGGAAGAATGTAACTGTGTTATGATGAACAAACTCCACCTGAAGGCGTTTTCAGATGATGCAACAAAGGTGCACAGCCCAATTTTGGAAGCTGGACATAACGAGGCTGAATCTCTTGTCGATGCGGTAGCATTGGATGCCCCACTTTTCATTGATACTTCGACGTATGCCCAGGCACACGAGGATATTACATTCCACACACCGCGACTCAGCCTTCAGGACCTGGAGCTGTGCAGTGGGCCACCCTCTCAAAGCAGTGTCTCTTCTTACAACACGGCAGACACCTCCCTCTCTGCAGGACCCTCACCAGTGCACACCCGGCACCAGCCAGGCCAGCTAGAATTGCCTGGTGATAGTGATAGCCCAGGCAAACTTTCACCAACTGAATCACCGCTCACACCTACCTTCCATTCCATATATCCTCACAGTATTACCGACCTGCAGATGAATAATATTGCGACAGCTAACAGTTCTTCGCATCATAGTCAAGGCGATTGTTCTACTGACACAGACTTCATTGCTTCTCCCATAGAACCGCAGATACCCACTGGCCGATCTGAGGCCTCGCAGCAAATCAGGGAGTTGACCAAATTGGCTTTAAGTAATTTAGATAAGGAAAGCAGCAACTGTGATATTCAAATTAGCACTCAACATTCAAAGCAGAGTGATTGCCTGTGCTCCAGAAATGGCACTATTAGGATGGAAAAATGCCCTCAGCATATGCAGCTGATTGACAGTGACAATCAAAACAAGATTAATGCGAAAGGAGCTGCTGAAGCAGGCTCGGAGCTATCAGTTAGCAGCTCTAATCCTCAGGAATTATCAGGCAATCGCATGGACACTTTAGATGATATAGAAATTTCTGAAAGCCCTTCAAACGAGGGAGATAATTATGACGAAAGCACGCTAGCCGAAGAAGACCAGGATAATACTTCTGGGGGAACGGGAGAAGAAGACAATGTCAAAGACACAGCCCTGGATGAAGACTCTGTTTGTCAGGCATTAGTGGTTCGAGAAGAAGATAAAGACAGTGATCTTGAATGTGAAGAGAGTAGCGAAGATGAAGAAGAGGGAGAAATGGAGGACATAAGCACAGAGGAAGAAAAAGAAGAGGATGTCTCTCCAGAAATAAAATTTGATAAATCAGTTGATCTTGAAGCTTTCATAGGTCCGAGTCCATGTATTATCTTACAAACAATGACCATGTCAAACGCTAATGACTTCTTCAATCTTGAACGGCTTGAGACCATCGGTGATTCCTTCCTGAAATTTGCCATCACCGTCTACCTGTACTGCACTTACCCGGGAATCCACGAGGGCAAACTTAGCTACCTGAGAAGCAAGCAGGTGAGCAACTACAACCTCTACAAACTTGGCAAGAAGAAGGGCTTCCCGGACTGCATGGTTGCGGCTAAGTTCGAACCGACCGAAAACTGGCTTCCCCCCGGGTTTGTCATCAAGACCAGCGATGCCTACCGGGGCATCAACGTGTTGATTGCATCAACCAAGAACAAATATGGTGCAATGGAGTGCGAGTCACCCGAGCTGGCAACGGGGAGGGTGATGTCTCCCGAGGAAAAGTTCCGTGCAGAGCTCGAAGAGGCAACGCGGCCAGAGGAGTGCGAGAAGAGTGGCGACAGCAGCACAGGGTCCAAGACGCTCATTCCCTACAACCTGCAGACACAGCACAGCCTGCCCGACAAGAGCATCGCCGACTGCGTGGAAGCGCTAATTGGCTGCTACCTTACCACTTGCGGCCAGAGGGCAGCACTGCAGTTCATGTCCTGGCTCGGCTTGAAGGTGCTGCCCGAGCTGGTGGAGCCGGACTCTTCGGGGGAGGTGGCGGTGCCGAGCTCACCAACCAACTGCAACATCCTGCTTACCACCATCAACCGGCAGATGCCAGCAGCGTCGCGCTTCGGGCACCTGCGAGCGCCTTGCTCGCCGCTGCTCACCCACGTGCACGACGCCGAGGCCAGCCTGATGCACCACCTGGACGGCTATGAGGCATTCGAGAGGCGGATCCACTACAAGTTCCACGACCGCTCCTACTTGCTGCAGGCCTTCACACATGCCTCTTACCACTACAACACGATCACCGACTGCTACCAGAGGTCAGAGCCTACTGCACTCACTCGCACGCATTCTCGGGGTTTGTTCAGTGGTGGAAGTATATGATGAACTGTTCTGTTTATAGTGTTGTTTGCTCTGATTAAGAAGTCACTCATTGTCCATATTTTCCTATTATAACAAGGTCTGTACGGGGCCTGGAAAGTATTGAAAAGTCTTGAACTTCATTTGCCCCATTGCAAGGTCTTGAAAAGCCTTGAATTTAACCTATTTTGGGTAATTAGTCTGGAAAGGCCTTGAATTTCATTAAACTCTCCCCACTGATCTAAATTAGTCCGATATTACTATTTGCCGTTGTTGTTTTTTCCTGAAAATTCTGATTAATTTTGGTGTGCACACTGAAATGCTCAGCAATAGGCTTTGGTTTACCTTTTTTTTTCAAACGTAACAGCATAGTTAGTACAAGAGCACCAATGTGCAGTAAATATTTAATGAATGCACCAGTATCTAAGTTTGATATGTGAGATAAAAATCTAGATATGTGGTTTGGTTTTTGAAAAGTTCATGCTTTCATGGTGCTATTTAACTTTGAACCACTTCTAGGCTGGAATTCCTTGGCGACGCCATCTTGGATTATGTAATCACAAGACACTTGTTCGAGGACGTCAAGAAGCACTCTCCGGGGATCCTCACTGACCTCCGCTCGGCACTCGTCAACAACAATATCTTCGCCGCCCTTGCAGTCAAGTGGGACTTCCACAAGTTCTTCAAGGCCATCTCTCCACAACTCTTCAACGTCACTGAGAAGTTTGTGGCACGACAAAAGGAAAAGGGGGACGAGATCAGCCTAGATGAGGAGGTAGCTATCCTATATAGAATAACACAATGCCAAGTACTGGGATGGGGTGGCTAAATGAGTTGAGCACCCACCTCCCAATGAGGAAGACCAATTGTCCGTGATTGAAGGTTCACCCGCTTCAATACCCAGTGTTCCACCCTAAAAAAATGTAAATCATATATATTGAAGAACGATATGTAGAATTTTAATATATACACTATGTCTTTATATTGTCACAGGTTTTAAATTTTTATTTTTTTTTTCAGAAAGAAATAACAATTTTCAAAGAGTAAAACAAAAAAAGAGCTCTCAGTAAACTAAGATATAATCATGTGACGATTTCTTATGTTTTGCAAATAATTTGTACTGGGATGAGAAATTTCTGATCCACAGTAGATTTCCCGATGTTCTTTTGGGTATGTGGGTTATTTCCCGTCGTATGCTGAACACTATCAGGAGAACCGGAAGTGAAATTTCCACTCTTTGTTGTTGTTGTTGGAGTCTAACAACTGGTTATACCGTGTTCATTGCAGTTTGACTTTGGAGAGGAGGAGGTTGGGAAGGAGACGGAGGACATTGAGATTCCCAAAGCCCTAGGCGACATCTTTGAGTCGGTGGCTGGGGCTATCTACCTGGACAGCGGAATGTCGCTGGACACTGTGTGGAGGGTTTACTACCGCATGATGAAGCCTCAGATTGGTAAGTTGTTGCTAATAATGTCAACTTTTTTGTTTTGTTTGTTTGAAAAAACCCTGTTGTATCAACAATCTTCATATAGCTACACACAATGCCCACCTGTCCTGTCTCCACTGCATAACTACACAACTGCCACGTACCCGCCAATTCACTAAATAATGCAAACTAAAGAGATTTCTATGTGCATGTAGCAGACACCATCACATAACTATACACAACTGCCGCCTACCCTCCAATTTACTAAATAATGCGAACTAAAAGGATTTCTATGTGCATGTAGCAGACACTGTCATATAACTATACACAACTGCCGCCTATTTACTAAATAATACGAACCAAAGGGATTTCTATGTGCATGTAGCAGACCCTGTCATATAACTAACTATGCACAACTGCCACCTACCCTCCAATTTACTAAATAATGTGAACTAAAAGGATTTCCATGTGCGTGTAGCTGACACTCATATTACTATACACAACTGCCACATACCCGCCAATTCACTAAATAATGCGAACTGAAGAGATTTCTATGTGCATGTAGCAGACACCGTCATATAACTAACTATACACAACTGCCGCCTACCCTCCAATTTACTAAATAATGCGAACTAAAAGGATTTCTATGTGCATGTAGCTGACACTGTCATATAACTATCCACAACTGCCACCTACCCTCCAATACACCAAATAATGCACCTAATGCGGTGGCCGAATCTGTTGAGTGCAGGCTTCCTGTGCGAAAGGTCAGGAGTTTGAATCCCAGCTGAGTCAAACCAATGACGTACAATATATATACTTGTCGCTTAGGGAAGGTGACCGCCCGAGCTTGTTTTGCTTTAATCATGCTAATTTATGCAAATGGATTGAACACACTACATTATAAGCGAAAAACACAGTTATATGTATGCATATAAGTGGGTGGCAAAAGTGATTTCAAAAGGGTTGAAGCCAAAGATTTAGACCCATTTGAAAGCACTACCCATCCATGAAAACTATTATGGTGCTTAGAAGCATGTATAATTGTGTCTTTTGCACATGTACATGTTTTTTTTGCTATTCACTATCGGACTATATTCTAACGACTTCATGACTAGTATCATTCGGCCGAACAAAAGGTGCCGTGTATATAAGTAACGAGCATGCAATAATTCCTTATTAAAATAATTTGGTGGCTTAAAGCTGTGCTTTGAGCCTGTTAAATAACTTATCCCTGTTTTTGATTTTGCACCTCCAGATATGTTCACAGCAAAGATTCCCAAGTCACCTGTGCGAGAATTGTTAGAGCTGGAGCCAGAAACAGCCAAATTCGAGTGAGTAGAAGAAAGAGGATATTCATTAGCTGCAATGTGTATTGTACCAATGTATATAGTCACTGTCATACTAGCTACTCTTTTCTTATTTACTGTCTCACTTTGGAAATTCTCTTCCTACTATATATACATAAAGCTACAGTTCAAAATGAAATTTGTCAGAGGCTGAGGTTAGTGGTTATTAAGGCGGGCACACCCAGGTGTGGATCATCCGATTGACCCTGCTCAGTGGACACATTTGGAGTTTGGACTATTTTCCATTCCAACCAGTGGTCCCCAATTGGTTCATCAAAGGCTGTGGTATGTGCTGTCCTGTCACTGGGAAAGTGCATATAAAAGACCCTGGATGCTTATCGGAAAGAGTAGCCTATGTGTAGAAATGTGACAGAATGACCATATGTTTGACATCCAATAGCCGATGATAAAATCAATGTGCTCTAGAGGCATTGTTAAATAAAACAAACTTTCTTTGGGCACACCCAGATAGTGCCACCAGTCGAGCTGGTAGGGTCAGAGCGAAGCAGTTGTTGACTGCACTCAGGAAGTTTAGTCCACTTCCGGTATTTATGCTCATATAATTCTTATACAGCAGACATATATAGCCATCTAGAGGTAAGGACTCTTTGTGGAAAGAATTGGAATTGAATTATTATGGTTGTAATAGAATTCTGATGTTTTATTTGTAGGAAACCGGAACGAACCCTTGACGGTAAGATCCGAGTAATGGTTAATGTGGTCGGTAAAGGAGAGTTCCGGGGCATCGGACGCAACTACCGCATTGCCAAGAGTGCTGCTGCGAAGCGGGCACTCAAGATGATCCGGGTAATGGAAGAACAGATGGTGCAGCAGCACATGCAGGCACTGAAATATGGCCTGCCACAGTTCCCATCATTCAGTCACCATAACCATCATAGTCACAGCCATCATCTACCGTAGGTTCAGCCACAGCCGGTCACACGCCAAAGTAACCTGCTGTGAATGGAGCCACTGCAGGCCATTCTCCACAAAAACTTACTGTAGGTGGAGCCACTGCAGTCCATTCACCATAACAAACGTCTGTAGGTGGAGCCACTGCAGGACATTCTCCACAAAAACTTACTGTAGGTGGAGCCACTGCAGTCCATTCACCACAACAACCGACTGTAAGTGGAGCCACTGCAGTCCATTCACCACAACAACCGTCTGTAGGTGCAGCCACTGCAGTCTATTCACCACAACAACCGACTGTAGGTAGAGCCACTGCAGGCCATTTACCACAACAACCGACTGTAGGTGGAGCCACTACAGTCCATTCACCACAACAACCGATTATAGGTGGAGCCACTGCAGGCCATTCACCACAACAACCGATTGTAGGTGGACCCACTGCAGTCCATTCACCACAACAACCGATTGTAGGTGGAGCCACTGCAGGCCATTCAGCACAACAACTGACTGTAGGTGGAGTCACTGCAGTCCATTCACCACAACAACGGATTGTAGGTGGAGCCACTGCAGGCCATTCGGCACAACAACCGACTGTAGGTGGAGTCACTGCAGTCTATTCACCACAACAACCGATTGAAGATGGAGTCACTGCAGGCCATTCAGCACAACAACCGATTGTAGGTGGAGCCACTGTAGGCCATTTACCGCAACAAACGACTGTAGGTGCAGGCACTGCAGTCCATTCACCACAATAACCGTCTGTAGGTGGAGCCACTGCAGGCCATTCTCCACAAAAACTTAACTGTAGGTGGAGCCACTGCAGTCCATTCACCACAACAACCGTCTGTAGGTGCAGCCACTGCAGTCCATTCACCACAACAACTGATTGTAGGTGCACCCACTGCAGGCCATTCACCACAACAAACGACTGTAGGTGCAGGCACTGCAGTCCATTCACCACAACAACCGTCTGTAGGTGGAGCCACTGCAGTCCATTCACTGGAATAACCATCTGTAGGTGGTGCCACGGCAGTCCATTCACCACCACAAGTGGCTGTAGGTGGACCCACTGTAGGCCATTCACCACAATAATATACTGTATGTGGACCCGCTGCAGTTGATGCATCATAACAACTTGATGTACATGATGCCACCACCCTTTGCTCATCATTCGAAAGTTTGTTGCAGGAAAGCCGCAACCTGGTAGACCTTTGACAACACCTATCTGGTAATTTAAGGCAAACTGGACAATTCATTGACTGGTACTATCTTGCTAAAAGCACACCTGGTTCATGTTCTCATGTCCTGGTCACTATTTTTCTGGAGGCAGGGCGTGATTGTGTACACAGGGTTTTCCCGGGCACAGAAAACTCATACTGTTTAGTTGTCCCCGCCCCCCCCCCTCCCCCAATATAGGAAGGCCTCTGAAATTGTTGTTTGACCTACTTAGAAATAATAGAATATCTTTGGAGAAGGGGTACATGTGATTTATTAGTTCTTTTATGTGAAGTGTACTAGTGTGTTTTGATTAATGTATATATGTGTGTGTGTGTGCGCATGTGTATGTAAGTATATATATGTGTGTGTATATATAATACATTAGCTGTATGTATAGTAGGTAGATATGTCTCACCTAGATATGCAGATATACATACATATATAGGTACGTACTTACATATATATATATACAAACATTCATGCATACATTCATACATACATACATACATACATATGTACATACATACATACATACATACATAAATACATACATACATACATTCATACATACATACATACATACATACATACATACATACATACATACATACATACATGCATACATGCATACATGCATGCATGCATGCATGCATGCATGCATGCATGCATTCTTTTTGGTTGTCCATTGGTGGCGCCGATAACAGCAACTCATTATTTGTTGTAAACTCATTGATGACCAATGGAGTCCAATTTGTGCTTGGAATGTGTGGTGGCACGTTGGACATGTGTGTGTAGCTGCAGTTAGAGACTGTAAGACGAAGGAGACGATCTTTTTTCTGCTGACACTTTTGTTTGGCTTGAGATATACAATCCAGTTTCAAACACATACACACATGCATATACATGTATATACACACACACACACACATACACATATATATATAGCAAATCTATCTTGAAAACTGCTGGGACAGCTAGGAGTCTGTGGAAAACCCTACGTAGAAATCAGCTCAAACTGCCCCTGATACAAGGCTAGCTTTTACTATACAGATCATGAACTGATATGTTTAAAATGTGCACACATAGTGTTTTACCGTATACTTTACCTACTCTGTGTGTTCACTGAGTCGGTTCGCTGAGGTATTTTTGAATCGGAGAAGACCGTAAAGTGTGAAAGTTATGTCGATGAATTCTGTCCAAATGTAGGGTGCTATGGAAATGGTCTGCCATATTTGCCACCGAACTGTCAAGCTCAGTATGACAATGTGATGTAGCATTACACATTGCCCGCCCTTAGGGGAGGTTGTTCGGAGGAGTGTGTGTATATATAATATATATATATATTTACATATATATATGATATATATATATATATATATAATAAATATGCGAATATAAATGGCGAATAAAATTCTACCATTATTATATATCCTTTCAGCTGCAGTCAAACCACTCTACTTCTGCCTGGCGCCACTATTCCCCAGTCACGACACTTTATTTGTACAGGCGACAGGCGCTAAAATATGAATGTATATATATTTTTTATATATGTGTGTATGAGGTCTCAAAAGGTGATAACTCATTTCTTTGTCCACGTAGCTATTGACACAAAGCAGCACAGAAACAGTTCCACTGAAAGCACAAGACAAAGGCATTTGCTTCAAATCAATATGTATTCTATTGAGAGTATGAAATGCTGTGGTAAAAAAACTAATCAGGTTATCCTCAGCAAATGCATATTTGTGTCATTTCAAATATTATGTTAATTGATACAATGGAGTTTTCTCCCATATTAGTTATCACCTTTGGAGACAGTCTTATATATATAAATAATGTGACAGTCTTATATATAAATAATGTGACAGTCTTATATATATAAATGATGTGGATTCACAATTATATACAATTACAGCGTTCCCTCTTCCATCACTATGGTTTACACCTGAAATGTTTACCCAGAGTTCTTCCATAGTGCCCCCCCCCCCCCACACACACACACCACCTCCACCACCACCATACCTTCACTCACCCACACAACATGGTTCTCTTTAATTCTCATTCTGTCTTTGCGAGGGTTTGTGCCTATCAGTTAAGACATTTAAGAAAATCCTTTTAAAAAAAAGAATTAAAGGAAAAGGGAAATATCTATCGTGATGTACTTATCTTCACTGTCATCTGGGGAGAGGGGTTAATTAATGTTTTTTCTTTTTTTAAGAAAAAAAAAAGAGTGCACACTCCTTGGAATGTGCTATCCCAGATCACATCAGGTTTAACGCATGTAAAGGTACACACCATATGCAACATGTTGGGCATGATTGCTCAGGACGTGCCTGCTCTTGCCAGATGTGTTTATCTGAACAGTGATTGAAGAATGTTCTACATTACTGTTATAGGAAGTGGGCATTGGAAATATATCAAGGAGCCAGTGACAACACATGGCCTGATGGCTTTTTTTGTATTATGTGTACCACCTATTGTTATAAAGCTTATATCTAGTATATATATATACACACACATATATAATCGTGCATCTGCTGTTGACTTGATGGTGTGTGTAAATTATAGTGTGTCATAGACGCCCAAGTTTGTGGTTGGAACGTTATAAACGACAGAGTGAGTAGCATGTTCTGTTAGGAGAGTGGTTTAAGCAAAAACAAAGAAGTTGTGTCAAATTTTAGGGTAGGACAATAAGGACTGCCCTGTTTGCCGGGGCACCTAGTTTACTCAGTCGGCAGGCGAAGTTCTCAGTGACCTGCCCGAACAGGCAAGTCGTCAATTTTCTGATCTGCGGTAGCAGATTTGAGTTTCAATTGGCTGACTTGGGCTTGGACAAGTAGTTTTGCCTATTGGGCAAGTGGGAACAAAAAGTTACTGTCCTACCCTGAATTTGAATAGTGTGTTGGCGCGAGCGAGGGGAGTACCTAACTTGATGTTGTTCTCGAATCATTCATGCGGAACAGGTTATGGTCCTCATTCTATAAACAAAGAAATATAGTTTGTGTGGATAGAACCATTTGCAATCTCACTGCTAAGCGGAAGGCTCGAACCCACCACCTTCACACCCTCCTACCTGCCGATTCCTGGTATTCTACCTCACTGTGACGTCACACGAATAGTGGCAATGGTTCTTAAGTCAAAAAGAATGTGCTTATTATGGTAAGGTGAACTTGTGGTTGATCGTTTTAAGCTTTAGCCACAGTATGCATCAGTATTTGTTTGTGGAGATGATCTTTGTGCTTACTTGGGGAGGCGTATTCAAAATGTATGCATGCCCACCATTGTGATGTTATATGCCTTTCTTATAGGCTTTACTGTTGATGTTTTTACTCTTCTTACTTCATCTTCTGAATGCAGGGGGGGGGGGAGGGGGAGGAACATGGTCGCGCACTCAGGAACCAGCTTCAGTTAGCAAATCGACAGAGGCAAGCTCAGTTGTGTTGGAAGAGGTGGAACTTTTAGGTAATTAAAAAAAAAAAAAAAAAATGTGAAAAATAAATCCTCCGTTTTCTTGCAAAATCTTTCTTTTTTGCTCAAACGTTCCACCTCTTCCAACACAACTGAGCTTGCCTCTGTCGAATTTTGGTGAATTTTGTGATATTAATAATTATGTGGCAGGCCACATATGACCGGTTCCCCCTGGTCTGTTTCGCGAAGTGCACGTAGAAGGAACGATGACAAGAAGAAACGTATGCTTCCATGTTTATTACTCGATCTCTGCCCACCCCGGTGTCACAGTACCAAGTGACCCGCCCCCTGACCATCCAGATCGCAGGTAACCTCTCATGGTAGGGGGAGCCACTAGCCGGATGCAGTAGAATTTGTTAGAGATTTGGGAATGTTAAAATTAGCGGACTTTTTTTTTTTTTTAAGGGTACAAAAAAGAAAAATAATTTGATATCTTGAACAAAAAGCATTACATGGGAGGGTGGATACAACATCAAAAGATTGCCTTAATTAACCACGCAAACAAGGAGCCCATGTTATGGAATTTTTAATGAATCAAGACATGTAAAACAGTAAGTACAGTAAGATGAGATCAATATGGGAAGATAAAGTTCGACTCAGGCCCTCAACCCTCGCATTTGAGTGTTCGTTTGATGCGTTGGGTGGGCGGCTGAGTTGCGGTGGTCTGCTGGTTGATCGTCTGACTGCCGGGTTGGTAGTGCCGGTCAGTGCTGAGCTGCTCACTTATATAGGTCAGGGGTGAGGGTCTCGTGGGGCGAGATCGTGACGTCAGGGTCTCGCGTAGTAGTTCTGGCTGTCTCCGGTAGGGGTAGTTGGTGGAGTGTAGTTCAGATGGCGCCACGGTAGGGCTCCCCGTTTGTTTGCAAATTATCCATATTGGTAGACCATCATGAACAATTAACCATGCGAACGAGGAGCCCATGTTATGGATTTTTTAAATGAATCAAGACATGTAAAACAGTAAGTACAGTAAGATGAGATCAATATGGGTATATAAAGTTCAACTCAGGCCCTCAACCAATTGTTCGGAGGGCCTGTGTCGCTGAGGGGAAGGCCGCCCTAGGAACATATGTGTAGACTGCTGATGATCGCCAGTTGCCTAACTGCCGGATCTCATCAAGGGATGCGCCGGCTTTGGCGCAGGCCTGGGCCCCTCCTCTTCTGAGGCTGTGGAGTGTGGATGACTCCGGGTGGGGAAGTCGACGGGCTCGTAGTGCGGCTCTGACAGCAGCCAGGAGTGTCGGGGCGGTGAGTAGGGCTCTGTTGGGGAGTCCGAATGCTGGGTCGTGTGGGGCGGGCCGAGCAGTCTTCCTGTAAACTCGCCACGCTTTGACTGGACATATGGCACGGTGTTCGTTCGGTCGGACTATGATGGAGAATGCGTCCGCCGCCGATCTGGTGGTCTTGGTGGATCGAACGTGTAGGACGAGGTGTGTTCCGGCATCGTGGAGGTCAGTGTCTCTGATGGTGTGACCCGGGTCCCCCCTCCGGCCAGTGACAAGAAGGTTACCTTGCCTCAGTAGGGTGTAGTACCCCATGAGTAGGGCTGCGGTGAATACCCTTGCGCGGGGGCCTGGGGCTCGGAAGTGGTTGGCGATGTGGAGCAAGGTTGGAGGCGTTATTGGTGGGGGCCTGTCTTGGTTGGTAGAGAGAGGAGCGTACAACCCCGCGTTTGATGACTGAGACCGCATAGGCGTCAAAGGCGGCCGTCTCGCCCTCGGTGGTGCTGACCCAGGTTCGGGCCCTGCTGAAATAGTTGAGGACCGATGATGGTGACCTGAGGGTGGCAACCAGGGATGCGATGTAGACCATGAGGTTGTACTGTGATGGTCGGCGGGGGTCGTAGCGGTGGTCGCGTGCGTGCTGTAGGTAGCGTTTGACCTGTCGGTTCTTGTTGGTCCATGTCCCCGCCGCCAGGCCTGCTCGGAAGAGTGCTGCGATGCGGCTCCGGTTGTCGTTGCGCAGGGCTGGGGATAGAAAGCAAATGTTACTATCCCCAGCCTATATAGCATCTGGTATGATGGTGTTAGAGTGTCTGACCCGAAGGCGTTTTATGCTAAGGCGGCGGCACATGGTATCCGCTTTCTCCTGGGCGGCGGTTTCGAAGGGTGCCCTGCTGAGCACGCCTGCGAGTAACAAGTCCTTGCCTGGCTTGTGGAGGATCTGTATTTCTGTGGAGTAGAGGGCAGCGAATCTCCAGATCTCCCTGGTGCAGGCGCAGAGCACTGGATCCCTCCCAGCTCCAGATGCCAGAACCGCCTGTGATGTCTGGTTATCTGTATTGATGGTGAGTAGGTAGTCTTGTGGTTTGGTGGGGGCAAGTGCGTGGAGCGCGACGACAAGGTTTATGGCTTCTAGTCTATTTATATGGTGTCCGCTCGCTATGGATTTGTCGGTGTATGCCTCGGTGTAGTATGCTTCCTGTGAGTGCGCCCCTCCGGCCCAGAGGGAGGAGTCGCACTCTATTATCCATGGGATTTTGGGAGCCGGTTGCAGGAGGACAACGGTTCTGGCATAGTCGGCGAACCATGCCAGGTCGCGCTTTAGTTTGGTGGTGACGAGGTGCCTGCCAGTTCGCGGGGTGTCGCGGAGGGTGCCATGATCCGGTTCATGAACCTGCGTGCCGGGTTCACGCACCTCGCGACATGTTGGAGTCATCCTACTATCCGTTATAGTGTCGTCCGTGTTATTTTCTTCGCGGTAGCTACGTCTTTGCACTCCTTCAGGACGTCGGTGAGTTTGTCGTCCGGTATGCTGATGGTCATCTGGCCAGTGCATACCTCGTAACCAAGCCAAGTTGTGCGGTGTGTGGGCGGTGTGCACTTTGTTGGTGATAGTGCTAGGCCCAGCGCCACCATGATCTTTAGCATGTCGACGTAGGCTGCGTCGGCGGCCTTCTTGGTGGCTGCTACCCCGATGAAGTCGTCGAGGTAGCATAAGGCGAAGTTGCCTCGTCTCCGTAGCAGGTATATGACGGCATTAGTGGTACGTGCGCAGGCCATCGATGGTGTCCTGCACCCAAATGCCGGGGCTATGTCGAAGTATACCTCCCCGTCAACTTTGATCCCGAGCAGAGGGACGGAGAGGGGGCAGGTTCGTAGCTGGCGGTATGCTCGGGCCAGGTCTGCGGACCAGATGTAGCAGCCCTGGCCGAGTCTGGTGACCTCATCCGCCAGGTCCATTATGCCCGGGAGCGTCTAGGTGTTCGGTCTTCCTTGGAAGTAACCCTTCCTGATTCCAGCGTTAACACTGGCTCCCCTTGGGTAGCTCAAGTCCACTATGACCCGGCGCTCGTCGGTGTTTTTCTTTGGTCGGGTCATCAGAGGGCTGGTCTGGGCCCATGGTGTAAATGGGGTGGTGGTGAACGGGCCAAGGAGTGCGCCGTGCCCCACTTCCTTCCGCACGTACTCGCGGATCCAATATGTCTGGTCGTGTCTTCCGTATGGTTCGCTGTGGCCGGGATCGGTGGTTCGTCAGCCGTATAATCGACCGGCCACCCGAACTCAAGGAAGTCTACGAGCTCTCTGTCATGATAGTTCTTGAGGTATTTCCTCCAGGCTGGTATGTTTAGGTCGGAGGGGACGGGGATCCTTGCCGCGACGTGGTTAGGGAGGCCCATGAGTAGGGCTGCGGTGAATACCCGTGTATGAGGGCTAGCCGGGTGGCTGTGTACAGGCGAGCCAAGCGTTTTTAGTGCAAGGGTGATGCAAGCGGGGAGCCGTGTGCAGGCGGGCCGGCGGGTGGGTGCTGTGTCTAGGAGGGCGAGCCAGTTGGCTGTGTGTAGTGGTGAGCTGGCTGGGCGGTAGGCCGGTCGTGCCGTCATGTTTTCTGTGGTCTGTTGGAGGACAGGCCGGTTGTCTGTGTATGGTGATGAGCTGGGCTGGGCGGTAGGCCGGTCGTGCCATCGTGTTGACCGTGGTCTGTTGGAGGACAAGCCGGTTGGCTGTGTGTAGAGCGAGCCGGGTGGCTGAGTGTAGCGTTGCGGGGGTCTGCTGGTTGATTGTCTGACTGCCGGGTTGGTACTGCCGGTCAGTGCTGAGCTGCTCACTTATATAGGTATGGGGTGAGGGTCTCGTGGGGCGAGATCGTGATGTCAGGGTCTCGCATAGTAGTTCTGGCTGTCTCCGTTAGGGGTAGTTGGTGGAGTGTAGTTCAGATGGCGCCACGGTAGGACTCCCCGTTCGTGTGCAAATTATCCATGTTGGTAGACCATCATGAACAATTGTTAGAGATTTTTAAATGTTAAAACTCGGAGACTACTTTATTTGTTTAAAAAATGGTTTAAAAACCGATTAAATGTTTTTTTAAATATCTGATAATTTCTTCCAAGATATTTGTGTGTGTGTAAAGTTAATAGTATTAGTTAGAAGCTACGAATGTTCCTGGCTGTGCGAGCCTGTTCCTCTCTCCCCTCATCATTACCTTCGTATTCGTAGATGTATAAGAGTGTTAGTAATACTTCAACTTACAGGTAAGTCTAGTTTAACTACAATATATATATATATATACATAAAAGATCATTTTATTTTAAATACATGGATATATTTACAACAAAATACCAAGAACAAAAGAAGACAGATGAAAGAATGGAATAGCGTTTGGTACTTTAAGGGCTTTCTATAATTTCCCTCTATTTCATTTATAAACAGGTAACAAATTATACACCATTTTCAAGTTGATATTTTAATTGAGTTTGAATAGTATTTACATTCATGTATAAAAAATTCCTTAGTTGGAACTTGGGTCTTACACCATGTCATATTTACACTGTCAGAATGTTTTCGATTTAATCACTTATACACAATAAAGACTTATTTTTTTAGTGTAAACAATGGTAGGCATCTTCTAAACCTTTGTTCCCCCATTCTTTTCATTTCTTATATTTCATGCAAAGTGTGTGATTGTTTATTGTAGCAGGTGAACTGACCCCTTACTTTTTGGTGGGTGTTATTCTGTTTAATTCAGCCCCATAGGCAGCAGGTTTAGCTTGCTAAGCTACTGGATGCATTACATCTCGCTTTCTTGGCTTGAACCACATGCAAGTTCTTTTGATATGTGTAATTTTAGCTTGATTGTCGGGTGTTGTATTGAAAGTATACTTTCACATGAATCCTGACTCATTTCTGCTAGTACCGTATTCTCACAGGTTAACGCCCCCCAACCCCCTATCCCCCACTTGGCCAATATTTCGTAAACGCCACACCTTAAATGCACATGTGTGGGTAAACGCCCACCCCACACTTCAGTGATTTTCCAATTTAAATGCCCAGGGCGTTAACCCACAAGAATACGGTACTAGCCCGAGACCACTTGATCTGTTGATGATATATTTCTTGTGTTTGTGGCCGTTATGCACTCCATGGCCTTTTGTCATTTTTGTTGTATCCCCTTGCCTAGAGATGGTGAGTTTACTTATTCCTGAATCATGTGGTGTGCAGTGATTACAAGTCGTAGCCATATTTCAATTGTTTATTTACATGGTGGAAGAATCAAGTGTGACTGTACTAAATGGTATAGCATCTCTTGCAGCTTTGATAGGAAATTAATATTCTTTTAAATTAAAAACAAACAAACCAAAGATAAATGGGTGTTTATATATACACATAATGTATGCATATATCTAAAGGTATATATATAAATATATTGATATATATATAATTGTGTGTATAATATATCCAGTGTATGGTGTGGTGATCTGGTAACAAAAACTTGGGTGGAAACTATTCCAAGACAACTGCAGTAGTGCTGCCATCTGACGAGTATTTTTTATATATAGAGTGTGAAACAACATGGCGTTGATAAGAAAGCTTAAAGTCGCCGGCTATACCTCACCCAGATATAAACGAATCCAGCATCAAAAGCTCTCCAAACATACCTTTGCTTAATTTGTTCAGTTCATGCCACTGAACATGTGGGAGGAGAGTTGAGGTCTGTGATGTATGAATGACATCATAGGTGGGATTCCCTCATCACATGACCTAGAGGGGTTCCCCACACACAGGGGAAGCTATGGCAGCCACCAAGATGGCAGCCACAGAAAGCTCTCAATTCAACTTTTAAAGTCTATTAATCTACATAATTTAATCAATTATTCACACAAAAAGTAGCTGGTTATGATAAATAAACATTTGAACTTTATATTTATCATTTTAGATTGCAATTTCTACCATTCTTTTCTCTATATGGTTGTCGAACAGTGTCAGTGCTGCTGGACTAAATACAACACAACAGAAGCAACCAATCTCAGGACTCTCCCCCACATATGTAGTTGCATAAACTGAAAACTGGCAAACGAATGCTTGGAGAGCATTTGGCGGAGTACGGGTAGTGTCTCAGTGACCTATATCTGATCCCTTTGAATTGATCTGGTATAGGCTGCCGAGACTGGAACTGTCTTCCAACAAATGCTCTCCAAGCACACCTTTTCCATTTTTGTAACAATATGTGATGGGAGAGTGCCACAATGGCTAGTGTGCAAGTGCAACCTTAAAGGGGTTCCCTGGTCTGTAGGGAACTATATTTGGTCATGTGGGGAACCTCATTAGGTCATGTGATGAGGGAATCCCACCCGTGACGTCATTCATGCATTACATTTGGAATTTGTTTGTCGTCTCAGTGAACTATTCCAGAGCACTTATTAATTATGATAGTTTTGACATTGGTACCTTGTTATCATGTATTTTGATAAAAAAGAAAGGATCAACATTATGCCGTTTGATAAGATAAGGTAGTTCAATAAATCGGGTATTAAATAATGCAGTGTGATCAGCACAACGGAGGCTTATCACATTCACAGTCAGATAACGCTGTAGGTCCAAAATAGTGCAAACCCCCTAGTATCGTTTAGTAACCCCGTAAGCATGCATGTATTTAAGACTGATCATGGTAATGATTTTCTTCAAGTGCATTCCAAGCGTTGTGTGCACGAATAGCAGTAATAAGATAAAGAGTTTTATTTGCATGGATTCGCATGCGTAGCCAGAAATTTAAAAAAAAAAGAAAAAAAGTGAAAGCGCAAAATAAAGAAGTGCGTATTATAAAAGATTTAGTATGGAAAAAATAATGACGCTGAGAGAAATTGTTTGCATGTGCTTACAGTGCGCTTATGTAGCTACGCCCCTGTTTCTAGGCAAAGTTCACACCATCGCATGTATTAGTTGATAGGTGGTAGGAGGGAACGCTGGCAGTTGAAAATTGTATATGTGTGTGTGTGTGTGCATGCGTCCGTCTTTCTCCGTTATTTATTGTCAGTATGCATTAGTTCCTGTCTTCACCCCGTCCTGATATGACCTTAGATGTTGCCAGGACGTAAAACTCCAACAAATTAATCAAGCAATCCTGTCTTCATTAGCCCCTGTGATCGGAGAACCCCCACCATGTATGTGCGGACAATTTTTGGGGAGTATACCATACAAACTGTTTTTTTTTCTCTCCTCATTTCACTGTCTCCTTTGATGACAAGACACCTACCTTGCCAGGACACCATTGGTCTGGATGCGGAGTTGTCATCTGAAGGCAGATGCTATTTTCGTGTAAAACGAATTCACCACCCGAAAACTATGCTGTTTAATTTGCTAACAAGAGAAGCAGTGCTACAACTGTGTCAAGAGGCCCTCGTCCATACTGTTTCTGCGGAGATAACATTTTAATATATATAATATATAAATATATATTTCCTTAAAAGATCTGCCTATTCAGTAAACAACTGTCAGCGCCGAGGCCGTGTAGGATCGGATTTTTATTTTTTATTTTTGACATAATCGGACATGTTTATATATAATAAGATCCTATCAAACTCTGAAGCCGAGCTAACAGGTTCTATCGATGATGGAAACATTCAAATTCCAGTCCCCCTTTTCCTTTTACCTCTTCTGTCTCCTTCCTTTCCGCTCTGTACATACTTGAGTCACAGTGCTTACTGAAGCTACTCTGGGTGGGTTTCTGTTACTAAATGATCTTGTCGGGTTTAATTACCGTCACGTGGTAGCAATGGTCAGTGACTACCTCGATGTCTTTTATAGCCATTGGATTGGCTATGAGTTTTGAACACAGAATGGATTCGGCAACTAATAAAGTGTTACCGTATTTGCGCATGTAAAAATTGGCAAATCACTGAAGTGGGGGGGGGGGCGGGGGAGGTTACCCACACATGGGCATTTAAGGGGTCGGCGTTTACAAAATATTGGCCAAGTTGGGGGTGGGCATTAACCCACACGTAGGAGTTAATGCGAGAATACGGTCATCCACCCCCCGTCCCACCACCACTACCTCCACAAGCTTTGGAATCAGGCGATAATTACGGTCGAATACAAATGGATTTTTCCTTCTATAGCAGCCATATCAAATAATAATACAATTTAAAACCAATGCATGCACATGGGTTTATAGCAATATCGTTCTGTGAATCAGTATATCACTATTGTGCGTGTATTGTACATGTGTTGGGTAGCAGACTACAAAAGCGCAAAGCATTATTGGTATTCTGAAATGTGAATTCCAACCCGGATGTGCAAGTGTGGTGTAATGATAGTAATGGATGTAGAGCATTCTGGGAAGCAGCAGCAAAGGTGGGTGACACACGCCTCGGGCTTGCACAGTGCTCAATTCAATAGAAACTAGCTTACTCTTAGAGTTTTATACTCTATAGGATGTGCTCATATTAATTATTTTAGACATTTCAGCAATGGTTTGCAAGGACACGTGGTTATAGTTCGTGCGGATCCCGCTGACAACGCCGGGGCGCTGTTCACGTGGCGGCAGAGGTCACGTGGTTTCGAGGAGCGGGAGGGTGGGGAGACATGAATGTCGTCTGCACGACCGTTGAGTTTTAAAACTGCTTGTGCTTGGTAACAATGCAGCCAGACTGTACTAGGGTGTGTTGTAAACAGTGTACTTGTGCCATATTGTATGACTGCAAATAGTAGTGGTATTTTGAGTCAAGTGTCTACGGGTTGAGTGAGTATATGCGTTCAATTTACTTGATGTGCCTGATTTGTGGCCAAAGGACAGTGTCTATAGCCGTGTTCACACATACAATGTTAGGCCAACTTAGATGAGGCGACTTATGGCCCCTGTGTGAATGGGGCTTACGCGAACTAGTTTGAGTCAGTTCAGCCCTTATTCGCTTCACCGGAGAGTTCACACGCACGATCTGAGTTGACTTAGATGAGGCGAACTAGTTGAGGCGACTTATGGCCCCTGTGTGAACTGGGCTTTAGTAACCCGCTAGGCCACCTCTTGTCACCGCACTGAAACAATATAAGCCGAGAGGAAGACAGTCAACCCCATGCAGCAATAATACAAATAATAATGAATAATAATAAATTAAATATAAACCACGACTTTTTCGGCGTACTTCCTATAATTATGTACCTAGTATTTTTCTTACATATATGTACAATGGGTTTACTGAAACTATGGCGTAGAAACAGGACATTTCATACTTAGATGACGAGAATTGGGAACTAGATTGTGTCTAAAAGTTGAATAAACAACTAAGCTGTGTCATGTGAACATGCCGTGAGATTTCGTCACTGGTATTAAAACGGACGCCACAACTAGAGATGCAAAGGAACAAATTAACTTTGTACACCGTATTCTTTGCCAAATGTTATATTGTTTACACCCCGTGTGCTGAGTAAATACGAGATCCTATGATGTTATTGTACACTAAACTTAGAACACTCAGAAACCGAGAAAAGATGGTGTTTCTTTACTATATAGTTTTGTAGCATCGTCGATAGCCATTAAAATGACGTCACAGCAGACGTAATCTATAGACCATATATATATTATATAATATTTAGATATATATATATATTTTACCTCGGTAAACAGCCTCAGGCTAGCCTCAGGCTAGGGAGAGGTAAGCACGTCCGGTACCAGCAATTAGCATATACAACTCACGACTGGATAACGTGTCGTTGGGTTGCTCCGGCAAAATTAGTCTACATACAAGCAAATACGCAGTAAGTATAATAAAAACTGTGGTTAGCTTAATTATGATGCATTAGAGCATCAATATGGAAAGTTTAGACTTTCGTTGGTCCAATTTGGACGAGTTATTTGGTTATAAACAACCAAGGATAGAACACTCGAGTGGGTTTCGCGAAGGAACCAAACCGGTCATTAGCGGTTATGTCAACACCCGGGTCACCGTGTGACTATGGGTAGAGATGTGGGTTTCGCCCTATCTCATGTGGAAATTCTCTCGTACTCTAATAGAGAGTAATGTTGGAGATGCTCCTGGGTTTCTTTTATAGACTCCCCTAGACAAAACTTTTTCAGGCGTTTCTCCGAGTTTCGTAGCATTTTCTCCAACTTGTTGACGTAGTAGTCACAGGTGGGAGAAGTGTGCGGAACAGAGGGATGGGCGGGCCGATACACTGGTCCCGACCCCGCGTAAGGTTTGGGCTTGACCCACAACCCACGCACAAATTTAGCTTATTACGCCTGTGTTATAACGGTATAAACACGTTCTCTAACACCAATAGATGTCCAAATGAGTTTGAAACAACCATATTGTGACATATATATATACCGGGACTGACCAAAAATTTTTGTTTCAGCTCCCGATGGCCACGAAGCGGAGTAAGCGCGGTGCAGCAGCAGCCGAGGGGCGTGTTCCGAGTGGAGTGGACGAGGAGTACGACTCCTCACCTGTGTTGTCGGCAGGGCCGTCGACACAGCCCCGGGCGCATATCCTCTCCGACCCGGACGAGGACGCAGTGCCTGATGTGCCTGCGCCTCCAGATTGGGAGGCTCGCTTTGCAAGATTGGAAAGCCACATCTTGACTGCCAAATCGCCTGTGTCTCGGAAGCGGCGTAGGCCGAGTGTCCAAGAGGATTCATTTGAGGATTTCTTGGACACAGACTCGGCGGTGGAGCTTAAGGCTCCTCCTCCTCCTTCTCCTAAACGGAGGAAGAAGAAGAAACAGGTGATTTCTTCGGGTGATGAATTCACCAAGGAGCGGGCAGAGACTGGTTTGCGCAAAAAGCGGAAGACTAAGTCCAAAAAGAAGAAGAGGAAGAGGAAATATTCTTCTTCTGAGTCGTCCACTGAGTCTACTTCTACGGAATCAGACTCAGACACCATATATGAAGGGGTCTATGCGGACATTGGCACTAAAGTGGCTAAGAAGGTGGAGAAGCCAAAGGCTAAGCGGGTTAAAACCACTACGCTTATGCGCGAGACCGTGAATGGTCATTTTCGCACGTTCAAACCGGCGGAGGTTATCTCCAAGTTAGGAGATGAGTTAACAGGCATAAAGGGTGTTCCCAACTCCATCATTAAAGAAATGGATCGGGATGTCAATATGACGGATGACCGTAAGAAGTTTGAGGATGTGTTGCACACAGTGCATAAGGCAGTGTTGGCTACCCTAACAGCTATTGTTCCTGTGGCTAATAGGATGCAGAGTGAAAATAAGTTCTCGTCTTTGGCTAAGACAATGGACAAAGGCATTGCAGTGCTAGCGGCGGCAGGTAATTACCTGTCGTTTCGAAGATATGAAAATGTCTTCAAGTCAGTTTGCAAGTGGCTCGCTCTAAGAAGGTTACCGATAATGAGGGGAAGGAGTTTACGCTTTATCTTGCTCCAGAGCCGATTAAAGGGAAACCTTTAGATAACACCAAGATGTTTGGCGGTCAACTACAATACCTCTAAAAGAGGTAGAGACTGCAGCCAAGAGTGGCAAAAACATGGATGGCAAGAAGAAACAGGAAGCTCCTCGTTTCAAAAAGTCACGAGGGGATTTTCGTCCACGACGGTTCACCATAGAGGAACCACCGAGTTCAAACTTCGGTCAAGGGTTTCGGGGCCGGGGCGCTCGCCCAGGCTGGACCGACAACACCGCACGGCCAATAGGCCGAGGGTTCAACTCGTCGAGACCTTTCCCCAGGGGCGGGTCCAAGTAGAGGTCCAAACACAAACCTTACAAGTCCCTGCAGCCTCTAAAAACACACAAACTGTAAGCAACTTTGTGGCTGGTAATATTAGTAATCATATTTCTGAGTGGCACAAAATTACTAGTGACCAAGAAATTATAGAAATAGTTAGGGGTGTTCAAATTCCTTTTACACAAATTCCTGTACAAAGTATAATACCTTTTCCATATAACATTCAACCAGTTGAACGAGACGCACTAACTAAACAGGTACATAAATTCTTTGAGAAAGGAATTATACAAAAAGTGACACACTGTTCAGGACAGTTTATTTCAAACATTTTCTCGAGACCGAAGCCTAATGGTGATGTTCGAATGATCCTGGATTTAACAATCCTTAATAAAAGGGTGGAATATCGACATTTTAAAATGTTCTCTCTAGATACGGCACGAGATCTGATTACACCAGATGCGTGGATGGCTAGTGTTGATTTACAGGATGCATATTATACGCTTCCCATAATGGAACAATACCGAAAATTTCTTCGATTTATTTGGGATAACCAACTCTATGAGTTTACCTGTATGCCGAATGGCTTAGCTTGTGCGCCACGTTTATTTACTAAATTGCTTAAACCTGTTTTCTCGGTAATGGCGAGGAAGGGTCACATAATGTTTCCATACATAGATGATTCTTTTATTATAGCATCAACACAAATTGGTTGTGTGAATGCAGTTTTGGATTTATGTGCATTACTCACTAAATTGGGGTTTTATGTACATCAACAAAAGTCAGTGTTTAAACCAACAAAACAACTCAAATGTTTAGGGTTTATTCTGGATACACAGTCCCTTACAGTGTCGATAACAGAACAAAAACTAATTAAGTTTATGACTACAGCGACTCAGCTTATTAAGTTATCAAAGCCAAAAATTAGACAGGTTGCTGTTCTTATTGGCATAATGACCTCATATGCACCTGCTGTGTTATATGGGAAGGCCCATATTAAGTCGCTAGAAATAGATAAAAATTTAGCGTTAACACGAACTAAAGGCAATTTTGAGCGAAAGATGTTTATTTCGCAAGAAGGGTTACAGGATATTGGATGGTGGATGCAACATATAGCAAGTTCACCAAATCCAATCCGCATGGCGGAACCTAATACAGTAATTACTACTGATGCTTCGTTAGAAGGTTGGGGAGCTCATCGAGATGGGGTCACAACAGGAGGTAGATGGCTTGATGATGAAAAATCAGACTATATTAATGCACTAGAATTGCGTGCTATTTATCTGGGCTTACGTAGTTTAGTAAAGATAAATAAATCACAGGTTAGAATACTAACTGATAATACTACTGCCATGGCATATATTCGTAACATGGGTGGAACCAAATCAAAGTCTTGCAATCAGTTATCTAAACTGATTTGGAACTGGGCACAGGCTCAACAAGTCTGGCTGACTGTAGCGCATATTCCAGGGTCACAAAATACACTTGCAGATTATAAAAGTAGAAATTTCCATGACCATTTAGAGTGGTCTCTCTCTACACATTTGTTTAACTTCGTTTGTGAAAAATGGGGTACACCTGAAGTTGACTTATTTGCATCACGAAATAATAACAAGTTACCCTGTTATGTTTCTTGGCATCCTGAACCGGATGCTTGGAAAGTAGATGCGTTTGCTATTACTTGGGAAAATAATTATTTTGATATTTTCCCACCATTTAGCATTATCAGCCGAGTAGTGAGAAAAATCGGCTTGGAAGGGACACATGCGATACTGGTGGTGCCCGATTGGGACACGCAACCTTGGCTGCCAGCAGTTTCACAACTGGCAAAAGATCGTATACGATTCCCAAGAAAACTCGGGAATCTGACGCACCACGGACCGCTAGTGGTTCACGGCGACGTGTCAACGACGCCCCTATTGGCATTCCTTTTCTAAGGAAGCAGCTACAGCAATTTGGATTGGACAGAATTACTGAGGATAGGATAGTATCGGATGCCTGGAGGCCAGGAACTGTCAAAATGTATACAACCTATTTAAAGAAATGGGGTGTACATTGTTTGTTAATGAAAGTTAAACCAACAAATCCAAAGATTTCACAAGTAGCTCGGTTTCTTCGTTCTCTAGAGGATGAAGGACTTTCCTTTGGATCGATTAATGCGGCGAGGTGTGCGTTATCAATTATATTACCTAGAATTGATGGCGAAACAGTTGGAAAACATTATGTTATTTGTTATTTACTTCGTTCAATTTATCAAAGGAATCCTCCAAAACCAAAGTATAGTCGGTTTTGGGATGTTTCTATAGTATTTAAGTTGTTTCAGGCTTGGCCTCACAACTCGTGGTTAGATATAAAACAGTTAGGTTTTAAGGTCGCGGTCCTGTTATTGTTAGTAACCGGACACAGAGGACAGACGATTGTTGCTTTATCCTTAACTGGATTAGAAATAGACAAGCAACAAGCTACGTTTGATTTAGAAAAATTGCTCAAATCGAACACGTTAGGTGACCCTTTATCAACGGTTCACTTAGACTGTTTTCCGAATGATCGGAAATTATGTGTTGTGTCGGCCATACGGGCTTATATATACAAGACAAAGGATTTACGTGCATCACAACAACTATTAGTGAGCTTTATAAAGCCACATAAGGCGATTTCACGAGACACACTTGCCAGATGGACAATTACGGTGTTGAAATTGGCTGGAGTGGATACGAGTAAATACTCTTCCCACTCAACTAGAGGAGCCATGGTCTCCAAGGCACGGGTGCTTGGTATTTCTGTGAAAAGAATACTAGCGCATGCAGGCTGGAAGACGGCTAAGTCGTTTGCAAAACATTATAATAAACGACTAGAAAAGCCTACCGGCGTTGCAAAGCGTCTTCTCGCCAACTAACAAGAATAGGTGAGAACAAAAATTTAGAATGTTATAATAATAAGAAAGAATGATATTAAGGATAAAAATGAATTATGTAAAGGTCTCCCTAGCCTGAGGCTAGCCTGAGGCTGTTTACCGAGGTAAAATAGTATAGTTATACGAGTCTTACCTTGGTACAGATGATGGATAACTGTTGTTTTACCGAGGTATAAGCCTCGGATAGATGTGGGCTAGGGCCCTCCCGCCACACCCTGCCACATCTATTCCGTTGGTGTACCTTTTCGGTAAAGTAATAGTATCCATTGTTTGAAAGTCATTTTTATCCTCAATAAGTAGGTTAAGATTGCTGGTACCGGACGTGCTTACCTCTCCCTAGCCCACATCTATCCGAGGCTTATACCTCGGTAAAACAACAGTTATCCATCATCTGTACCAAGGTAAGACTCGTATAACTATACTATATAATATAGATATATATATAAGCATATAATATATATTTAATTATATATATAAATATATATGCAAGCGTATAATATATATTTAAGTATATATATATGTATATATAGACACATTTTAAAGGCCATGAAAAGGGACAACAGATGAACCTAGATGACCATATTGTATTAGAACTGACTTTATTGTTTTTAAAACACAGTTTCCTGTTGACTAAACACACTTCCCTGGTGACACATAAAGTGGTGATTGAAGCTTCAGGTGCAAGTTGAGTTGACAGCCTATTTACTTTACTCGAGGTGGTTATAGTCTGGACTAAACAATGTCAATGTGCAGGCAAATGTATTTTGTTATTCTAAGAGAGGAATAATAATATAAACGGTATTCGGTGGGTGACGTCTGATATTTCCCACCATGTACTAGTAGTTACTATAGCTTTGAACCAGCGCATTTACATACCACGTAATAACGGTAATGTCAACCATTCCCGACGAAACAGTTACATTGATGTACACTCCGTTTCATAAATAAATACCTAGATAGTCTGACTGTATTATTATTCTTTTTAATTTTAAATTTGTGTGTGCTTATATTTGCATAGTCTGATGGTTTTGATTTTCCGCCATTTCTTTTTTTTAGATAAATAAATTAGGTTGATGGTTATATCATATGTTAATTTAGCTTGAAGTAAGTTTGATTTAAAATGGCTAACTGCTAAAACAAAACAAAAAGGGAAAAAAAATCCGGCATGGTCACCTAATGTTTAACCAAAGGTTCTGCTGGACAGTAGTATAGTACATGGTCCGTACAGGGCCTGGAAAGTCTTGAACGTCATTTTCCCCATTTCAAGGCCTTGACAAGCCTTAAATTTAACCTATTTTGGATAATATAGTCTGGAAAAGCCTTGAATTCCATTTAGCTGTCCCCACTGATCTAAATTAGTCTGAAATCGCCATTCACCATCGCTTTTTTTCTGAAATCCAAATGAAAATAGTATTGAATTCCTGTCATAAAAAGCTTTGAAATCGCCTTTGAATTCCATATCTTCACATTCGAACGGACCCTGATAGTAGAATCTTTGGTTTAATGGTGAATGCGGTATCAAGACGCCACCTTGAAGTAGATGATTAACATTAATTAATCATCCGCCTGTACAAATGCCATTAGTCACCAACAGAAATCAGATCTTACTCAAAATCGAACTGCTATTTCATACCATATAAATACTGCGTTATAATCATAAGATATGTTTTACATTTGTGAAGGCTATTGAAGTGATTTCAAGTGGGATTACCTCACTTGTTTCAAAGTAGCACATATGCAGTAATCTCAAATAGTAGCTTCCTTGTATATCTGGTATAGTCCGTTGAAACTGGAGCTATGCTCTGGCAAATACTCTCCAAGCACACCGTTGCTTAGTTTGTCAGTTAATGCAACAGTTGGGGGCGGGGGGGGGGGTGCTGAGGTTGGTGCTCCTGTTTAATGTACAAATGACATCACAGATGGGATTCCCTTGGTTTTCTGTATTCTCGACCAATGGGATACTTCTAAATAAAAGGGGTTTCCTGGGCCGTGTTCAGGGTCCGTCTCGGAGATGGCCGTGACGTCACACTAGTCTGAACAGCAAAAGCAGTTTGTTGTCTCGAAAATGGCCGCCCCCATAGGCGGTGGCCATTTGCAATGGAAAAGCTGCGCTGTGATTGGCTAAAACCACTGAATGCGGCAGCCATTTTCGAGGCGCTTTTCATCTCCAGTCTGAAAAGGAAGGCTTCTCCAAGACGTCGCCAAGACGCACCCTGAACGCAAATAGGCCAAAAAGCATCGCGGAGACGTCTCCGCATCACCTCCGAGACACACCCTGAACGTGGCCCTGGTTTGTGAGGAACCCCTCTAGGTCATGTGATAGGGAATCCCACCCATGATGTCATTCATAAATTACAATCAGAGTTTGTTTATCATATCAGTGGATTATACTGGGCGACTTTAATTAGGTGTGGTTTTGTTTTGTTAAACTTCATGTTAAGTAATACATTTATAATTTAACAAAAATGTCAGTTAGGAACCCCATCACTAAATCTTGCATCACAAAATGGAGAGCAATCTATCAAAATACTCTACCGGTAATACAATTTCTGGCTTTTCCTCACATTGATGATTGAAAATAAATCGGTTTCACTAAAGTATTGTCACAAAGCCACTTTAAATGCTGGTCTCTTGTTACAGCACACATTTGCTAGAAGCAAACAATTCTAAACGCTGTGTGGTAAACAGGGAACACACTATGGAGAAAGGATTGCCTGTCTTTTTTATTTCAATCAATTCGATTTGTTGGCTGCCAACCCCCGAATGTTAACATATCCCATAGATTAGGACAACAGACTATTGCTATTGATCACGTAGATCCGTCACCCCCCCCCCCTTTCGCCCCCCCCCCCCACATTCGTCCAAAGCATTGTCAATATACCAAGTTGGTTGGCTGTTTGGAGTTTTGAATCCTGGCAACATCTAAGGTAATAGCAGGATGGGTACCGACTTGTGACAATGCACACTCATGGTGACGTTATTATGCTGCCCCAGGCTGTCAGCACCATGATCCGATATCCCACTCAGTCACATTATCCTGACACTGAGCTAACTAGTCTTCGCCCTATCCTATTAATGCAGAGCACCAGGCTAGGAAGTAACATGTATACATTTTATAAGTCATGGGCTTGACTCAACCGGGAACGGAACTCCCGATCTCCCACATGCGAGGACCATGCTCTACCGATTTGGCCAACACACCTGGTGTCAATAGACCAGATGGAATGGCCAAATGAGTTGAGCATCCACCTTGCGATTTAGTAGGTTGTGGGATTTGAACCCCAGAACCCTGGCCAAGTCAAACCGATGACTTAAAAATGTACATACTTGTCATTACCTAGCCTGGCACTCTGCAAGTGGAATGGGGGAAGACCATTCTTGTTCGTGATTGAAATTTCCCACACTTAACCAACTATTCTACAAACCAAAACAACAAATCGATCATCATCAGGCCGCAAGCCATATATCGTGCAATAACTTTATAGTTGCAGAGTCCGATCAAACATCAGAAAGTATAGTTTCAAACCCAAAACAATTATCTAGATTTAATTCTGCATATCTAACTTCGATACTGATGAATTTACTAAGCATTTGTTGCTACATAGAAGTGAACACTGAGTAAATTTAATATAACCTGTCACTGCAGAAGCCTATAGCCGTGTTCACACCCACAACTTTAGGCCGTCTTAGATGAAGCAAACTAGATGAAGCGAACTAGTGGTGCGTTCATACACACCGACTTTTGAAAGTGTGTCGCGTTCACACACACAGCACTTAGGCCGGCTTAAGGCGGAAGGCGATTTGTGCGCATGTGCGTTGCCACCAAAACAATATGGCTGACCACTTGTCCACTGGGTTGTTTCTGTTGTTTGGATCTCGCCGTACGTCAACCTCGCTCCGATTAGCCCGTTTACAAGCGAATGCGAATGTTGAACGGATTATGGATGGATCCCGCAGAAGGACGCAACGTTTTCTCCAATTTCAAGAGAATGAGCGCAGAGGTTTTGTGCTCCAACTCCTTACTATCATGCACCTGCATGCTGGCCCTGAGCGCTTTCTATGGATAAGGGAAAGGTAGGCAGCTACGCTTATACCAATATGCTTAGAAACGTTAAGATATTTGTCTTGTATGTTCCCTTCTCAGCACTGTTTACGTTTCACCTTTTGCGCCCAAAATGTACCTGGTTTCACTGCTTAATAAGGTTCAGCTATATGACAGCTAGATGCGGAGACCAGTGGTAAGTTGTTGTTGTTGTTGTTCACGATTTATACAGCCTATTATGGATAAGCCTGAATAGGATTGTTTTGACCTACATGAGGGGCACTAGTTACCTACATCTTCTCACCTATCACACTTTTTCCAGCTCCAGCCATTGGTGGTCTCACATTGTCAATGTGACATTCGGAGAGAACGAATGGCTTGCCAACTTCAGAATGCGCAGGGAGACATTCCACCATCTGGTCGATCAACTGAGAGTCCAGATAGGGCGTGTCAACACACGTATGAGAAGGTAATGCTCAATTGTAGGTTGTCCTACTGGTTGCGTTCTTTGAATTACTATATCTCTGAAAGTCTCTGTTGAACCTTAAAATTGTTGCAAACTAAAGTGACCTTGATTATACGGCTAAATTTGTTATCATGACCGGACGTATTGATTCTTAATGGTTATGTGGATTTCGGAACTCATTTCAGATGCATTGCCGTTGAAGTTTGTGTGGCAGTGACTCTGTGGTTGCTGGCTACAGGATCGGGGTATCGAGGGGTGGGGCATCTATTTGGTATCGCTAGGTCGACATGCTGCGAAATTTTCCAGGAAACCTGCGCTGTCATCGTCCAGGTTCTGCTCCCCAAGTACATAAAAATGCCAAGTGCTGCTCGACTGAGTGAGATCATTGAGGGATACGAAACTAAATTTGGGTTCCCCAACTGTGGAGGGGTTATTGATGGCACGCATATCCCCATTATTGCACCGCAGTGTCACCACACCGACTACCATAATCCAAAGGGGTATTATTCTATTGTGGCTCAGGTTGTGTGCGATCATGAATACCAGGTTCTGAACATTGCAGCCGGTTGGCCAGGTAGGGTGCATGATGCGCGAGTGTTGGCAAACTCTTCCATCTTTGGTGAAGCGGGTGTCCTCTTCCCCGATAGGCCATTAAACATAGGCAACAATAATGTCCCTGTCATCCTTCTAGGGGACCCGGCATACCCTCTTCGTCCCTGGCTCATGAAACCGTTTGCTGACACGGGCACACTGAGCAGGGAGGAGACTAACTTCAATTACAGGTTATCGCGGGCCAGAATGACGATAGAAAATACTTTCGGCCGTTGTAAAGCACGCTGGAGGATTCTCCAGCGACGTACAGACATTCAGACAGAAGATGTCACAACAGTGATTCTTGCATGCTTCACACTGAACAACATATGTGAGATACACAAGGAGGCATTCAACGGGGAGTGGGACTCAGGCGCGAACGACCAGCCGCAAAATGTAGCGCATGGTGTGGAAGGTGAGGGTAATGGTGCGGGTATACGACAGGCGTTCACGGATTACTTTAGTGCTTAAATAACCTGACAAAAATCAGTGATAGGAAACTACAAGTCGTTTTTATTCAGTACAAGTAGGTACGAGGCAAGGTACATTCAAAGCACAAGTGTAGAAAGTTAGCTATTGAATTGTTATTTTAGAAAGTTACTGTTTCAGTATGTGTACCTAAAAGTCTGAAAATAAGTGATCTAATGATACTCGTAAAAACTGGTGTTTGGGGTGCTGGTAGATGGCCCGGCGGAGGGGTTTTGGGGGGGTCAGGAGCGTTATGCGCGTTAAACCATCGGTTGTGGCAGTTTGATATTGCTGAGGTTGAGGTTGAGGATGATGATTCAGCATCATCTGCAGCATCCCCTCCTCATGCTCCTGGCGCCTGCCCTCCAGTTCCACTTGCATTTTAAGCCGCTTTTCTTCGCTTTCATGGAAGAGGGCGGCGGATTCCTTCTGCGCCGAGACGAACTGGGTTATCAAGCTGTCCATGAACTGCTCGCTCTTGCCCATACCTTTCCTTTTGCGTATCACTGCAATAGAAAGCATTTGTTAATATAGGAATGCTAAGTCGACTCAACTAGTTCAGGTTCAGGTAAAACGGTTTGGGATGTCAGTGTATCAGCGTTATATCGATGCAACTAGTAACGATTGATTAGTTATGCCGACTCTTTAGCCTCAATAGGTGGAGAAGATAAGCCGAATTAGCCTATAAGTTGGTTTCAATTAGATGCATGTCTAGCTTAATGTTGCGAATGCAAGGTGCCCTTCATTTCCAGTCCACAGAATTAAGCCGGGTTCAGATATGTGTCTACATATTTAAAAGAGAACTGGAAAGCAGTCTGTTTTTTTTTCAGTATTGAAACCAGTGGTACGACCGACGTAAACACTGATAGTTGTCGTTTCCTGGCCAAGTTCTTTGATCTCGTCATATATTCAAGGGACTAGAAAGAGGCTTACCGTGCTGGTTGGCTTGCTTCGGCTGCCTGCCTGGTGGAGTTTGTTGAACGGGAGTTTGTTGAACGGGAGTGTCTGGACGTGAGGAGGCTTCACTCTCCACCTCCACCTCCACCTCCACCTCCACCTCCGGCTCCGCGGCCTCTACCAGCTCTAGTGGGGTGTCCTCTGCCAGGTCGTCTGGAAATTAACAATGTAAATGATAGAGTAATTAAAGGCATGTATGAGTATGAGAGTTGTCAGTTGAGACAACAGACAACAAGACTAAATGTTACTGGCATTCACTCATACATTGCATGCTTTGCGGGAAATACATATATGCTGTAGAAAATTTGTTTAGTTTTTAGTATTTAGACTTTAGTGTTTAAACTTTCCATGGCAAAAAAGTTATGATGATCGAGCGTGTTGTGTAAGCTGGGCATTAATCGATCTGTGTTGGTTACAGTTATGTTGCGCGATTAGTTATTGTTAGTTAATGTTTTGCCTTTACCATGCTCAACTGACATTGCGTCAGTGTCCACGTAGTTCAGGGGTGCGTCGGTCGGTCTTGTCCCCAAAATAATGTCGAGTTCCTCGTAGTATCGGAAGGTGTGTAGTGCGCGCCCACTGCGGCTGGAAAAAGATTCAGACATTAATAAAGACATCGATCAGATGGAAATCGCTTGTGTAAAACATCGGACTATGTTATTTCTCTTTGTTGGTTGCAAGGAAGTTGTATAAAATCGTCGTAAATATATAAATCGCCCTAAAGTGTATGCAAACAAGTGTATGCCCTAAAGTGTATGCGAACAAGTTACATAAAAGAAAGTATAGTTACATAAAAGAAATTTTGACATATACGTCGGAATAGTTATGAGGTATTTAAAATAGCTAGGATTTTGGGACAAAAGGGGAGACAAAAGGGGAGACGTAAACAAGATGCGGCCTAGATAAAGGATTCCCCGGGTACACGGGTTATTGATACGAGAGCCTAATTTCACAATCTACCTTTCAGTTAAAAACAGGAATATATTATCTAGTTTAATACCATTTTTAAGTGAAATCCCCGCCGTTCTATGGCGGCCATTTTTTTTTTGCATTCTGACCCAGTTAACCTACTCGTACGGACGACTCGGACCAACTCGGACCAACTCTGTGCCGTCGTAGATCAATTTAATCAATTTAATATATTTATCTCAGAAAAATGACAGAAAGTCAAAACCATCGGACGAAGCAATTTTAGTCTAATGTAGGCCAGGCCTACACTGAGACCCACGGCCCTGCACCTCTCACGCACTCCTTATATATGAATAATGCAGCCACGCTATCTTCGTGATTTACTTCCTTCTTTTGCCCGCCCTTCTCCACACCACAGCACACATACAAAATGGCCGACAAGTAAGACGTTGGCAAAAAAACGTGCGCGCTGCCCAACACAGAAATGGACAGGCCACGGTCATGCATCTGATCTACCATGAAATACAAAATGGCTAAGCAACACAACCATCCGACCTGGTCACAGTTCTAAAGGGTCCGAGTGTGTTCTGGCACACTGGTGCACTATCTAAGGATAGGTAGGGCTTGGGTGAAAGGATGCTGTAACAAATCAAAATGGGACGGGACCTCTCCCGCAAGCCTGAATGACACCCAAGTAGATGTACATAGTAGGCTAAGGTATCCTACTCAGACTAGACAAAACTCTGGAAAAATACAAAAAAAACTAACATAAGCCGTGTTCACACCCACAACTTTAGGCCGAACTAGATGAGGCGAACTAGATGAGGCGAACTAGGCGTGAAAGTGAGTCGTGTCCACACATGCAGTACTTGGGGCGGTTTAAGGCGGAAATCGATATCTGCGCATGAGCAAGTCCAAACTAACCAGCGCCAGTTTCGGTTAGTCGACATCGGCATGAGAGAGTGTGGGTTCGACCCAGATATGTATGGACTGAATCGTATTGGTTTGGAACGGTCAAAACTTCTGCTGGGCAGTGAAACCCTAAAAATAAATGATGAAAAAAATATCTGTGCACAGCTATCAGCTTCATACAGCAAATTTAGCGGAAAGTCAACAACTCAGGTCTCGACTGTCACGTCCTTAATCCGCCGCATCTAAACCGCTACCGTCCACACAGGCAATATGGGCCGACCCAAGCTAGTTCGCCTCATCTAAACCACCACGCGAGGCGAACTAGATGAGGCGAACTAGATGAGGCGACCCAGCCCTAATCCGCCTCAGCATCGGGTTCACACGGCCAATGTGAGCCGACTTAGATTAGGCGCACTAGATGAGGCGAATTAACGCCGAGGTGTGAACACGGCTATAGACTACTAGCACCCAAAATCGCAAACGGCTGGCCTGAGTAGAAACAGGTAAACACTCCTGGGCCAGGGACCAGACCAAGACAGCACCACAGCTGTCCAGCGTTGAAAACAAGCACCATCGCGGGAGCTTATATGTTATGGGCAGAGTAAATACCTTGCTAATAAAAATTTTAAAATTTAAAAAAGACGAGAGTTAATCCTTTAGCGTCCGTCCGCGCGTGCGCTGTCACATAAAGCTGCGCGGGTGCGGCTCTGCATGTTGGAGCGGGTAGCGAGGTGGTCTCAGGGGAGTGTATGCGTGTGTGTGTGTATGTGTGAGTGTGCAGTTTTAACACGCGTGAGAGTTGCTTCTGGCTGGTTTGTTTGTTAAATTGACCCGCCGGCGAAATGACAGCATTTCGAAATACGGTACAGCAAAGCTACACCAACAACACCCCACCCAGAAACATGATCTCCTCAATTAAAGGATCACGGAACTGAGGAAATCTGGGACACATCCACTCGAGTACAAAGGACTGCATGCAGAGATTCAAGGCCAGTTTGCAGACCACCTCTCCATATACACTGATGGTTCGAAAGACCAAAGCCGGGTAGCTGCTGCGGCAGTCTGCCGACGGGAAAAATTTGGTGTACGTTTGCCCGATCAGAGCTCGATTTTCACTGCAGAAGCCCGAGCACTCCTTCTCGCTTTGGAGTGTATCGAGGTATCCAACCACACTAACTATGTTATATACAGTGATTCCTTCTCTTGCCTCCTGGCTGTTGCTGGACTGAAAACGAATCACCCTATTCTAGCAACGGTCATTTATAAAATGAACCAACTGACAACGGATGGGTATGATATCCACCTGTGCTGGGTGCCTGGCCATGCCGGCATACAAGGAAACGAACGAGCTGATCGGGCTGCGAAGAAGGCCCTGAACTGTGATCTTGAACCGTGTCTGATCCCTCACTCTGATCTGAAACCACTAATAGCCACCCACATAAAATCCAAATGGCAACATGAGTGGGATGAAAACATCAATAAACTTAAAGAAATTGAACCATCTGTGGGAAAGCCACCACAGACTCATGCGGGAGGTCGGCGGGACCAAGTGGTCCTTAGTCGCTGCCGTGTTGGCCACTCGTGGCTTACACATGCTTTTCTGCTCAAGGGGGAACCTCCCCCTGAATGTATTGGGTGTCAGTCCCCACTGACACTCAAACACATTTTACTAAGTTGCGTTGATTTTTTGGCCCTGCGCCAACGGTTCTACACTGCAGACAGTATGCATGACCTTTTTACTAAGGTAAAACAGGAAAACATTTTAGCCTTTTTGAGGGCAGCTGGACTGTACCACCTTATATAGTTTACTAAATGGATTCTATTAATTATTAATGAAACTTTTCTTTTTCTATGGGAATTTGTTTCCCTTGACCACAGATATATGATTGTGAGCTTTCTAATTTAATTAGTGTCTATTGGCACATAATTGATTGTCTGCTTTTACATGTAAAAGCGATGGTTTGAACAAAAAACAAACATTTCTCGCCGTGAATATGGCCTATGCTGCCGACACGGCGTAAAGCAACCACCAATCAATCAATCATGGGTTTATTAACTTTTTTTAAATACTTTTTTTGATGGGGTGTTTATGCTGATTATACTAAAGAAGTGTATGTATGTTTACATATATGTATAACTGTATGTTTGATTTTTGTTTTATGTCCGAGCAACATCTAACGTCATATCAGGACGGGTACCGACTTGTGACAGTGCGCACTCATTGTGACTTTATAGTGCTGCCCCACTGGGAGATCAGGCTGCTGGCAACATGACCCGATATCCCACACAGTCACATTATCCTGATACTGTGATAACCAGTTCCCCCCTCCTATCCTATTAATGCTGAGCACCGCGATAGGTAGGGATGAGTAAAAATTGTATAAGTCATTGGTTTGTCTTGGTATTTGTATATACAAGTGTAAATGTCTCTTAATTGTTAGGCCAAATATTACAAACAAATCGGTGTTAAAAATGAGTCGGGCTAGCAGCAATTTAACTTTCGTTGGTTTGACTCGACTAGGGTTCCAACCCAGGAGTTCGAATTCCACGACCTCCCAAAACGGCAGACGCTCAACTCATTCGGCTGATGCGTCTGGTTACGTATTACATCTACGTCATATCCCAGAAAAATATTTTTTTAAACCAAAAAAAAACCGCCTGCCCAACCGTGATTTGTGTGATCAAAGGACGATCACCAACTTTAATAAAATGATTTGGCCTTTTAGGCTCAAGCTCAAATGTCTACCTCGTGGAGTTATGGACATCATTTTTTTATTTCTATTTTTATTCCAGTTGAATAACATCTTTTTTCAGCACTGAGGCGCTGGTCTTCCAGCCTTAACAATTATAGTGCATATGAACTATTTATGGATGAGATGATGAGATAGTATGAACAATATAGACAATAGTATGTTAAAATCAGGCATTACAAATATAGTGGGGATCTTAGTTTGCACATGTAGACTGGGGAATAGCCATTTCCCTTTAGACTATATCAGTGATTTGATGATCATACCTGTGAGGAGACATTAATATAATGGGCATGACTTGCTGATACAGGTAGTGGTGGATTTTGGATTATGCAAATAATGGTTGCACGACTCATTTAAATTGTCTTGGTCAACTATAGCTTTGTCAGTAGTATATGTTTTATTGGTTTAGTCAGGTGTTATAGGCTGGTGGGTATACTTTGGTCATTGTTATTTCCTTTACTCCTTTTGCCAGGGGGGATTTCAGAGAGGGAGAGGGAAGGGAGTGGTTTGGGACTATGTATTTATTTTGGTTCTCAACATTTGTGGTCTATCCAGGTAGGTTTATTAATGACTTCCAAGTACCCATACACCGCATTGGCTTGACGCCGCCCTCTTCGTTAATAAATAGCAAATGGCACTTGGAATGACACTCATCACCTGGTGCTTGTACTTTGAACCATTTCAATTCGGGGTTAAAAACTGGTCGAACAGGCTGCAACCTGGGCCTGACCGTGACCATAGGACGAAGATTTGTTTGTCTCACGTCATGGCAACATCCAAGGTCATATCAGAACGGGTACTGAGTTGTGACAGTGCACACTCATGGCGATTTCTTATATTATAGTGCTGCCTCACTGGTGCTCAGCTGGTATAGGACAACGACAGGTTGGATCAGTGTCAGAACAATGTTGTAAAATATTCCGATATTCGGCATAGGGGGGAATGCAAATGTTCTATTAGTATTACTGATCGGTGTACGTGACCAGGCTCATGTATGTATATATGTTTGGGTTGGTGGTGCCTGAGTGGGATGTAAATAGACATAGTGGTGCTGGCAGGTCTGGGTATGAGTGCACTAAGGGCCTACCCCCTCTGCTGGGATCGGGATCACCACACTCAAAGGTCAAGTTTGGGGGTGGCCATGGGGCCATACAGCTTGTGGTGGTGGGCAGACCACTGGTATCCATGGGGACCAGGAATGCTGGATCCCTATTGGTAGGGCCAAGAATGCTTGTTTCCCATTGGGGGAAAAGGGTTGGGTGATACTCTACAATGATCCCATCTAACCATATAAATAATAAACCAGAGGGCTGGACTCTCTCTTCTTCTTTACACTTTATACTCTTCCTTTCTCTTTGTCAGTATTGATTTCACCATAGCCTGCCTACACAGCCACAGATTCGAGCCTTAGCCTTTACAAATGTGACAGAGTCAGAGACTGTCCTGATATGACCTTATCGGTTGCTAGTACGCAAAACCCCAAGACACGGATAAGGCATCCCGCCTGCTTCTGGCTGCTGCTTCAGCCTCTCGAGTCACTCATCACTGAGCAGAGATCAGCCAATCAATCACACCTGAAACCTGTCATTCACACCCAGGTTTCCCGCTGCCAGTCCAAGCTCCCATGTCTTTAGTCAGTCATCCATTAATTAGCTTCTTATTGATCCCGTATCGACCCTCTACGCCCACTCTCCCCTACCCCCACTCCCCCCTCCCACCAGCTCCATCCCACATCACATAACCCGGCCGCTGTGAGCGAATCGGTGAGAGTGCAGGCTTCCCATGCGGAAGGTTGGGAGTTTGAAAACCCAGCCAAGTAAACAAACCAATGACTTATAAATTTGATACATGTCGCTACCTAGTCTAGCGCTCGGCATTAATAGGATAGGGCAAGGATAATGTGACTGAGTGGTGCTGGTGGTCTGATTTCCAAAGGGGGCAGCACTATAAAGTCGCCATTAGTGCGCACTGTCACAAGTCGGTACCCGTCCTGATATGATCTTAGATATTGCCAGGACGTAAAACTCCAACAACCAACCTGTCAAAACAAACTATAGTGACCTATCAATTATCATACTCGATCCACATGACATGCAAGTTGCCATTGTCCACGGCTTTTGGTTTAATTATTATAATCCTAGCTGGCTGCGGGTCTCACACTAGTATTGTAGTTTGTACCACCCGAGTAATCCCAGTAAAACGAGGAATGCTAGCTATACTAGCAATGCTACCAATATTATAAAGTGGTCCAGCGGTTCCAGCAACAAGAACAAAGCGAGAGAAATGATAATGTAAAGGGCCCCACCCAAGCAAACAACTCCTTTGATCAGGGGGAGAAGTAAGCCTGGGAGAAAAAAAGAAAGAGGGTAGAGTACAGGAAAGAGAAATGAGGAGATTTGAGTCAAAGGACCGTGTCTATTTGCTCTATGGTGACCAGCCGGCGAGCCAAAGACACGGACAGAGAAGAGCAGAAAGTGAAATGCTGGCGGGCTGCCCCTCCTGGAACTCTTTTCCTACAATATCAAGGAGGAGCATGACCAGCAGAGAGGAGATAGAGAGAGGTGTGGACGAAGTGCGGTCTGGATAGCAAGTGTGACTTCCGTCTGACCCTCACTCCCACATCTCATTTATTATTGTTCTGTGCTGGCATTAAAACCAATCCCCATCCTGACGCCCCGGCTCCTGCCTCTGGTGTCGCCCCCCCTGTGGCGCTCCCCTCCCTGTGGCGTGGCGCCTTCCTCCCCCGCCACAGTTACCTGTGCGGACGTACCCGGTTAGTGGGCCTATAATCCCTGAATTGCCGCGCGCCGAGGTCGGCTATCCACCTGGGCGCACCGTCGGCCAACCACCATGGGAGGTGGCAGTAGCGCGACGGACCTATAACCTCGCACCGAGAGCCCGGGTCTGTTCGGGCCTGTCCACATTTATCTGGGTCTGTCCTGGTCTGTCCAGCTCTCTCTGGGTCTGTCTTGGTCTATCCGGGTCTGTCCTGGTCTGTTTAGGTGTGCCTTGGTCTGCCCTGGTCTGTCTGGGTCTGTCCTGGTCTGTCCTGGTCTGTCCTGGTCTGTCCTGGTCTGTCCTGGTCTGTCTGGGTGTGTCCGGGTGTGTCCGGGTCTGTCCGGGTCTGTCCGGGTGTGTCCGGGTGTGTCCGGGTCTGTCTGGGTCTGTCCGGGTCTGTCCGGGTCTGTCTGGGTCTGTCTGGGTCTGTCTGGGTCTGTCTGGGTCTGTCTGGGTCTGTCTGGGTCTGTCTGGGTCTGTCTGGGTCTGTCCGGGTCTGACGGGTCTGTCCGGGTCTGTCCAGGTCTGTCCGGGTCTGTCCGGGTCTGTCCAGGTCTGTTCATGTCTGTCTGCATCTGTCCAGGTCAGTTTGAGTCTGTCCGGGTTGGTCTGTCCAGGTCTGTTCGGATCCATCTGGGCCTGTCCCGGTCTCTCCGGTTCTGTCCGGGTCTGCTGTTACTGGCGACGGACGTGGCGCCCCCTGGCGAGCGCGGCCCTACTTCGAGCAGCACTTGGTACTAGCCCCCCCCCCCCCCCCCCCCCCCCCCCCCCCCCCACCCCAACACACACACACACACCACACATACACACACATACTCATACACACCCACACACGCACTCACTCATACTCACACAACTTGCCGCGGAGTAGGTGAAGCCTGTGCCCAGAAGTGAAGAGGCGGCGGCCGCTCGATGGTGGCCGGGACGCAGAGCGGGAGTAGGGACATGACAACCACCGACACCCGGCCCCACACCGAACACGGCATGTTCATCAAGGTCAGATACGGAGGTAGGCCGTCAGTGTATACTCACCACGCCGGCATGCCGAGCGGTGCAGTGTCGTCACTGTTGTTGTTTTCCACCACTAAATGTAATCTAATATGGCTGGGCGGTTTGCTGTATATAACGGTAGCCTATCCGTTTCCAAGGACGCCTCTGATCGGTGAACCCGCTCCATGTGGGAATAACTGTTCAATGCACAAACTGTTTATGGTTGTTGGTTGGTTGTTGGAATTTTACGTCCTGGCAACATCTAAGGTCAAATCAGCACAGGAACTGTTTATGTCTCATTCATTTGATTGCACATGCATCTGTGTTAGGACAACATTGGTATGTTTGCAGAGTTGTCCGTTGAAGTCACGACTCTTGTTTGATTGATAGTGTATTGGGGTTTTACGTACCAGCACCATATGCGTTCATATCCGGACCGGTGCCGACTTGTGACAGGGTATCGCATTGGTGACTTCACAGTGCTGCCTCCTTGGGGGTACCGCCATGGTTAGTTGTTGGAATTTTATGTCCTGGCAACATCTAAGGTCATATAAGGATGGGTACTGACTTGTGACAGTGCACACTCATGGTGACTTTATAGTGCTGCCCTACTGGCAGACCAGGCCATCAGCACCGTGGCCTAATATCCCACTCAGTCACATTATCCTGATACTGAGCCAACCAGTCCTTGCCCTATTCTAATAATGCTGACTGCCAGATTAGGAATCGACAAGTATACATTATTTAGTGATTGGTTTGACTCGATCAGAGTTCGAACCCGTGTGTTTGAATCCCACTATGTACCAAAACGGGAGACGGACGCTCAACTCATTCGGCAGACTTGTGACAGCCTATCGCATTAGTGACTTCACAGTGCTGCCTTCCTAGGGTACCACCATGTTGCTGCCTGGCCATGAGCCGATATTCCACTCAGTCACATTATCCTGACACTGTGCCGACTAGTCCTTGTTTGCCTACCCAAGTAGTGCTGGGCACCAGGAGGATAGTAGTACTGGTAGTAACAAGCACCGCAGGATGCAGTGGCCGAATGGGTAGAGTGCAGACTTCCGGGGCGGAAGTTCTGGTGTTCGAAACATGGCCCAGGCTAAATCGATACTTGTCACTACCTAGCCTGGTGCTTGTCATAGGATACTAGGATAGGGCAAGGACTGGTTAGCTCAGTATCAGGATAATGTGATTGAGTAGGAAATCAGCTCATGGTGCGGGCAGCCTGGTCTCCCAGTGGGATATCAGGTCATGGTGCTGGCGTACCGGTCTTTTAGTGGGGTATAAAGTCACCATGAGTACGCATTATCACAAAGTCGGTACCCATCCTCATTTTTAAATTTATTTATTTATTTATTTTATTAAGGCTTTATCTATACTCTCCATAGCATATAAGCCTGGGTATTCAGGCTTGTTTTCAATGCTGGCCAGTTGTAGTGTTGGTGTTATCTTATCACACAGTAGCTGCTGATAAGGTATTTGATTGCCTGCATTTCAGTAGCAGATAGATAGTTGGTTGGTATGGTTAGTAGCCTATGTTATTTTTTTTTTAATTTTCTCGGCATATATGTATTTGATTTTTTTTCTACTCTTATTACTAGACTAGCCTACTCCTATTTACATATCATAGGCTTGTATGTAGCTGTGTGGTGTGTTAGCTGGCTACTTTTGGCATGGTGACCTTCCATTGGGCGTCCCGCTGGTTGGCCATGACATATCACATGCCCCTTTGCATATGACATTAGATTTTGCCAGAATGAAGAAAACACCAACAAGCAACAAACAAGCACCAATTTTGAAAATGTTCGGTTTGACTCGGCCGGAGATTGATCTCATGACGCGGGCGCTTTACCGAGGCGGTTCCAGTTCTTCACCACACCACGGTATGGACGTGTTATCAGTTATTGGTGACACATTGGTGGGGCCTCCATAAAAACAAGCTAGGCGCGGTGGCCGAATCGGCAGAGCGCGGGCTTCGCATGCGGGAGATCGGGATTTCAATTACCGGTCGAGTCCAACCAATGACTTATAAAATTGATACTTGTCGCTTCCTAGCCTGCTGCCCGGGATTAATAGCATCGGGAAAGGACTGGTTAGCGCAGTGTCAGGATAATGTGTCTGAGTGGGATATTGGGTCATGGTACCGGTGGCCTGATTTCCCAGTGAGGCAGCACTATGAGTGTGTACTGTCACAAGTCGGTGCCCATCCTGTAATGCCCTTAAGGCTGCATTCCATATACGCGTAATGCGTTATGCGTTATGCGTTACGCGTTATGCGTTATGCGAATGCCAGCATTCCATATACGCGTATTGCGTATTGCATTATGCGTTATGCGTTATGCAGTGAAGTATATAAAAAGTGTATAAAAGTGTGTGTGACTCTGTGTCTCTGTGTGTGTCTCTATGTGTGTGTCTGTGTCTCCGTGTCTCTGTGTGTGTCTCTGTCTGTGTCTGTGTGTGTGTGACTCTGTGTCTCTGTGTGTGTCTCTATGTGTGTGTCTGTGTCTCTGTGTCTCTGACAAAGAGACACACACAGACACATATACACACACAGAGACACACACAACAACAGAGACACAAAGACACAGAGACACAACACAGAGACACACACACAGACACACACAGAGACACACACACACACAAACACACACAGAGACACACACAGAGACACACCACAGACACAGAGACACACACAGAGACGACACAGAACACACACAGAGACACACACAAGACACACCAGAGACACACACAGAGACACAACACAGAGACACACACAGGACACACACCACACAGACACACACAGACACACATCAACACACACAGAGACACAGACACAACACAGAGACACACACAGAGACACACACAGAGACACACACAGAGACATACACACAGACACAGAGACACACATACAGAGACACACACAGAGAAACACACACAGACACAAAGACACACACACAGAAACACAGAGACACACATAGAGACACAGAGATACACACACAGACACACACACATCAACAGAGACACAAAGACACAGACACACACAGACACAGAGACACAACACAGAGACACACACAGAGACACACACATACACACACAGAGACACACACAGACACAGATACACACACATATACAAACACACAGACACAACACAGAGACACACACAGAGACACACACACACAGAGACACACACACACACACACAGACACAGATACCCACAGGTGGTATGGTATGGGGTGTTCGTAACCTTACGACGGTTACCGGTTGCAGAACTGCAACATTTATAGAGAGGCTCCGATAAATCGGCCCAGTCTTTGGTTAAGACATGTCTTCTGCGGGTGAAGTGGTCTCAGAGGAAGTGTTGTGAAGGCTGGGACATCCTTCAAGACGTAGTGGCGACGGGGCGCCGGGTGGCAGCGGATCTCTCCGTGCCGTCTGTTTGTAGTAGAGCTGTATGGTGTCTGTAGTGTAGCACTTGCATCCGGTCAGCAGGGGTTCGAGGAAGGCGGGCAAAGGTGGGAGCAGCGGTCGTTCCAGCAACAAGAACCAGACAGAGAAATGGTAAAAGGTCAAGAGCCCCACCCAAGAACACAACAACCCTGGTTAGGGGAAGAAGTGAGCCTGGGAGAAATCGAATGGGCAGATCTAGGAAAGAGAAATGAGGAGAGTTGAGTCAAAGGCCCGTGCCTATCTGCCCTATGGTGACCAACCGGCGAGCCATAGACACGGACAGAGTAAGGGTAGAAAGTGAAAATGCCGGCAGGCACCCCCTCCTGGAACTCTTTTCAGACATATCAAGGAGGTGTCCGGCCGGCGGAGAGGTGATAGAGAGAGGTGTGGACGAGGTGCGGTCCGGATAGCAAGTGATACCCACACAGAGACACACACACACAGAATGGGACGGTCCAAACATGGCTCAGTTTAGCTTGCTTAGAGGGATGTTAGGACCGTCCCAAATATGAAGACTGCTTCCTAACAGGTCCGCCGCATACACCTACATGTTTGCACCGGCTGTCCGTAATTATCAGTCGCCTCCTCCAGCCTTATATCAATGGACAAATGCGACTGATGCTTTTCTGTTCACACCACCTTGTCCCGGCTGTCCGTAATTATCAGTCGCCTCCTCCAGCCTTATATCAATGGACAAATGCGACTGATGATTTTCTATTCGCACCACCTTGAAGAGTGCTTCCTAACAGGTCCGCCGCATAAACCTACATGTTTGCACCGTCCCATTCTTCATATTTCTCATGAAGACCGTAATTATCAGTCGCCTCCTCCAGCCTTATATCAATGGACAAATGCGACTGATGCTTTTCTGTTCACACCCCTTGTCCCGGCTGTCCGTAATTATCAGTCGCCTCTCCGCTTATATCAATGGACAAATGCGACTGATGATTTTCTATTCGCACCACCTTGAAGAGTGCTTCCTAACAGGTCGCCGCATAAACCTACATGTTTGCACCGTCCCATTCTTCATATTTCTCATGAAGACCGTAATTATCAGTCGCCTCCTCCAGCCTTATATCAATGGACAAATGCGACTGATGCTTTTCTATTCGCACCACCTTTACGCATTACGCATTACGCACCGATCGCTACATGGAGCGATCGGGATAATGAATTTTATTCGCATTCGCATTCGCATTACGCATTACACGTATATGGAATGTAGCTCATAGGTTTCAAGGCGTTTCGATTTTTTGTCGCATTCGCATTCGCATTCGCATTACGCATTACGCGTATATGGAATGCGCCCTTTATACGTTATATGTTGCCAGGACGTAAAACTCCAATAACCAACAAACCAACGCTCGACCCACCGGTGTGGCCCCGGAACATGACCTCTTTAAACTTTTGAAGCGCATGCCCGCTGGCTTTATATCAAACACGGGGAAATGGTAACAACAAAGAGAATGCATTGACTCTATAGGCCTACATCATATATATACCCAATACACTACACACTCACTAACATTGTAGGTTGTACAGTGCACACATTGCACTATAAACTAGACACTATGTGCTATACACTATGTACTGTAATTATGTACTATAATTATGCACTATAATTATACACTATAACTATACACTATAACTATACACTATAACTATACACTATAACTATACATTATAACTATACACTATAACTATGCATTATACGTTATACACCACAACTATGCACTATATCAATACACTATAACTATCCACTATATCTACGCACTATAGCTATGCACTATAACTATGCACTACAACTATGTACTATTACTATGCACTATACATTATACATTATGCACCACAACTCTGCATTATAAACGTACACTATAAATTATTATGCACTATACCTATGCACTATACATTATACACCACAACTATACACAATAACTATATACTATAACTATACACTATAACTATGCACTATAACTATGCACTATAACTATGCATTATATATTATACCCCACAACTATGCACTATATCAATGCACTATAACTATCCACTATATCTATGCACTATAACTATGTACGATAACTCTGCACTATAAGTATAACTATGCATTATAGCTATGCACTATAACTATGTACTATTACTATGCACTATGCATTATAATTATACACCACAACTCTGCATTATAAATGTACATTATAAATTAGTATGCACTATACCTATGCACTATACATTTTGCACCACAACTATACACAATAACTATATACTATAACTATACACTATAGCTATGCACTATAACTATGCACTAAACATTATGCACCACAACTATAGACAATAACTATATGCTATAACTATACACTATAGCTATGCACTATAACTATGCACTATACATTATGCACCACAACTATACACAATAACTATATGCTATAACTATACACCATAGCTATGCACTATAACTATGCAATATGAATTATGCACCACAACTATGCACTAAAACTATACACTATAACCATACACTATAGCTATGCCCCCTAACAGTGTATTATAAATTATACATGGTAGCAGGGTGGGGGTGGTCGGGGGGTGAGACCCCTAGCAGGAAGAGCAGTCCGCCCACACCTACCTCGATAGGAGGGAGGATGTGGCAAGGTGCTTATTACAATATGATATACATATAATAGTTACCAACATACTATTAATAAGGAACAACAAGAGCATGATAGTGGATAGAAAGGATATATTCTCTGGCCAGAGGAAAAAATGTCAGTGGTACAGTGAGTGAGGATAGCGGCCGCTGAGGCGTGGGCGAGCAGGTGGCGGCAAGGGGGGGTGGGGAGGTCATGAGGTACCAATAGATGACCTAATGAGTAGAGGTGACCAGCCGATGAGTTAGTGGCTGGGAAGTAGATGGATCTTCCGGTTTATTATACTCGTATAAATCTATAATGGCTTATACAACATATATATATATATATATATATATATATATATATACATACATGTGCTACTCCTGATAAGGTACTTATCACCATATATATATCCTTTGGTGCGACAGACAGTGATCAACATCCGGTGGAGGCAAGTTGGGCTACAGGTGGCGCCACAATTATAATGTTGGGTCTTACGGATTATAGCAATATAATAATAATATAGTAATATTCACTTCTCTATCTTTATACTGGAATAGTGCGTCATACATCGCATATATTTGTGCTTTTAATCCAACCCCAAAATAGCTAAACAGTAGTAAGCCTTTGGTATATAGCGAGCAGTGAGAGGTGGCGCCACCATCAGAGCTGAGGTTGAGTAGGTTGGAGCAGTAAATGCTCGGGCTCCATCACCCGATCACTGGTGGGTGGAGCTGAGGAGCGAGTATGGAATTCCGGGTTATTATACTCGTATAATCCTTATACAGCATACATACCATATAGATGTGTATATATATCAAAGGCTTACCACTGTTTCGCTATTGTGTGTGCAAGTCTGTAAAGTTACGGGGATATAAATAAGGACATGTTCCCACCCTTGACTGGACATTGTAATTTATGTACAAGTTTAGCTACCTATTCACAATTTCAGTGCCGTCGTTCCCATTTCTCTCACTTATGCCACAGGCGAGGGGTCAGGTTTCACGTTTAAGGCACTGTCACACTATGACGTAACGACGTCAGCGTAGGCACAACGTGAAAATAATTATATTACGTTGAAGTTCTCAGCGTAGTAATCAAATTGCGGCACAAGTTTGACGTCGATGCAGTGTAGTTGACGTTAGTCTAAGGTTACCGGAACGTGGGCCGACATCAGTCAAAGCACCCGACCCAAGGCGACACGTTCACACCACGTTCAGAACACGTTCGAATGACGTCACAGATGTTGCGTGCATGCTAGAGGGTCGTCAACGACATCAAGTACGTCCGGACACGTTAGGAAAGCGTTGGCGCGATGTTCGCCACGCATCACAGATGCGTTCAGCCGACGTTGTAATACGTTAGACCAGCGTTGACTTAACGCTGGCCACACGTTCCTCCCCAACTGTGCGACGTAAGGGAATGTGGATCTAACATCACCGACATAGCTGTGACGCTCGTCTAACGTGGGCCTAACGTCAGCATGACGTGATCCCGGCTTCACATCGAGCTATGTCAAAAGTTTTGGACATGTTGAAAACCTTGACGTGTGCCGACGTAACGTGACGTAGCTTGACGTCAGTCTGACATCGGAATAACGTAACCCAATGTACCTCAACATAATGAGGAAACGTCACCTACGTCAGGCTTACGTTGGCTCTTATGTCGTAGTGTGACAGCCCTATTAACAGTTTCCTTGAAGTAACCCGGGATTGGCGCCTTATACGGCACCCCTTCACTAATACTTTCAGAAACATATAACAAAGTTCTTCACTAACAATCAACCAACACACAAAGCAGTGCTTCACTAACACTTTTGTTTCTTTTTTCTTGAAGATTTGTTCTGCCTATCATGATGGATGAGTCTGAATAGTCAGTCTTGTTTTCACCATCAGACAGTTGGTCGATAGAAAGCCTGAGCCTACACTTTTACCAACCCAAGGGGTTTTTAACCTCCCACACCACATAGACATGGTATGAGAGCAACTGGCCTTTGATGACGCTGCAAGTTATACACAGCGGTGGAAATCCAAATTGGCAGAGGCGATGGCTTGGGTACATATCTCAAACACACCACAGCTTCCCTAAACCGCCACATCTACACACATATATTAATCAATGTATTGCTGTCCTCTGGGACAGCAATACCCCATATTATTTGTTGAGGATTTATGTCCTAGCAACAGCTAAGGATGGATACCCATTTGTAACCGTCTGCAATTATGCTGCTGCCCCACTGGGATACTGCATCAATGTCATCATGATCCAATATCCTACTCAGTCACATTATTCTGATGGTGAGCAAGTCAGTCTTTAGATGTTGCCAGGATGTAAAACTCCAACAACCAAGCAACCATGGTTGCCGAGTGAGAGTAAGATGTAACTTGCTGAACGTGACCCTGTGCAACGACTAGTCGATTATATAAGCGTGGCTTAAGGTTTCCCACATATCTATTCTGTGTGGCTTTACTTTAAACACCAGCACACACACAGAGCCAGCTTAAGGCCCTGTCACACTACGACGCTTCTCGCCAGCGACCCGGCGACGTGTGGTGTTTTTGACCGAAAATGGGTGAAATATCGAGACACACTGAGGGCGCGTTATGCGCGCGTCGGTACACGTCGGTACACGTCGGTACACTATCCTTGATGTTGATGATCAGCACAAAATGCCGGCGCGCGTTCCCTATCGCCCAAGGTTTCAAGCATGTAAAAAAAAAAACAACGACCGCCAGCGCGCGCAAATATATGAGTAAGGACGTCGAGTTCCGTTGGACGCGCCGGAATAACGTTATGGGAATGCTAGGCAGACGGTGTGCGCACGGGCGGGTCGTCTCCACACGTTACAGCAAACTGGGGCATTTTTGTTTTACGCCCTAGCAACATTTAAGGTTAGATGAAGACGTCGCGCCAAACTTTTTTTTTTTTCCCCCCAACGCGTCGACACACATTTCGCGCGGGCATAATGCGCCACACTGACGCCGATCTTTTTCCCCAAACCGCCGAAAAGTTGGACATTTCTCGACGCGCAACATTTTATTTTCAACGCTGACTGGTCGCTGGGAGAAGCGTCGTAGTGTGACAGGGCCTTTAGCAAATAACACAACTACAATGCAGCCTTGACTACAGTTTTTGAATTCTTGACAGTCGTGCATGTCGTTACTGGTCAGCAACAGCTGGGTGGCCGAGTGGGTTGGAGCGTCCGTCTCCCGTGCTGGTAGATCGTGGGGTCGTGGGTTCGAGTCCCGGTCGAGTCAAACCAATGACTTTAAAATTGATACTTGTCGCTTCCTAGCCAGGCGCTCGGCATTATTAGGATAGGGCAAGGACTGGTGTGCTCAGTGTCAGGATAATGTGACTGAGTGGGATATCAGGTCATGGTGCCGGCGGCCTGGTTTCCCAGTGGGACAGCACTATAAAGTCGCCATGAGTGCGCACTGTCACAAGTCGGTACCCATCCTGATATGACCTTAGATGTTGCTAGGATGTAAAACAACAACAAACAAACAAACAAACAAACAGCCAGTGATGCAGGGTCGTAGTTAGCGGGTGACAATGGGGAAGTCCCCCCCCAAAAAAAAACCTCCACCTCCCCCTACCCCCCCCCCCCCTCCCCCAAGTAGGTAACCTCCCTTAAATGGCTGGAAATGGCATATCCGAGCCTCTATAGATTAAAATTTGACCCCCACCCGAACAAGTACAGGGCCGCCAACATTGGAAAATGAAAAACCAGAAGATCTTATTGGGGGTATCTGGGAGTACTCCTCCAGAAAAATGTTAAAATCTTAGATGCTCTGTGGTGCATTATAGACACAATAATCCGTAAGCTTTATATTATTTTGGAAAATGAAAAACAAGAAGATCGGTGTAAGGTGGTGATGGGGACATAAAATAAACTATACCTTGCGGTGAAACCATAAGGGTTGTCAACCCTGCAAGTGGCTCAAGCCTTTAGCACTCATTCGTCCTAAGAATTTCTCTCCCGCCAAAGAAATCTGCCACACCAAACAAAAAGTCCTAGCTACGGCCCTTTGATGTGAACGCCAGCGACAGAGTGAACCGACGCGTTGACTTTGTACCATTCTGCTACAGTTTCACCGGGAAAGATTTAAAAGTTAAATGAAAGACAGTTTTTTTCTCTCTCTACTCTCTCTACTCGCTCTACTCGCTATACTCGCTCTACTCTCTCTGCTCTCTGTACTCTCTGTACACTCTGTACTCTCTCTACTCTCTGTACTATCTGTAGTCTCTGTACTCTGTACTCTGTACTCTCTATACTCTCTGTAGTATCTGTAGTCTCTGTACTCTGTACTCTCTGCACTCTCTGTACTCTCTGTACTCTCTCTACTCTCTCTACCCTCTGTACTCTCTACTATCTGTACTCGCTCTACTCTCTTACTCTCTCTCTGTACTCTCTGTACTCTTTCTACTCTCTCTACTCTCTTTACTCTCTCTACTCTTTCTATTCTCTCTACTCTCTCTACTCTCTCTACTCTCTCTACTCTCTCTACTCTCTCTACTCTCTCTACTCTCTCTACTCTCTCTACTCTCTCCTCGCATGCGGGGGATCGGGAGTTCGGTTCTCGGTAGAGTCAAACCAATGACTTATAAAATTGATAGCTGTCACTTCCCAGCCTGGCACTCGGCATTAATTAATAGGATATGGCAAGGAATGGTTAGCTCAGTGTCATGATAATGTGACTGAGTGGAATATTGGATTATGGTGCTGGTGGCCTGATTTCCCAGTCGGGTAGCACTATAAAGTTTCCATGACCGTGAAGTTGGTACCCGGCCTGATATGACCTTAGATGTTGCCAGAACGTAAAATTCCAACAACCAACCAACTCTCTCTCTCAGCGAACATATTTGTTATATCAAACTTCCCACTTAGTGCTGCTATATGCCTAGCAACGAGAGCCACATCATAATTCAATATGCCCGAGGTTTTGCAATGCTTTGTCTAATGCTGGGTTTCACCTGTACTGACAAGCCGACCCGACGGGTCCAGTTAGTCAGGAACCGACGCAAATCAGTTTAACTGAAACAGTTAGCACACAACACCAACCAACTAACTCTAAAACACCCCTCACTAAGCACTAATCACTAATCACTAACCAGTAGTAATGCACATCAAGATTGGTTGGTTGTTGGAGTTTTTCTTCCTGGCAACATCGAAGGATGGGTACCGAATATCAGGATGGGTACCGTCTTGTGACAGTGCGCACTCATGGCGACTTTATAGTGCTGCCCCACTGGAAGACCAGGCCACCAGCACCATGACCTGATATCCCACTCAGTCACATTATCTGTGACAATGAGCCAACCAGTCCGCACCCTATCCTAATAATGCTAAGCGCCTGGCGAGGAAGCAACAAGTATCAATTTTTTAAGTCATTAGTTTGACTTGACCAGGGTTTGAATGCGTTGGTTCGAATACCAGAATCTACTAAAATGGGAGATGGATGCTCAACTCATTCCACCATCCCGTATCTAGGTAGGGGTGAATCGTGTTTTCTAACTGCAATGCAATGTGGCCTGAAGATTAATCAGTACTCCAGTGCTGAATCCCCCAACCCCCCCAAAAAACACCAACCAAAACACAAAAATGTATGTGCCTGTACAAATTTCGATCAGCACAAAAAAAAGAGAAAATTAATAGATCTGGCATTGTCTAGTCTTCTACACTGCATAACTTGTCCGACCGAATAAGGTTGACAGATAGAACTAAGACCTGACAGCCGACGCCAGCCTTCTAGGGGTCAGGTCGGCTCCTGTCTCGTTGGTCAACGCCCCGCATTAATTAAGTGCGCGGGCCGTACCGAACTAGACCGGAATGAGTTGCGCTTATCGGAATACAATAGGGTTTAGTCCCAGGAGATCATCCCATAAGCCCACCTACTTGCAGTCTGGAAACACGAGAAAGCCGACATGGTGAATTATTAATTAACATAACATGTCAGCCAATTTGTGTGTTGTCTGAATATAATACACATTGTGCCTCGGATTAAACGATACTCTAGTGCGTGGCTGCACGATATCCCTTTCTTTTTTCTTTTTTGGTTTTGAACAGCGCCATTAGCCGTGGGGCGGCAGCGATAAACAACAGAAAGCTCATACAAAAGAACGCCTAAGAAATCCCTATATAATTGGAACTTAATTAGTGTTCTTGGGAGCGATGAAAATGGGAAATATTGTGCCTAGAGTGGGACTCGAACCCACATCTCTTTGCATTCTGGGCCAGTTTGCTAGCCATTACACCACCTAGGCTCCCTGATGTCATCACATTACCCGTGACTACCTGTTTATGTGGCTCCTTGCCTGAGAGGTCAGTGCAGACTACTACACTCATCCCCCTGGAATTGTAAGTCTTTTAATGCTTACAATTACATACATACAGGCAATGCACTTACATGTTTGTACACAGGGTAGATTCAACAACTTACAACGAGTAGCTTGTTCAGGATCATGGTCACGGCAACCAGTGTCGTGGGGAGTGATGAAAATGGGAAATATTGCGCCTGGAGCAGGACTCGAACCAACATCTCTCTGCATTCTGGGCCACTGTGCTAACCATTACACCACCTAGGCTCTACCTGTCTATGCGGCTCCTTGCCTGAGAGGTCAGCGCATACCACTACATTAGCTTCAGTTCACGCAGAACACCCATGCAGGTTCAGACTCCCTGCATAAGACCACAATCCAGCTAACACACATGCACATTCGCACCAATCAACTTGTATTTCACTGCACACAATTGTCTGTTCGAGCAACATGACAAATCCAGGTATGAAGCCAGGCCAAATTACATCCGGCCACTGAGGCTCCGAATGAAACCTCATTTGGAGGCCTTGGGCATGGATTTGGAGGTGTTGGAGGATGCCAAAGTCCCAGAACATCCCCCCTGGTCGTTGAGAAAGCCATCGGTTATCCTCCGACTCACGGAATTGAGGCAGTCTGGGACACATCCACTCATACCAAGGACTCATGCAAGATTCAAGGCCAGTTTGCAGACCACTCTCCATATACACTGATGGTTCGAAAGACCAAAGCCGGGTAGCTGCTGCGGCAGTCTGCCGATGGGAAAAATTTGGTGTACGTTTGCCCGATCAGAGCTCGATTTTCACTGCAGAAGCCCGAGCACTCCTTCTCGCTTTGGAGTGTATCGAGGTATCCAACCACACTAACTATGTTATATACAGTGATTCGTTCTCTTGCCTCCTGGCTGTTGCTGGACTGAAAACGAATCACCCTATTCTAGCAACGGTCATTTATAAAATGAACCAACTGACAACGGATGGGTATGACATCCACCTGTGCTGGGTGCCTGGCCATGCCGGCATACAAGGAAACGAACGAGCTGATCGGGCTGCGAAGAAGGCCCTGAACTGTGATCTTGAACCGTGTCTGATCCCTCACTCTGATCTGAAACCACTAATAGCCACCCACATAAAATCCAAATGGCAACATGAGTGGGATGAAAACATTAATAAACTTAAAGAAATTGAACCATCTGTGGGAAAGCCACCACAGACTCATGCGGGAGGTCGGCGGGACCAAGTGGTCCTTAGCCGCTGCCGTATTGGCCACTCGTGGCTTACACATGCTTTTCTGCTCAAGGGGGAACCTCCCCCTGAATGTATTGGGTGTCAGTCCCCGCTGACACTCAAACACATTTGACTAAGTTGCGTTGATTTTTTGGCCCTGCGCCAACGGTTCTACACTGCAGACAGTATGCATGACCTTTTTACTAAGGTAAAACAGGAAAACATTTTAGCCTTTTTGAGGGCAGCTGGACTGTACCACCTCATATAGTTTACTAAATAGATTCTATCAATTATTAATAAAACTTTTCTTTTTCTATGGGAATTTGTTTCCCTTGACCACAAATATATGATTGTGAGCTTTCTAATTTAATGAGTGTCTATTGGCACATAATTGATTGTCTGCTTTTACATGTAAAAGCGATGGTTTGAACAAAAAAACTAACATTTCTCGCTGTGAATATGGCCTATGCTGCCGACACGGCGTAAAGCAGCCACCAATCAATCAATCAATCATGTATTTCACTGCTGGCGATAATATAAGTTACTACTGGTTATGTTTTCTATCACCAGTTCTTTCCCCCGGTTTCAACCATCAATTTCGGTGCTATTTATTAGGCCGTGCATACATAGACTGTTCCCTTGTGGCATGTTCCCTTGTTCTATGTTCGCTTGTGATGCTCCACACAGAGAATGAACATGTTCATTTTCTATGTTCCTGGTCAGTACGCCACATGTGCACAAGGCCATACATACCCTGGGTCCAACCTATGGGAATGACCACTAAGCAAAATGCAGGTTCATTGTCTGTGTTGCGCATCTCAAGGTCACAAGTGAACACGGAACAGGGGAACACTCCACAAGAGAACAGTCCATGGATACACAGCCTTATGGGGAAGCAATATATGTAGCTTAGAATTAGTGTGTCACTGTTGGGATTAATATTGGTAACTTAATGCTATGATTTTATTGTAGAAGTCTATCTGTATCCCAGTATTGGTGCTTTATTCCAGGGATCCAATATCTGTAGTTGTGAAAAATTGTGGTTTTGAAAACCTCACAAAAACATCTTTCCACAACTAGTCTGTTACATATTGTATATGGACATGAAGAAAACTAATTACTTGTTTAAATAATAAAATACTACGCCATGTGTGGCCATGAGGAACTACCTGTAACTAAGTCAGGGTTTATCCACCTTAAGGTGCTATTACCGAGTAGTTCAAAGTAACACTTTTCATCAAAGCTGCATAGTCCGATGAAATGATCAAATTAAAAAATATCAAAGCAGTCACCTAGATTTTGTTCTATATATCCAATTTATGTACTTGTGCGCTTAGTAAGTAGTTGACCAGTCGGGATGGCTGAATGATTTAAGCGTCCGTCTCCTGTTTAGGGAGATCGGGGGATCCGAACCCATGGCTTCATGGGTTCGAACCCTGGTCGAGTCAAACCAAAGACTTCAAAATTGATACTTGTCGCTTCCTAGCCTGGCCCTCGGCATTATTAGGATAGGGCAAGGACTGGTTGGCTCAGCGTTAGGATAATGTGACCGAGTGGGATATCAGGTCATGGTGCTGGCAGCATTGTCTCCCAGTGGAGCAGCACTATAAAGTCGCCATAAGGGCGCACTGTCACAAGTCAGTACCCGTCCTGATATGACCTTAGATGTTGCTAGGATGTAAAACAAGAAACAAATTAAGGAGTTGATACTACGTAGAAGAAGGCAGTACTACTACTAAGTTATTTTAATAGAATCTGTTCTGCTGAAGCCTATGATGGGATTTTAATGTGTTTGGCAAAATTAATTTAGCATGTTAATTTACACTTCAAATATTTTCAAAGTTAGCTCTTTAAAATAAAAGTTACTTTAAGCAAAATTAAATAGATTATGAACATCAACATAATGTGTTTATCTCAGACAATGACAGTAACCAAAAACCATCGGACTATACAACTTTACCTCTAGTAGTAATACTCTGTTTATCCCAGAAAATGACAGAAATAGTACCTTACCGTGGATTTTTCATCTGTTAAATAGATGCCTGTGTTACGCAAATATACTAAAGAACCCATTAGAAAAAGTGTCAGAAGTTATGGTTATGGAAATAACTAAATGATTTTACAATCGAATGTGCTGAATATATTGTTAAAATACTTATTTATCATAGTCCTCTACTTTTGTTTTGGAGTGAAGAATTGATGAATATACTTTAAAAGATAAATCAAGAACATTCAGTGGTGGCCATCTTGATTTGTTGTTGTTGCATTCTCTCCCAGTTCAGCAACTCTATCTCAATATTGATCAACACTGCACACTGGAACAAACATATCCACAGCTTGTTTATAGTTAATTCATACCGAGACCATTTTAACTCAGATTTAAACATGGTTGTCACTCACCCCTGCCCTGGATGGGAGTGAATATTTGATCTAGGATTGATTGTTGGAGTTTTACGTGCTGGCAACAACTAAAGTTATATCAGGATGGGTACTGACTTGTGACAGTGTGTACTCATGGCGACTTTATAGTGCTGTCCCACTGGAGACCAGGCCACCAGCACTATTACCCAATATCCCACATTTTCCTGACACTGAGCTAACCAGTCCTTGCCCTTTCCTAATAATGCAGAGTGCCAGGCTAGGAAGCGACAAGTATCAATTTGATGTCATTCATTTGACTCGACCGGGAACCGAACTCCCGACCTTCCGCACACGAGGCCCACGCTCTACCGAATTGTGTAAATACCAAGACACCTGTAACTCTTATGCCAAGTACACACCTACCGTTTACGATTCGCGCACTAAAACTCACGACTCGACCCGACCCGCTTAAAACTGAAAACAGGCCGATTCATTTTTCGAATCGCGAATCGCAATCATAATCGGCCCGTTTTAGCCCTAAAACTGAGTTTTTGGTCGGGAATCGCAATCGCTAGGTGTGCTAGGGGAGTGCACACCTCACAACTTTTGGGGAGTTTTAGATCGTATACGGTAGGTGGGTGCGGAAAAATGGTAGGTGTGTACCTAGCATAACGGCCGAAAGACCAGTGCTCTGGCGCTGGCAAAAGATTTATATGAATACAATTCATTTACCCCCCCCCCACCCCCCACCCCCCCAACAAAAATCCTTGTGGCTAGTATTGATGTGTCGCCACAGGGCGCTTCACAGACGGGTGTGGTTTCTGGCACCCACACAGCTCTCCCTTCGCCCGGGTGCGGCTTCATTCGCCAGGTGTTGCCATGACAACACTGGTTCCCGCAGTCTCAGACACATTTAGGGTTATTAATAGCCATCCACTATTCCATTGATGGTTATCCGTGCCGCGCAAGCCTCGCTCTGGTCTGGTGTTGTGCAGGTTGGTTGGTTGTTGGAGTTTTACGTCCTGGCAACATCTAAGGTCATATCAGGACAGGTACTGGCTTGTGACAGTATGCACTCATGGCTACTTTATAGTGCTGCCCCACTGGGAGATCAGACCGCCAACACCATGACCTGATATCCCACTCGGTAACATTATCCTGACATTGAGCCAATCTGTCTTTGTCCTATCCTAATAATGCTGAGTGCCTGGCTATGAAGCGACAAGTATCAACTTTTAAGTCATTGGTTTGACTTGATCAGGATTTGAACCCGTGAATTCGAATCCCACGATCTACCAAAACGGGAGACGGACGCTCAACTCATTCAGCCATCCCGTCTGGCCACTTTGTGTAGGACTCGTTTGAATAAACACCGGGTTTGGTGGTCGCTGAGTGGGTGGATAGAGAGCCTGCATCCCGTGCGGGAGGTCGCAGGTTCAATCGCTGGTGAGATGGGTTGAGCACCTTGTCTGGCGTTCAGCGTTCCTAAGTATTGGGCAAGTACTGGGGGGGGGGGGGGTGCTTCAGTTTCAGCATAATACGAGACTGAGTGGAACTTTGCGTCATCGTGCCAGTGGCATAATACCCTCAGTAGTGAGGCAGGACTATAAAGCTACAATGTGTACACACCGTCACAAGTTGGTACCTGCACTAAGGGCACGGAGCAGTGGAATGGGGAAGACAAATTGTCCGAGATTGAAATTTCCCTCGCTTAATCAACTAATGTAGCAACAGAAATCATGGATTTAGGGTCTTTCTGGTGAAACTGTACTATTACTGTCATTTAATCCTAATGACCCTTCTCAGCTGTTAGGGCAGAGACTAGTAATAGACTTTGAACAAACTCCTACTATCACTAAAAGCTAAATTGAATCCTTTTGTGTATGCCTTATATAAGTTATAACCTGGAAGAAAGAGTATAAAGAATGAAAGTAGAGACAGAGACAATGCCCTCAGGTTTATTATTTATAGTGGTACATGGATCTGGTAACAGTGGTATGGCATACCACCTGACCATGTTCTCCAATGAGAATCAAGCATTTACAGTTCCACCAATGAACATCAAGCATTCCTGTGTCACCATGGCTACAGTGATCTGCCCACCACGACCATGCAGCGTGGCTGCTGGCCACCACCTGCCTGAGCTGAGTGTGTGGTGATCCGTGACTAACAGAGGGGGGAGGGGGTAGTGGGTAGAGCTCCAAGTGCCTCTTACACACTATCTCTAGTGCCTCTTTCACACTATCTGACTAATACACAATGACTATTGACCATGAGTAAAGTATCACCAACAACTACATAAATACATTCATGCACCTGGCACTATATACCCTTTACCATTATAGACCATTTGCATTCCCCCACCAATGCGTTTGATCAGAATATTTTACAACGTACTCCGCCACTCCACTTCTTACCACCTTCCCGAAGCAGCACCGAAAGAAGTTGACATCACTACGTTGTACTCAAATTACCCATATCGTATCCATTAACCAGTAATGAATAATAACTTAAATCTAACGTGTTTTAATGGATAAGGTTTTCTGACTTCGAATAAAAATAATAATTAAAAAAATAATTTGTATTATATTTTTATAATCTCAATTTTAAATCAGTTATGAAGAATCTATCGCATTTCTGAAATCTAATATGATGTTAGAAGAATCATACGAACAACCCGCGATCATTTTTAGGTTAATCCAACCATTTTCAAACTTTTTGACAGTTTAGAGGTCTCATGTGACACTCTAGAGGTACATTTCCATCTCAAAGCACCGATCCTACATCAGCACAAACCAGATTTGGCATCAGCTACCATTTAGTCTCACATTGATACACCTGGCCACTTAGTCTATGTTTCCGACTGTCAAACTCGAAGAAACCTGAAGACGTCGATGGTAGACGCGTGGTTGTTCAACAGGTCTTCATTGAGTTAGCATTACGGATCTCAACCCTATGAGAAAACAAGGCTGAAGCAGTTTGAATCGATGACCTAGTTTCACAGACTATTTTCTTGCAAAACCTGACCAAATTCTTCGATTTCACCAATTGTTCATGGTGGTTCGCCAACATGGGTAATTTGGGCGCGAACAAGGATCCCTATGGTGGCGCCACCTGGGTTCGAATCCTCCCCACGGCCCCCTACAGGTCTCGTTCGGAACCAGCACTCCCGAGACCCTGACGTCACGATCCCACTCTCACGAGACTCTGACATCACGGACCCATCCTCGGATTGCTGGGAACCTCCACACATCACTTCCACTCTGGCAGCCACCTGTTGCTGCTCGGCGCTTGGCGTTATGAGATCAGGACAGGGATTGGGCGCACAGTGTCAGGATAATGTGACTGTGTGGGACATCAGGTCATGGTGCCGGCGGCCTGATTTCCCAGTGAGGCAGCACTATAAAGTCACCATGAGTGCGCGCTGTCACAAGTCGGTGCACGTCCTGGTATGGCCTAGGGTCTTACTGGGGTGTGAAACTACACCAACCACCCAGCCTCCCCTGGCCCTCTCAGAGGACTGTGGTTGGGCTCCTTAGGCTGCCTTTTTCCTTCCTCCCCCTAACCCCCCAAATTCCTCTGATCACTACCCATTGGAAGCCAACTCCCGACCACATGGGACTGATTTCAGCAGTGCCCATTCAGTGCTGCAGATTTGCAGCCTTCAGCACACCAATGCGACTGAAAACTCCCCAAAAACAACAAATACAACACTCCAGCAGCCCCACAAGCAGCTCACCACCTCAACTCATGACCTGCCCTCGTGTTGTGGATAATCAATGTATCCAAAGTTACTTCAAAGCCAGTTCACTCCATGGCTTAAATATTGGAAATCCATAACGATGCTATTTTACGATAAGCCACAATAAACAATCCCAGTCTCAGTTTGGGACGCCACCAGTACATTATGAGAGACAAATAAGTGTTCACACTTCCTGTCTACCATTCGCTATTTCGCTATTATGGGTATCTTTTTAGGGCTGCATTAATTTAGTCCTCAGGAAGGACTGAAGCTGTGACCCAGCATGCTGGATTGTGGCATCAGCCTACATACCGGAAGTTGCGGATTGGTGGCCCTCCCACTGACATCCTGTGGCCCTCCCACTGACATCCTTCAATATTGACCCTATGCTTTAAACGTACTTAGCACCTATAACCATATGTGTGCTGCCGGCTTATTTGGGGATTACGTTCTAGCAATACCTGCGGTCATATCGAAACGATCGATTGCCAATCTTCGACAGTGTGCACGCGTGGTGACTTTATAGTGCTTCCTCACTGGGAGACTGTGTGTATATCGCCAACATACTGACCCGATATCCCACTCAGTTAGATATTGAGCAAAACAGTTCTGGTAATTCAAAGAGCCAGGCTAGATCGTGACAAGTATCAATTTAGTAAGTCTTTGGTTTAGTTGAATTATGTCAGTATCAGTGATATCCCACTCAGTTAGATATTGAGCAAAACAAGTAAATCTTTGGTTTAATCGAGTCCACACATATACCTATAAACATATCACTATATTGTATGCAGTTTTACTATTGCAACTGAGAGCTTCATCTATTTAAAAAACACAAGTAAAACGCAACTAAAATGTAGTTTATTTATTGAATAATGCCTTTTGTCAGTATCAAACAATTTACTGGATGTTTGGGAGACCAGTGCTGTGGTGCTGACAAAAGAGATTGTTCATTGAGTAAACTCATCATCATCATGCTGGCGGTCGCGATGCGACAAAGACTGCTTTCATTACTTGACTGCCGCTCTCCTGCGGTTGTACATTTCATGAAAGCTGCCTGCAAAAGTGTTGAAGTGCTGCTGGCTTTTGCAAGTTACCAGCGGCACTCTCTCGGGGAGCAAATAGAGGTTTCACACCGGCAAGAACATGTCAAGACAGGCGCAAAACTATTTGTCCCTGCAGTGGCTGGTCGGGAGATGTTGGGAGTTCCATATATCAACCGCCCTTAATGCTGTCACAGTGACATGGTTTTCTGTTCAGGGTTTGCTCCCTTAGCCTTCGGTTCTGTCAAGAACCTGTACCACAAGGCAGTGGTTTACAACTCTGCAGGGCAGGGACGCTAAACTCCCTGAGGTATTGCAATACCTGCAATACCTGCATACCTGAGTAAACTACATTTAGTAAAATGGGGTGTGCTGCACACAATGCAGCACATTCCACTTCCCTATCACCATGTACAAACCAAATGTGATCTTTTTAAATGTCATCAGACACAACTCAGAATAGAGTAAGGCCGTGTACCGGACTAAATATTTGAGGATACTCTATTTATAAATATGATCAATTAACCAGTTCATTAATTAGTTAACCAGTGAAGTAAGGCCCGATGGAAAATCTCATTCAACTTGGTTGCTTCTTTTTTTTTGGGGGGGGGGGGGGGGGGGAGAAGTTAGTGCTGAAAAAAAATGTCATTCAACTGCAATAACATGATTGGTGGAAAAAACCCTCCCCAAGCAAAAAAAGAATCTTGAAGTACTTGTGGTTTTTGAATATTTCGATTTTTTTCTGAAACAGTGCTATTGAGACTCCACTAAGTGGTTTCTTGGTAAACCAGCCGACAATTGGATACGTGACATGTTCAGTGTGCAGGTGCTCTTATGGCGGCATATTGATTCCCCAGATTAGCGCCTTTTGTGCCTGCCTCTCTTTCAGATACCACCGGACGTGGTAGTCGAATCGTAGAGCGCAGACTTCCCATGCGGAAGGTCGGGGGTTCGAATCCCAGCCAAGTCAAACCAATGACTTATAAAATTGATACTTGTCGCTACCTAGCCTGGCACTCGACATTGATAGGATAGGACAAGGACTGGTTAGCACAGTAATACGAGACTGTGTAGGATATCTGGTGATGGTGCCAGCATCCCGGTGTCTCAATGGAGCACCACTATAAGGTTGCCATGAGGGCACGTCACAAGTTAGTACCTATCCTGATATGACCATATATGTTGCTCGGATGCAGTGGCCGAATCGGTAAAGCGCAGACCTCCCGTGCGGAAGGTCGGGAGTTCAATTCCTGGTCAAGTCAAAGCAATGACTTACAAAATTGATACTTCTGGCTTCCTAGCCTGACGCTCATCATTATTAGGATAGGGCAAGGATTGGTTAGCTCAGTATCAGGATAATGTGAATGTGCAGGGTATCGAGTCATGGTGTTGGCAGCCTGGTCTCCCAGTGGGGCAGCACTATAAAGTAGAGTTGGGCAACTAAAGTTTTAGTTGCCAGGACGTAAAACTCCAACAACTAACCAACCAACCTTAGATGTTGCTAGGACATAAAACAACAAGCAAACTCTTTTAGATAGCCCATTGCGCGTGGCCCGCGGTCTGTCAACACCTTAACAAATGGCCCCGTTCAGTGTGGAACTTCCGCCCTGCCGGTAGAAGGCGCCATTGTGCCGGTACATTAAATCCTGATGAGTTATCTATCATCCCTGCCAGGTGGTTAGTAGTTCTACCAGTTAACATGCCACCGGATGCGGTGGTCGAGTCGATAAGACGCAGGATTCCCATGCGGAAGGTCACACATTTGAAACCCAGTCAAGCCAAATCGATGACTTACAAAATTGATACTTGTCGCTACCTAGCCTGGCGTTTGCCATTATTAGGATAGGGAATGGAATAGCCCAGTATCCGGATAATGTGGGAAATCAGGGCATGGTGCCAGCAGCCTGGTCTCCCACTGGGGCAGCACTATAAATTCGCCATGAGTACGTGCTGTGACAAGTCAGTACTTGTCCTGATATTACCTTAGATGTTGTGGACGTAAAACCCCAGCACACCAGTTTAATCGGTTTCCTTCATCGGGGTGTTTACATGCTAGCAAAATGTATTATCATTATTATCAGGAAGGGTACCAATTTGAAACATGCGCGCACAGTCAGAATCAGTTTATAGTGTTGCCTTCATTATACCATGCTGCCAAGCTCCATGGCCAGGTAGCCCACTCACTAACATTATCCTGATGGTGAACCAATCGTTGCCATATTGCAGTAAATGCAGAGCGCCAGACAAGGCGGCAACAAGTATCAATTTGTGATACATTTGTGTGACTCGGCTGGGGATCGATCCCACCACCTCCCGCACTAGAAGCGGGTACCCTACTCACTCGGCCATCCAGTCTGGTCTCTGGTTAGTAGTCGTAAAGGATTACTGGTGTATAGCACCTACTCGCCGAATAGAATGTATATTGGTGGGACAGGATGACACAGTAAATAGCGTGTCCGCTTCCAATGTCTATATATGGTGAGGGTCGCGGGTTCGGTGTCCGGCTGAGTCAAACTATAGACTTATCACATTAATACTTGTCAAATCCGTGCTTGGTGCTTCGCTATAAAATAAGGTAAGTGCCGGTTGGCTCAGGATCAGGATATATGTGACTGAGTGGGCTATTGTGTTATAGTGCTGGTGACACTATATCCCAATGGGACAGCACTGTAATGATTGATTGATATCAGTGAAGGCTCGATTCACGGTGAACCACAGCACCATTAAGACACTATGTGTGAATGCAGTCTAAATCGATATGCTTAATATGTTTAGCCATATATGACCCCCCCCCCCCCAATAACCGATGTTTACTTTTTGTGCTGGGTGGTCGCTAATTTCACAAACAAAAAAGAACAAAAAAAGCTGTCTAAATCGTGTGAATGCCGTGAACCACAATATTAGGCCGCTTCTTCCACTGACGTTATTGCAGATTGTGCACTTGTTATCGTCTATTGTTGTTTGCTTTGTTAAAGTGCCAGACATAATCAGGGGGGAGCGGGACGTAGCTCAGGCAGTAGAGTGTTCGGTGTCGGTCATCCGATCGATCATACTCCGTGGACCCATTTGCAGTTTGGGCTATTTTCCATTCCAACCAGTGGTCCACAACTGGTTCATCAAAGGCTGTGGTATGTGCTGTCCTGTCTGTGGGAAAGTGCATATAAAGTACCTCTTGCTGTTTATCGGAAAGAGTAGCCTATATGGCGGCTGCAGGTTTCCTAAAAGAAAAAAGGTTAGAATGACCATATGTTTGACGTCCAATAGCTGATGATAAAAATCAATGTGCTCTAGAGGCACCATTATATAAAACAAACTTTTTTTTTAGACATAATCAAAACTCCTTCAGACATTGCTGTGCATGCGCTTAAAGGCCCGTTTATAGTTTTGACGGCATGTGATGCTGTCAACTTTACCCCGGTTGGCGCCGTGTGACGGCGCAAAATGGTGGGGAGTGCTACAAGTGGAACGTGGCTGTGAAAGTCTGAATGCTTTGATGCACACGGTCGCCAACGTCGACCTATTGACGCTATTCACGCCGTGGCCATGTTGAAACCAGACCGAGGCCACATACACATCTGCGACTGCGAGGCGCCACTGTATGAAAAGTGATGCGAATACTTTTTCATCAACCAATACCTCTTGAAATCACTCAAATTTGAGGGTATTAATTTTTTTAACTACCATTTTCATCTTTGCATACCTGTTTTCTATCTATTGGCCAATTTCCATGAAGATTGGGTGACCCTTGCATGGTGATTTTACCATTCTTTAACTACAATGTGACTGTCAACTTCAAGTCTGCATAGTTATGGTGGTATCATGTACCATGCAGCACTGTCAGCATAGTTATCTGTGTAACACAGTTAAGCAACTAGTCTTAGTAATTAAAAGTTAATAAAAGCTTTAAAAAGCTTAAAATATATAAAAAATATATATATATTAAGAAAGTTATGCAATTCTGAATTTAAGAAAAGATTGGCAACCAGGGTGAGCGACTTTGTTGACATTGCCTACTGAAATGCATCTGATCATCACTCAATCTTCATGAAAATTGACTAATAGATAGAGAAAAGGTATGCAAAAATGAATATGATAGTTTCAAAAGTGAATATCTTCAAATTTTACTCCTTTACTTTCTACAGTAGTTCATACATATCGGCACACAGCAGTGTCTTATGGCCATTTCCAATACCCGACATGTACGCAGCCTCATTCCGATGCCTAATAAGGGCACGCCTGAATAGTGTGAATTCTCTATGTCAATGCAGTAAATAAATTAGTGCTGCAGCAATGCTATGTCATTGCGGAGCATTTTTTGTTGTTGCAAAATAAATTTAAAAGCTTTCATTGGGTCGATTAAAAAGATCTTAATGCGCAATTGAAGAGGAAGATCTGAAGTATTTAATTCAACCTTTTTCATTTGAAAGGATTCAAAAGAAGAGATAATGGTGAAAGCTAGGATATTCTGAGTGTCAGTCTGAACTGCCGACGTATTGAAGCGCTGACCTTGAAAGTTCAACATAGTTGAACTCTGGGCAACGATTGCGCCATGTTGTGCAGTATAACGCCGTCAAGTGTCGACGTAAAGTCTATGCTGACATGAGAACCATACTTTGGCAAAAATGCTCTCCAAGCACAACTTTGCATGGCTTTGTTTTTGTATAACCAAATAATTATGTGCATGGAGAGTGTCTGGAGGTCATAGCTGTCCAATTCATGGGAAGGGGAGGTTACTATGGTTATGGGAACGGTTAGGGTATAATGACCAGGGTTAGTTGCTAAAGCGCCTGTCACACCTTACCGGATTGACTACCGGACACAACCGGACAAAGAATTTTCTAGTCCGTTGGTGTCCGGTATAAACAAGTACCGAAATGTGTCAAAATGTTGCAAAGGCGCCCGGTCGAAACGGACGCTAAACGGAGAAGGAATGTACATTAACAAATAGCCACCGGACTATAACCAGACGATAACTGCCGAAAAATACCGATAGACCCAATTCCCCTAACACTGTCAACGGACTTTGCCGGAAGCAAACCAGAGACGTAACGGATGGGTAACGGACATGAACCGGACAAAACGGACTAAACAGACTTAAAACGGACACCAACCTTACACATCAGTCCAGCGGTGTCCAGTACAAGTTTTGTGCATGTTCAAAACTTGACACCGTACACACCGGACACCACCGGAGGTAGAACGGAGCCTGATGAGTACCGTATATAAAACGGACATTGACATATTTCACCGGACAGTGTCCGGTTTGTATCCGTTTCCCCAGTCCGGTGAGGTGTGACAGGGCCTTTAGATATGAGCAGGGCTGTGAAAGGGTGAGGGACTGGATAACCTACATATAGGAAGTGCTATTTGATCTAATGTAAAATAGCTGTGTGATTCCCACCTTGCTTTTCGGGATGTTTTGTTGTTGCTATCTTTTAGCTGGCTTGGGCATTCGTCCATGACGGTATCCTCAGCCAAGATATCAGTTTTGTTGTTGTTGATAAAACAGTTTATTCATCAGAATATACATTGGTTTTCAGGGCCGAGGCATTGGTCTTCCGGCCGTTTAGATTATATTACAAATAGGTAGATAAGTTACAATACTATATATTGCTAATCTACTACATTGTATATTTGTCCGACTATGTGGAATGTCCGACTTGAGATTACTTATCATTATTGTGACTACCAATTGATTTTTGTTCTATGCATCTATACATCCACCCACCTACCCACCTACACACCCACAAACCCACACAGACACTCATGCACCACCTATACATCTGTGCACACCCACACACTAAGTACACCCACCCACTCACCCACACACACACACACACACTCAACCACCCACCCACAACAACACAACTATGCCGGAGGTCTAGCTTTCATACAGGCAGGAAAACGGCTGCATACACCCTGAGATTACAAATATTTGTTAAATTATTAAAATCTATGATGTAAATCCATGTATGCTCTATGTACTATAACATTTTATTCTATCGCCAAACAAATCTGCGTACAACCTGAAAATTCCTAACTAGGCCCCGGTATCCACACGAGTACCTCCACCAACCCCACCTACACACCCACACACCCACACACCTAGCCACACACCCAGTCACTGAAACCAATCCGCCAGCACCATGACCAGATATCTCACTCAGTCACATTATCCTGATACTGAGCAAACAAATCCTTGTCTTATCAAAAAATGTTGAGTGCCACGTTAGATAGCGATAAGTGTCAATTTAGTAAATCATTGGTTTGACTCAGCCATAATAATAATAATACAATATTTATTTCCACATGATCAATGTACACACAAGTTATTTTTTTTTGTGCTGGGTGTATTTATGCTGCCCATAACAGTTAAGTCTAATGACTTGTTTTTGCCGCTAGACAGTTGGTAGGTGATGTAGGTAGGTTGTGGTGTTCTCTGTGGCTGAGTGGTTAGAGTGTCTGACTTTTTTCTGGTCAGACTCCTAATCTGAAGGTCGGTGGTTCGATTCCCCATGCCCCCACCTCTGCCAATTTGGATTTCCACCGCTGTGGATAACTTAAAGCATCATCAAAGGCCAGTTGCTCTCATACCATGTCTATGTGGTGTGGGAGGTTAAACATCCCTTGGGTCGGTAAAAGTGTAGGCTCGGGCTTTCTATCGCCAAACTGTCTAATGGTGAAAACAAGTCTATTCAGACTTATCCATGATAGTCAGGATAAATCTTCAAGAAAAAAAAGAAAGAACAAAAAAAAGGTGGGGTCTTTGGGCTAGTTGGCCGCTGCTCGTTGAGTGTCTGAGATTATAGTGCATGGCATCACCGGAAGAATAACTACTGTGGGTAGCAACTCACTGTGATACAAACTCTGTGAAAAGGGTCTGTGGATTCGCTACAGTGCATCGCCCTATGCGCCGAATAGGCATGCTATAATCACAAGTATGGAATGACTTGTACCATCATCATCATCATGCTGTCGGTCGCGATGCGACAAAGACTGCTTTCATTACTTGACTGCCGCTCTCCATTTAGCTCTCTGCTGTGAGAGTGATGTCCATGAGTCAGTCTTAATGTCTCTCAGCTTAAGGTTTCTCTTGATCATATTTTCGTGCTATTTCAGGCCACATAGCACGGTTCATCTCGACCCACATATTGTTTCCTTCATTTACTTTTTAAACAAGACGAAAATAACACAAAAGTTTATTAAGTGATAATGAAAGTACAGATAAAAAGGACATTGCCAGATTTGTTAAATTTAGATTTATTGTGGTTTTACATCCTGGAAACATCTAAGGTCATATTAGTGGGCATATAGTAGTGGATATTATTATACCAGATATTTGGTTCTTGCATGCGGATTTTCACGGATATTTCCACGGATAATTTCATGGATGTTTTTTAACATGTTGGTAGAAATCTCTTCAGTCAACACAGTTAATCCATGTTATGTTGGTTTGAATGGAAAGTAGGTCAGGTAGAGTGTTCAGTTCAGAATAAGCAATCTGATTAGTACATGGTCAGTGGTTCAGAGAATGAACCTTACAAACAGATTGACAATGTATTCGCCCAATTCATGATTGTTCGTTTTGTTTGTTTGTTGGAGGTTTACATCTTGGCATCATCTAAGGTCATATCAGGACGGGTACCGACTTGTACCAGTGTGCACACATGGTGGCTTTATAGTTCTGCCCTACCGTGAGACGAGGTTGCTGGCACCATGACCAAATTTCTTACTCAGTCACCGATTTGGCTACCGCGTCCGGTACCAGTTCATAATGTTCATGAGAAGTAACCAGACTGAGCATCAAATAACTCCAGCTATATCGCCTCCGCGAGATTGGCCTGATTGGTTACTGGCCTCCCTGCATAATGGGTGTTTCAAACTGAGTGTTCAAAGGGGTGAGGTTATAAATTCACTGGTTATGCTGTATATGCTGTCCCAAATCATTAGCTAATACACCAGTATCTAAGTTGGAGATACAGGATCAAATGTAAGTAGTTGTTTTAATTTTGACAAAATTATATTTCATCGGACCATGCAACTTTAAGAACATGGTGAGACAACTCTGTAGAGGTAGGCAGGTTTGATTATCTAGACAAAGTCCGCATTTAGAATTATCGGATCGATTTTTGTATCTGTATTAATTCTTTTTCATCTTGTTCATTTATTTATTGATTTAGTTAGTTAGTTATAAATAAACCATTTTATCCCACAACATAGCATATTTGATATATTTGGTATTTTTGATATTTGATATATTTGATATGTGTGATTTATTTGATATATGTGTAGTAGTCTGCACTGACCTCTCAGGCAAGTAAACACAAAGACATGTGTGGGTAGTGTGGTGATATTGGGAAGCCTAGGTGGTGTAATGGTTAGCACACTGGCCCGGAATGCAGAGATCTGGGTTCGAGTCCCACTCTAGGTGCAATATTTCCCATTTTCATCACCCCCACGAACTGGTGCCATGACCTGGATCCTGTACAAGCTACACACTCTATGGTTGTTGAACCTACCCCGTGTATGTATGTGTTAGTGCATTGCCTGTATGATGTAATTGTAAGCATTAAAAGACTTACAATTCCAGGGGGGATGAGTGTAGTAGTCTGCACTGACCTCTCAGGCAAGGAGCCGCATAGACAAGTAGGCGTGGTTCGTGTGGTGATATCAGGAAGCCTAAGTGGTGTAATCATTAGCACACTGGCCCGGAATGCAAAGAGATGTGGGTTCGAGTCCCGCTCTAGGCGCAATATTTCCCATTTTCATCACCCCCATGACACTCATGTCTTTATTTGTCCTCTGCTCACTGTGGCGTCCACGATCAAGTGACCCTCCCCTGCCCTGACAGGTCCCACGTCAACTTCCTCGGGGGGGGGGGGGGGGAGGTTACACTAGCCGCATGCAGTAGGTGGCAGCCCTGTCATGGTGCTGCCCGGCGGCTACCATACAACCACCTAACACAGTAAACTGCAATGGTGATGGAGCAGTCCTTGCTGCCACCGTATGGTAGTGGAGCTCATGTCTGGACTACTACATATGTGATTTATTTGATATATTTGATATATTTGATCTATTAGATATATTTAATATATTTGGTACATTTGATATATGTTGTACGTTTGATATATTTGGTACATTAAATTGGTATATTTTGGTATATGTGATATATTTGAGATATCGATATATTTGATATATTTATGATATATTTGATATATTTGATATATTTGATCTACTTAATATATTTGATATATGTGATATTTGATATGTTTGATATATTTGATATGTTTGCTATATTTGCTATATTTGCTATATTTGCTATATTTGATATATTTGATATATTTGATATATTTGATAGATTCAAGATATTTGATATATTTGATATATTTGAAATATTTGAGATATTTGATATATTTGATATGTGTATATATATTAACATAAAGAAAATAAATACTGATATAGTTCTACCTGTTAAAGTGTTTGGTGTCCGACAATGAGTCACGTGATCCCGCACTGCCCCCATTATCACCCACTGGTGCACACCCACGCATGCGCACACACATGCGCACACACACTGCGTGCAGGGTACTATAACTCGCCCACACTGTGGATGTCTGTGCATTATTTATGTATTGAAGTGTTGGATGCAAGCGGCCAGAACGAAGATCCACTTTCATCGTGTGGGCGGAGGCACCGCGACCGTCTCACGTGCAATGGCTCCGTTACCGTGGCATTTGCCAATCGATGTGTGACTTACACAGGGCGGGGCTTCTAAGATACCAACAGAAATAAAACAATTATCTAATTTTAAAAGACTTAGCGTTTTTCTTGCATTACATTACCTTCTATTGGCGCAATTACAATATCGCAAACAATAGGCCCTGGGTTTGATATGCTAAAGATTCACCTTTTATCGGATTATGCAAATTTAAATTTAAGTCGGCACCTGCTAAAAGTAGACAGAATTAATTTGTTAAAAAGCCCCAAAGAAACGTGATTCGATCACTGATCAATGCGGTTTTCAGCATTTTTGTTGCATTACATTACCTTCTATTGTCAGAATTACAATATCGAAAACAACGGGGTCCTGGATTTGATATGCTGTAGATACACCTTTTATCGGACTGTGCAACTTTAAATTTAAGTTGGCACCATAATGCTAAAAGTAATCAGACAGAATTAATAAAAGCCCCAAAGCAACGTGATTTGATCACTGATCGACGCTGTTTTCAACGATTTTGTTGCATTATATTACCTTCTATTGGCGGAATTACAATATCGCAAACAATAGGCCCTAGAGTTGATACGCTGTAGATAAAGAGATCCACTTTTTATCGGACTATGCAACTTTAAATTTAAGTCAGCACATGCTCACAGTAATCAGGCTTCAAGCTACACAATCCGACGAAAGCACTGAAGTTTCAAAAGCAAGGCACTGACCTAGATTTTCATGCCGCCTATCCAACTGAAATACTAGTGCACCCTTCCTGCAGTTTGGTGCTCCTTCGCTGTAATGCTCGATGAATCCTCTTATGTCCATCATTTTGGTGTGCACACTGAAATTAATTTGGCAGGTTTTCACTTTAAATATCCCGACTGTTCAAATAAACTTAGTTTCAAACAAAAGTGATGTAAACCATAATGATCAACCTAATATGGTTATTAAAAAAAACACCAAAAGTTGGTAGAATTTAACTTTCCGTATTAACCTTAGCTGACAGGTGGGTCAAAGGTCGGGGAAGACCAGTGCTCTGGTGCTGAAAAAAGTCATTGTCGATGTTGGTTCCAACATGGGTAATTGAACAAGGTGAAGTCGGATACCTTCACCACGGCCGATGGCGCCACCTGTATTGAAATGTTGACACTAATTCTATTAATCGAACCTTACCCCACCTAGCGGGTCTTTTGTAACTAACGTCTGAGTGACCATGGGCGAGAACCAGCTGAAATTTGCATATGTAAATTAGATACGATGTCAGCAGCCGAGTCTCTACTGTGCAGTTACAAAACTCTGAAGTCTTCATGACATTTCAAACTCTGGCCAACCACTATATAAGGCCCGTCGAACCAGCACTCTGCCACTTCGACTTGCCGGCAGACGCCGAATGACCTATGATATTCTGCCATCCCACCCACCCCACAATAAGAGACTAGAACTATAGGGTTAAAGCATCTCTGATCCTTCTCTCATTATACTCAAGCATGTACAACTGTCATTTTCTGTTCATTAAAATTCCAAATATATACTCTATTATCCATGTTCGCGTTGTTCAATTATTCGCTGAATAAAATACATTTAGTAAAAAAAAAAGAAAAAAGGGAGCTGTTAATATCCATGTATCACAAAGGTTACCCGTGATTATTGTTTAGCATTTACAACTCCAACACTCTCATGACCCCTCTGCACCGCGATACAGTCAACCCTCATTAAATTCGACTCATACACCGGACGTAGTGGCCGAATCGGTAGAGCGCAGGCTTCCCGTGCGGAAAGTCAGGAGTTCGAATCTCAGCCGAGCCAAACCAATGACTTATAAAAGTGATACTTGTCACTACCTAGCCTGGCACTTGGCATTAATAGTGTAGTGGTCTGCACTGACCTCTCAGGCAAGTAACCACATAGACAGGTAGGCTTGGGGAGTGTGTTGATATCAGGGAGCCTAGGTGGTGTAATGGTTAGCACACTGGCCCGGAATGCAAAGAGATGTGGGTTCGAGTCCCACTCTAGGCACAATATTTCCCATTTTCATCACCCCCATGACACTGGTTGCCGTGATCAGGATCCTGTACAAGCTTTGCGCTGTATGGTTGTTGAACCTACCCTGTGTATGTATGTGTTAGTGCATTGCCTGTATGTATGTAATTGTAAGCATTACAAGACTTACAATTCCAGGGGGACGAGTGTAGTGGTCTGCACTGACCTCTCAGGCAAGTAACCACATAGACAGGTAGGCGTGGGGAGTGTGTTGATATCAGGGAGCCTAGGTGGTGTAATGGTTAGCACACTGGCCCGGAATGCAAAGAGATGTGGGTTCGAGTCCCGCTCTAGGCGCAGTATTTCCCATTTTCATCACCCCCATGACAATAGGATAGGGCAAGGACTGATTAGCACAGTATCACGATAATTTGACTGTGTGGGATATCAGATTATGGTGGCAGCGGCCTGGTCTTCCAGTGGGTCAGTTCTATAAAGTTGCCATGAGTGTTCACTGTCACAAGTCGGTACCGATCCTGATATGACCACAGATGTTGCTACGACGTAAAAGAACGACAAACATTTACTCTCAGATTAGCTAGATTGTCGTATTAACCATTTTGACCCCAAGCGGAATAACATAAATGGTGGAAACCAATTCCATCGATGTTTAGGTTATATGTCCAGGTTTCCAGATTAAGCGGGGTCAGACTAACGCGATGTGACTGTATGTAACACACATTTGTAAGTCCAACATGTATACAGTAAAGCTTCTCTAGCCACCCACCTCCACAGATCAACCACTCCCCTATATCGATCGCTGTATTTGCGTCCCAAACGATTGCTTATTGTAACAATACAAAAAGTCTCTAAACTGACCGCCTCCCTAAATGGACCATTTAAAGTTGGTCCCATTTAGAGATATTTTACTGTATACAATAGAACCTTCTTTCAGTGACCTGTGATCAGCGAACCCTTTCCATTGTGCAGACAATCTTTCATTGTACAAACTGAATTTCTGTAATTTTGGTGTCTCTCCCAGGACAGGACACCTGCTATATCGGGACAACATTTTTGGTCTCGATGCAGATGTCCATTAAAGACAGGTAGTTCTGTACATAGTGAATATTATAATAGCTAAGTATGATCACAAATTAAATGCTCACTCGCTATAATAAACTGATTTCTTTTTCTCTTTTCTTCATTTTCAGATAACCTGCACAAAATATTCAACCCAAATTGCCGAAATAATGTATTATTGCACAACATAAAAGAACGATGCGACTGCGACGACTTAGGTAAGTCAATATGTTGCGTACGTAAATAAAGTAATTGTAATTCATATAGATATCTTTATATGAGGATATGTAGGCCTTAAAATTATGGTTACAATTATATAGATGTATGTACACATGCTATAATATATATATGAAGAGTTCAGGCGCAAAACCTTGTACAGCCCAATCCAAAAATTGAGTTTAAATAAAAGATTTTGACATGAAAATAAGTTTAAAACTCACTAATTCACAAAGGCGGAGAGAGTGTGTGGGTATAGTGGTTTTTTATTTTGTGCATGATAGAGAGAAGGGCTTATGGCCAAATGAGCATTATGTAACATCAGTCAATCAGTTCAAGGTCATCAAAGGTCAAGATCCAAAGTCAAAGTTCAAGGTTCAGAAATGTCAAGGTCAGGTGGGTGGGGCTCGAACCCTCAACCCTGCCCGTCAAGTGTCTTCTCAGCGGTGTGGGTGGGTGGGGGAAGAAAGGGTAGGTGTTCTCGTGTCAGGTGGTTAGGCGGTTGTGTTGTTTGAACCTGGTGGGGTTCAGTCACGTGACCGTTTTGGTGGGAAATTTGACTCCCGGGAGGGTGGAGATGCTGCGGCCCTGGAGGCGGTGGGCGGCCGCCCGGTAGTTCGGGGCGGATCCACCAGACGTGCGGGGGAGCCGGGCCAGTAGAGTGTTCCCTGTAGATGGCGCTACGATAGCCGTTCGTATTGGCCCCCGCCCCCGCCCCATGATTTACGCATGTTAGGACTAATATGTACAATTCCACTTCCCATATAATCACATAATTATGGAGCAATAAATATAACAGTAGGAATATAAAAATATCAACTTTTTGAAGGTTTGATTCCAATGTTTCTCTCCATTTTTTTATTGGTGTTTACGTGGTTTTGTGCTTGAACTCTTCATATATTTACTAACCATGTAAGACCTATATATATATATTAGCATGTAGGATATTTTCCCCACGTCGAGAATTTAACACTTTATCTACCTGTAGCGAGCGACAAGGGAACAATTTTCTAAGTCATTGGTTTGATTCGGCTGGGATTCGAACTCCCAACCTTCCGCACGCACGGGAAGCCTGCGCTCTACCCAATCGGCCATCGATTTTGGTCGGTTAGCTTTGAAGTAATGGGATGCTCAAATCCAAGTAAAATACGCCCCACCACCCCACCCCCAAAAAGAAGAAAACCACAAACCCAGGCCCCGGTGAAGTGGCGCCCCCTGGTGTTTCACGGAAGAACCTAGAGGTAGACATGAATGTTGGATTTGCCTTCGTGGCGACCAAAGCTTTGGTACCAATCAATAGATTTTGTTTGTTTGTTGTTGTTTTACGCCCTAGCAACATCTAAGGACGGCACCAATCAATAGATGGTAACCACCATAATGCTCTGTTAATAATGGAACGCATAATACACTAAATAATTTGTTTGTTTAACGACCCCTCCCCCTCCCCCCAGCACAAAAGGTAGATATAGGCTATTCGGGGTTCACTACGGAATGTAACTATTGGATAAGAATAATACTAAGTATACTGAATTAGTATAGTAATCTAATAGGAACCAACGATGTACTATATTCAGCTCATATAGGATACAATCCGTGCGGAATGTCTGGAGTTTGAATCCCAGCCGAGTCAAACAGATAACTTATAAAATTGATACTTGTCGCTACCTAGCCTGGCGCTCGGCATTAATAGGATAGGACAAGGACTGGTTAGCACCATGTCAGGATAATGTGACTGTGTGAGATATCGGGTCATGGTGCCGGTGGTCTGGTCTCCCAGTGGGGCCGCACTATAAAGGTGCCATGAGTGCACACTGTCACAAGTCGGTACCTGTCCTGATATGACATTGGATGTTGCTAGGACGTAAAACATTAACAAACAAACTCTACTGTCATAGGAACAGGGCATAGGAACCAAGTTATTTGGTTTTGGGTAGCTCCTGCCAAACACTCGTATTTAAAGTTGCATGGTCCGGTATCGCTTGAATTTTCGTCTTATTTTTTTAGATAAATATATCAAATTGATCATTATGAGCTACTAATCATTAGTCCGGAATCATTTTGATGAAAAATGACTAGTTTTGAAGCAATTTGAGCTGAAAGAACCCAAAATACTTTCAACAAGCTTTCCAAAAGTCCCCTCGCTATGACCAGTATTGACATCTCGCAATGACCACGTGATGTGGAATGACCTAAATAAAATATAGCCTGGGTACTTTTTTTTTCTACTGATGGCACCATTGCACCATCCTTTGTTTCTTGGCATGTGATGTGATGTGATGTGATGTGGGCTGACCTAATGATTATCAAATGTATTGTTCCCGGATAATAAGATACATAATTATTACATCACCCTTATTCAGATCTGTAACAATTATTTAATACAAAATTCGATGCAACTTTATATCAACCCAGACTATGGTGCCAGCAATACTACTACTGGACATCCTCTAACCTGACTAGGCACTAGGAATGAGGGTCAAGGCTACTGAGGCCATGAGCTTGACCTAATTGATTAATGGCTTCCTTGTATGATGGGTTTCTCAAAGTAGGATGAGGTAGTAAATTCACTGATTATTCTATATATGCTGTCCCAAATCACTTGTTAATGCACCAATATCTAAGATGGATATATATATATATAATCAAATTAAGATACATGTTTTGGTTTTGAAAAATAAATATTTCATCGGACCATGCAACTTTAATCAGGGCAATAGTAAGATGTCCACACCCAGGGGCGTAGCTACATGTTCGCATTGTAAGCACATGCGAACAATTTTCTCAGTCATATTTTGTCCAGTATAAGTCTTTTATAATATGCACTTAAAATAAATGTGTTCTCAGCATCTAAAACACGTAAATCTGTTATAATATACACTTTTTTTAAATTTTGTGCTTACAATTTTTTTTAATTTCCTGTAAACACATGTGAATAATTTTGTGTATACAATTGATAAATGCTTTGCTACGCCCCTGACAACACAAGGGACGAATACACTATAACACCCACTGTATCAATTATAGAATTATGTCATATGCTAAGATACCGCAGTATTTTATGGGATTTTTTGGTTTGTTATTGTTTTGATTGTTTAAAAAAATTGTTTTTATTGTGTTGTTGCTTTTTTGTTTTTATATTTTGTTTGTTTTAGCGCGGAGCCCCTTGGAAATATAAAGTAGAGCTCAGACACATATATTATACTAAAATCTTTCTTTTTTGTTGTTGGTACATTAGTTGTTTAAGCAGGGGAAATTTCAGTCGCAGGGAATTGGTCTTCCTCATTCCACTGCTCCTTGCCCTATCCTAATAATGCCGAGCGCCTGGCTAGGAAGCGACAAGTATCAATTTTTAAGTCATTGGTTTGACTCAACCAGGATTCGAACCCACGACCCCACGATCTACCACATGGGAGACGGACGCTCGAACTCATTTGGCCATCCCATCTGGTTGATTTGCAATCTAATTGGCTAAACATATAATTCAAATGTTTGGTTTTCATAACACACTATTCTTTAGCGAAAAATTTCTGAAATCATTTTGATTAATACACTTTAAAAGTAAAATCAAGTGCTTCCTGTGGCTGCCACCTTGTTTTTTGTTGTTGCATTCTCTACCAATTTATCGACTTTTCACCAATATAAATAAACACTGCATATTGGAACCACTACCTCCACAGTTAAATCCTATTATACACAGTTTTTGCTCGAACTTATGCATAGTTGTTTTTCACCTCTACTTTGGGCAGGAATGAACCTTTTTTTTCGTGTTTTCATGTTTTCCTGTTCTCACGTTATCACTTTCTCACGTTTTTCTGTTCTCTAAATTTGGCAAGTTGACCACATTACTTACACCTCGGTTTTGACAAATAAATATAGGCATATTGATTTTACATAGCTGAAATATTTGGGAGTTTAGTACTAGAAGTTTCAGATCACTAGTTTGATCTAGAATTGTTTCCAATGCGAGAAACATTTCACCCGCAGTTTATTCTAGGGATTTAATAGATGGTAATTTAATTGACCGATTGTCCACTACCAGGTCACCACTAAACCACGTCACTATGTCGCATAGGGACCAGACGGGATGGCCGAATGAGGTAGAGCGTCCATCTCCCGTGTTGGTAGATCGTGGGTTCGAACCCTGGTCGAGTCAAACCAATGACTTAAAAATTGATACTTGTCGCTTCCTAGCCTGGCGCTCAACATTATTAGGATAGGGCAAGGACTGGTTGGCTCAGTGTCAGGATAATGTGACTGAGTGGGATATCAGGTCATGGTGATGGTGGCCTGGTCTTCCAGTGGGGCAGCACTATAAAGTCGCCATGAGTGCCCACTGTCACAAGTCGGTACCCGTCCTGATATGACCTTAGATGTTGCTAGGACGTAAAACAACAACAAACAACAACTATGTCGCAATAGGTCGTAGAACTACACCTGGGAAAGTATGGCAATGCATAGTAAGCACCTGGCGCCACATGAATGAACTAAAACTCGCCCGGGAATCGAACACCCGACCTTCCGCACCGAAGCCTTGCGCTCTACCGATTCGGGACAGATGTAACACGCAGCTGATGCCAGTGAATAATCTGTTGATTTATTCCCAACAGAGACGGTAGAATTATCAGACGAAGCAGGAATGGTGAAGAATCTCCACAAAAACCCAACAGACTACGGCATAGACTACTTTACCGATAGGGAAACGTTGGTGCTACTCCGAGTAGACAGTAAGTATAGCCTAGACCTAAGTCACTTAGTTGGCCTATTTCATTCATGGGTCATTCTCTAAAACTGAGCACTAAACTCTAAAGTGTTGTATAGAAACCCGAACTAAAAAACCTTCAAAATACTGTCAGCAAACATTCCACATAAGAGCAGAATCCATGTTCACCTGAAGGTTTACATGCTGTGCATATGCATAGCGATATAGCAAATGGTAGACAGGAAGTGTGAACACTTATTTGTCTCTCTTTTTCTTTGGGTACATTAGTTGTCCCAAGCAGGGGAAATTCCAGTCACAGACGACTGGTCTTCCCCCACTCCACTGCTGGTCGTAGAAAGCCTGAGCCTACACTTTTACCGACCCAAGGGATTTTTAACCTCCCATACCACATAGACATTGGTTTGAGAGCAACCGGCCTTTGATGACGCTGTAAGTTATACACAGCGGTGGAAATCCAAATTGGCAGAGCTGGGGGCATGGGGATATATGTCAGAGTTGAAGGAAAGCTATTTCACTTTTTGATTTTGATCTTATGCGGATTGAGCAATATGTTAATATCACTCGTGTAACATGACAATTAAAGCACATATTCAGAACATCATTTTAGAATACACAACAAATTTAAACAAGATTTTACTTATCACAATTAAGCAAACAAGCTGGTCTTGCAAGAAAAAAGTTGAAGAAAAAGTTGAAAATAAAGGTTGAAAAAAAGAAGCCTATACATGTGTAAATTTTCACATTACACTTTAGAACAAAATAATACAAGCATAGTTTTAATGCATTTTGTGAGACCATCTAGGCTCTTTGGTGTAATAACTCTATTCACACCTACCTGTCTATGGGACTCCATTGAAGTGGTTGATCGCGTTATATTCGAATTCGTGGTAATCGGGGCATGTAAAATTGGGGTTCCACTGTGTGTAGAATCAAATGGGGAAAAGTGTTTTGAGTTTCGAAAATTTCATGCTTTCATTAAGGTATATCTCTGGGTAAGTGCATATAAAAGACCCCTTGCTGCTTATCGGAAAGAGTAACCTATATGATGGGAGTGTGTTTCCTCCTAAAGAAATATGTCAGAATGACCATATGTTTGACGTCCAATAGCCGATGATACAAAAATCAATGTGCTCTAGAAGCATTGTTACCTATTTAATTTCATAATTATGAATTCAGATATTCCTAATTCCGCTGGTTCCTCATTAAAGACCGAAGTTGTGACCCAGCATATCGCCGCTTAAGCTTACAAGGTAGAATTTCATGAGAGGAGAGTACACATATACCATGTGGCATTTTGTTTCATATGGAATATTTGCTAAGACTTTTTTAACCGCAATCTACATGAGAAATAAATGTATTGCAACTAGCACTAGAGCAGGTATATATGGCTGTAGATACAAAGTGAGCTCACAGATAGTAGGGGGATAGATGGTTAACTGACGTCATGAAAGGGTGATAATCATCCATTTTGAAAGTGTAATTCACCCTATTCACGCGCGACCTAATTAGGCATCAGAACGAGGCTGAGTAAGCGTCTGTATTGGAAATGGCCATAAGACACTGCTGTGTGCCGATGTGTATGAACTACTACATAAATTAAAGGAGTAAAATCTGAAGATATTAACTTTTGAAACTATCATAATCAATTGTGCATACCTTTTTTTCTATTTATTGGTTAATTTTCATGAAGATTGAGTGATGATCAGATGCATTTCAGTAGGCAATGTCAACAAAGTCGCTCACCTTGGCTGCCAATCTTTTCTTAAATTCAAAATTGCATAACTTTCTTAATATATATATATATATATTAAAAAAATATACTTGCACCCTTTTAAAGCTTTTATTAATTTGTAATTACTAAGACTAGTTGTTTAACTGTGTTGCACAGATAACTATGCTGACAGTGCTGCATTACATGATACCACTATAACTATGCAGACTTGAAGTTGACAGTCACATTGTAGTTACAGAATGGGAAAAATCACCATGCAAGGGTCACCCAATCTTCGTGAAAATTGGCCAATAGATAGAAAACAGGTATGCAAAGAATTCCCTCAGAAATGAATACCCTCAAATTTGAGTGATTTCAAGAGGTTTTGGTCGACAAAAAAGTATTCACATTACTTTACATACAGCGGCGCCTCGCAGACACGTAAGTGCCCTCGGTCTGGTTTCAACATGGCCACGGCGTGAATAGGGTGAATAATTGTCCATGTCATTCATATGCAATTGCCTAGTACTAGTATTCTGGTGCTTGCAGATATTGACCACCTTCTTGTGATATATAATTATGGCTGTTCTGTAGGTTCATCCTACATACTCAGCTCTCGACTTCGGAATGAATCTAAACTAGGCAAATCATGTTTTAATCCCAACTACTAGTAGTGGTCATAATATTAATAGCAAGGATTTCATGTTGCCCCTATCATCGCTCATTATCAACCTTCCAATATAGTGGCTGTATTTTTGTATCGCACACTGGGAGAGCTTCAAACAGCCTCGCTTTGCCATCCTTATATATATATAATGCTTGGTGAGCTTACGCTTACGTTTTATAGTGAAGCATAGACTTGAAGGGGAACTAACCCAAAATTATCCAGTGTAACTAACGCTGTGACCCGGAATGCTGGAGCTCAGCTTCAGTGCTCACTGAGAACCAGCCGAACTCAGAATACCGGTATTATCCAACTACAGTAGTACATATTCTCCAGCGACCCCTGTGATCGACAGCCCCTGCCATATGTGGACAATTTTTCAATGTAAAAACTGGAGTTTTTTAATACTTGATATTTTATTTTTATTATTATTATTTTATTTTATTTATTTTAAATATTAATTTTTCTTTTTTGGATTGTCTCTCCAGTGGAACCACGCCAATGTTTCCTGCAGCCAGATCAATGCTATCCTGACACACGCTCTGTCAGAACAGCGTTGGTCTGTCTGCTGAGTTGTCCGTTGAAGACAGGTGGTGTATCTCTGCTGAGTTGTCCGTTGAAGACAGGTGGCGCTGAGTAGCAATGTTCACATTTCAGAAGAGATTGACGGAGAGGATGAGCGGCCAATCTTTGTGCCACTGGTCGAGGGAATGGACGAAGATAAAGAATTCATAGGTACGCTTCTAGTATGGTATACGTTCATGTTAATAGACCCCGCCAGTTAAGCTAGTGACATCTATCGGCAGAATTTGGAACTACTCTAGTTGGGTCGTTTCCCCGACTGCCTATGATTTCCCATGCTATATCCCCATAAAGAATGCTTGGAAAAATAATAAAATGTTTGATTATATTCAGATTTTCATATCACAATAGGCATCAAGCTCTTATCCTGGTAGTATATATATATATATATATATATATATATATATATATATAAAGACAACTATATTGTATTTTTCTTCTGGGTTTCACCACCGCTCTCTTCAGGTGTATTACACCCCCCACCTGTTAAGCTGGTGACATCTATCGGCGGAATCTGGAACTACTCTAGTTGGGTCATTTCCAACTTAACTGGCGGGGGTCTATTGTGTCAGGCTATCTTATTAAACAGTTAACGCCCCATATTGAGCTTGAGAACTATTTTAAATGGAACCTGTTTTTTTTGGTGTTTGTTTGTTTTGGTGATGGTGTATTTATGCTGCCCATAACGGTTAAGTCTAATGACTTGTTTTCGCCCCCAGACAGTGATAGTCGAATGGTTCCCCTTGTTTTATAGGCTGTATAGACTGAGACTGGGACTGTACTCTTAACAAATGCTCTCCAAGCACACTTTTTCAGTTTGTGTAACTGAAAATGTGGAGGGAGAGTGCTGAAGTCAGTGCCCACAATGGCTAGTGTGCAAGTGTGTAACCTAAAGGCATTCTCCGAGCTTCCCCTGTCTGTGGGGAACCTTATTTGGTCATATCATGAACCAGATTAGGTCATGTGATGAGGGAATCCCACCCATGATGTCATTCATACATTACATTCATAGTTTGTTTGTCACCTCAGTAGACTATACCCGGCGACTATAAGAAATACATTTATTAAATGTCAGTCTAATGTTGAAAGCACCGTTTCTATGGTCATATTGTGATTTACCCAGTCTGATAAAACTCATATCATTTTGGGTATGATTTGATATCACCCTCTTGTGGTCGATTTTTTGTGTGGTCATTTATTTGTTAAGTACAGGTGTTAAAGAATATTCAAAAGTTACAAATCCTTAAGATCTAGTTATTTAATTAACCCCTTGTTACCAAGGTAAGTGCTTTGGAATCGAACCTTTAGAATATAGATCGACGTCTGTTTCCCATTGTAGTGGTCTGCACTGACCTCTCAGGCAAGTAACCACATAGACAGGTAGGCGTGGGTAGTGTGTAGATAGCAGGAAGCCTAGGTGGTGTAATGGTTAGCACACTGGCTCAGAATGCAAAGAGATGTGGGTTCGAGTCCCGCTCTAGGCGCAATATTTCCCATTTTCATCACACCCATGACACTGGTTGCCATGACCATGATCCTATACAAGCTATGCGCTGTATGGTTGTTGAACCTACCCTGTGTATGTATGTGTTAGTGCATTGCCTGTATGTATGTAATTGTAAGTATTAAAAGACTTACAATTCCAGGGGGATGAGTGTAGTGGTCTGCACTGACCTCTCAGGCAAGTAACCACATAGACAGGTAGGCGTGGATAGTGTGTAAATAGCAGGGAGCCTAGGTGGTGTAATGGTTAGCACACTGGCTCGGAATGCAAAGAGATGTGGGTTCGAGTCCCGCTCTAGGCGCAGTATTTCCCATTTTCATCACACCCATGACACCATCAATCAATGATCTTCTCAGAGTACTTTTGTCTCAAGCCTCATATGGAGCAGTAATTGGTTAGTACAGTAAAACCTCTCTAACCGACCACCTCCACAGATCGGCCACTCCATTATAGCGATCGCTTTATTTCGGTCCTAAATGATCGCCCATACAATACCATTGTAACGATAAAACAACACCCTAAACCGACCACCTCCTTAAATGGACCATTTATAGTCGGTCCCATGCTCGGTCAATTTGGCGAGGTTTTACTGTACATTATATAATGTCAGACCAAAAAGAGTCAGGGGGTGTGGGGGGGGGGGTTAATATTGCCGACAAGAAAAGTACCATTCTTGGGAAGATCATAAGTATCCTTTCGAAACAGAATGGGTCAAATACCATTTCTACATATTAACTGAATAATTGACGGACTATAATATGTTGCGACACATAGAACATGGTCTATGACTGATATAACATCACCTATGTCTATATATGTTTATACTTCACCTGATGGTTTCCATGGTCACGTGACCTCACAAACTAACGTACACATAAACAGTTAGATTCTCTAAGCGGATTAGGATATGATTATGTTTGCATTTGATCGATAGTATTGCCCATTACTAAAATTAGACGTATGCCTTTGACAGAATTACAGATCTATGTGTGTGTGTTTTATATTCTTTTGTTGCTCTGACTGGATGCTTTTGGGGGCAGGGGAGGGCGTGACAGTGGAATATGACAAGACACGAGTAATGGCACTGACACATTTATTTAAAGAGTGTGTAATCAAACTGCTGAAGTTCCGTTAAAGGTTGCATCAGTTTCTTACAAATGAACTATGGAAATTTGCATTAGTTTCGTGCAAAATTCTCTACAGAAATTGTGACGGTAATTTATGGATAGTTTTAATTATTTATCCCATGTAAGATGTTATACAGATCATAAATATCGCCAGATCATCCACCTGCCATAGGGCCTACCGCGTCCTGCATTTGATAGTATTCTCTGAATGTGTGTGTTGGGGTTTTACGTCCTAGCTACATCTATGATCATATCACGACCGGGCTCGGTGGCGAATCGGTAGAGCGCAAGTGTGCGGGAGATCGGGAATTCAATTCCCCGGTCGAGTCAAACCAATGACTAACACAATTGATACTTGTTGCTTACTAGCCTGGCGCTTGGCATTAATATGATAGGACAAGGACTGGTTAGCTCAGTAACAGGATAATGTGACTGAGTGGGATATCAGGATGTGGTGCTGGTGGCCTGGTCTCCCAGTGGAGCAGCACCATAAAGGCACCATGAGTGCGCACTATCACAACTCAGTACCCGTCCTGATATGACCTTAGATGTTGCCAGGATATAAAACTCCAGCAATCAACCAACTAACATAAATATGAAGACGAGCCATCTTAATGAGGTCACTACTAGTGCCCTCTGTTGGCACATTCCTTCATCTTTCTTATACTACTCCCTCGCAGTCAGACCAAACATAATGCACATGCCCATTCAAATGACCAACCACTAAGGAGTCGTCATGCTGTTAATACAACTTATGTTTCAAGATGGCAATTTCATTAATTAACAAAAAAAAATGTATTGACAGAAAACATTCGGAAATACGGTATGCTATCCAAAACACCCCTCAGCATGTGATGTTTGTTTTTGTTGATGTCATAAAAATGTCATGCAATTTGATGATGTTGGTTTTCAATGCATGCTTAGAAGTCATACCCTAAAGTTGCATAGTCCGATGGTTTTGAATTTCTGTATTTTTGCTGAGATAAATATATTAGATCGATCACCACTAGTATCTACTTTACATTAGTTCAAAGCTTCTTTTATTTTAAATGCTAAACTTTTGAGATAATTTGAGTGCAAGCATCGACAATTAGTTTTGGCAAGCTTGCCAATACTCTGACACCATAGACTTCTGCAGTAACAGGTTCTGTTAAATTGACTCAGTATTGCCTTCTATGCAGAAACAAATGCTTAATAAGTGCATCAGTATCTAAGTTAGTTATGTAAAATCAAATCTCGGTAATTGGTTTGGTTTTGAAAATTTGATATTTCACCAGACTATGCAGCTTTAAATCAGTTACTCCCACCGCACTGTATCCAGGACAGGGCTGTTGAATAAACCTTTCAGAAAAAATGCCGGGAAGATGGGTTATTGAAATAACTGCATGAATTTGCTGTCTAATGTGATAAATATGTGGTTAAAATGCTTATATATCATATTCCACTATCTTTGGAGTGAAGAATTGATGAAATCATGTAGATTAATAGATGTTAAAGTCAAATTAAGAACATCTAGTCGCTGCCATCTTGGCTTCTTTGCATGCTCTCCAATTTCATTAACTCTATGCCAAAATAAAGACTGTGCACAGGAATACTTGTTTATAGTTAATTCCTACTGAAGCTGTCTATGCTTGGGTTTAGGCAGGGTTGTAATTCACCTCTACTCTCAGTTGGGGTGACTATTCTATCTAATCTTAAATGGAGAGAGACAAGAGAGAGTTAGTTAGTTAGTGGTGATTGTTTAATGCTGTGTCGGCAGCAAAGCCACAATCACGGCGAGAAGTGTTCAAATCTTATTCTGTCATATTATTATCATCAGGCCATCGCTTTTACACAGAATGTAAAAGCACACAATTAACTATGTGTCAAGAGACACTTTTGAAGTTAAAACCTCACAATTATAACAACAATACATTTTAGACCAGATAACATTTGAGATAAACGGTGAAGATATCATTCTTCCTGAATTGGTGAAAATTGTTTTGATGACCTATACGAGGTGGTATAGTACTGCCACCCTCAAGAAGGCTAAGGTCGCTTCTGGTTTTACATTAGTCAAGAGATCACGCATGGTGTTTGCATTGTAAAATTGTTGGCGCAAGGTCTTAACATCTACACAGTTTAATCAATTGTGTTAGTGGGGACTGACACCTAACGCATTCTGGGGGAGGGTGCCCCTTGAGCAGAAAAGAGTGAGTGTAAGCCACGAGAGGCCAATGAAGGTGGGGCAAGGAGATGGGGAGCACAGAGGGTGAGGCGGGTCTCTCACGTATGTCATTGCTAATTACATTCTACAGTCGTTTTGTCCCAATGGTATACACACTTGTTTCGCCATCACATGAAGCTGTGCTTACATTTTGATGAACATAATGACATAACGCCTTTTTGAATGCATGTCTATTGGAGTGTGTGTTTGAAGTTGCAATGTGAAACAACGACCTCCCGCACAGTATTCGGGAGCTTTACCCACTCGGCCATCCTTTTGCTATGATTTTTGCCTGATTCGTTGATATCTTGTATTTAAGAAAATATTAATGGAGGATTATGACAGAGAGGGGAAACTAATTTTATCCAGTATTTGAATAGAATAGGAGGTGATACAGCACGAGAAATACCTTTAGAAAGCGAGAAAAAAACCCAGATCAACGATCTGGGTGTACAATATGCTGACTTGCTGATCTAACCAGCCCTATATTTAAAATAATAATCATCATCATCATCATCATCATCAATCCCTCAACCACAAGGCTCGTTGGCACACCACAGATGACTGTGCAACCAGTTTGCTCCAGCTTTCCCTGTTCTCCACGGCCCTCTCAGACTTGCAAAGCTTCAGACCTGTCCATTCCCTGATGTTGTCTTCCCACCTCTTCCTTTGCCTACATTGTCTTCTTCCACATTTACCAGGGGTGCTGACCGAATCGGTAGAGCGCGGGTCTCGTACCCGGGAGATCGGGAGTTCAGTTCCTAGTCAAGTCAAACCAATGACTTATGAAATTGATACTTGTTGTTTCCTAGCCTGGCGATCTGCATTAATAGGATAGCACAAGGACTGGTTAACTCAGTGTCAGGATAATGTGACTGAGTGGGATATCAGATCATGGTGCCGGCGGCCTGGTCTCCCTGTGGGGCAGCACCATGAGTGTGCACTCTCACAAGTCTGTACCGATCCTGATGTGGCCTTAGATGTTGCCAGGACGTAAAACTCCAACAACCAACCAACGATTTTCCCCATTTCCTGTGCCTTGCAAGATGGTTTTGGCCAGACCTGATGATTAGGAACTATGAGCGTGTACCACTGCAGTTTGCGTCCATACATTAAGCAGATTAGCTTTGATCTATAGAGAGAAGGGTTATGTAATTATTCACCGCCAGAGGGCGTGGGTATGAAAACTGCGGAAGTATAGGAGCCGGAAACAATATGGCCGCCGGAAGTCGGGGCGTTGAGCAGATCAAAGGGATCATGTAGAAATGTGTGGACAGAGATGTTGCATAAGAGGGTCTGGGGGGGAGGATGGGTGGCGTAATTAATGGAAATTCGTTGTTAGAAGCAAGATGGCTGACAGCAGTCAGAAGTGAGTGTGCAAACTGGAGCAGAGTGGAAAAGAAACCAACATTAGATTGTGCACAAACTCTGAGAAAATGACAGGTGAAGTTACTGGCAAGGTTGGTTGGTTGTTGGAGTTTTACATCCTGGCAACATCTAAGGTCATATCAGGATGGGTACTGACTTGTGACAGTGTGCACTCATAGCGACTTTTTAGTGCTGCTCCACTGGGAAATCAAGCTGCTGGCACCAAGACCCGATATCCCACTCAGTCACATTATCCTGACACTGAGCTAACCAGTCCTTGCCCTATCCTATTAATGCCGAGCGCCAGCTAGGAAGCACCAAGTATCAATTTGATAAGCCATTGGGTTGACTCGACCAGGAAGCAAACTCCTGATCTCCCACATGCGAGGCCCGTGCTCTACCGATTTGGCACCCGTGCCTGGTTTTCCTGGCAAGTGACAGGTGAAGTTACTGGAATTGGCTATTCTATTATCGATATTAACACCGTTATCATTATGTCAAGTCTTGCCATTACTCCCTATCAATCCTCATGGCGGGAAACACCTGCTAATATATACGTGATGAGGTGTCCAGACCTCGTCAGCGGTCAGTATCAATTTTCAAGTCATTGGTTTGACTCGACCAGGGTTCGAACCCACAAACCCATGGGTTCGGATCCCCCGAATGTTGTAGTAAGTTTGAATGTAGGGTCTGGTCAGTTGGAGTTAGACAAGTGGTATATAAATGTCAGTTTGCTAGAAATATTCTAGTGTTACCCTCTTGTGGTTAGTTATGTGAGTTTGTTATTTGCAGTTTGTTGTTTTAGTGTCGATAGGTACCTCAGTGCAATATGAATTTTGCTGTTGGGGTGGGCTTGTTATACCCTAGTCACACTACGGCCAGCGTTTGCTTGCGACCATCTTGCGACAAAAATGGCGCCGACCTCCCTGCGTCCGACTCGCTATATTGAATCAAAGATGTGGTCGGCAAGCGGTCGGCGAGCGGTCGGCAGCGGTCGGCAAGCAGTCGGCGACCACATTGACGACCACTCAGTGATTGCTCGCGACCACTCGCCAACCACTCGCCAACCACCCGCCAACCGCTCGCCGATGTTTAGGGTCGCCGAGCGGTTGCCGACCAGTCACCGGCCAAAAGTCTGATGTTCCCGACCTGGCGGTCGCCGAGCGGTCGCCGAGCGGTCGCCGAGCGGTCGCCGAGCGGTTGCCAACATTTAATGGGGTTGGTCGCCAAGTCGGTGACTGCTCGGCGACTGCTCGGCGACCGCCCGGTGACTGCCCGGCGACCAACATTCTCACGCTCCTGGCACGGTAGTTGCCAAGTGGTCGTCGATTGGTCGCCAAGTGGTCGCCGAGTGGTCGCGGAATGGTCACCAACCTCTCACGACCACTTGCTGACTGCACATGTCGAAAGGAGGTTGCACATGCAGCAGCTGCAACCTCCTTACGACCAAAATCTTCTGTAATGGTCGGCGAGTGGTTGGCGATCACTCGTGGACCACTCGTCGACCAGTCGTAAGGAGGTCGTATGGTGGTTGCGAAATGGTCGGGAATCGATCGCCAACGAACGCGTGCCTGGTGTGACTGTGATATAAGTAATACAACTGGAACTTGAATGGCAGAAGTTTCGGTTCAGTTCCCATTCTTGGCACAAACGTTTCCCTTCATTTGTAATAGCCCCCCCCCCTCCCCCCAATGACATTGGTGCTGTGACCAGGATACTATACAACCTACATACTCTATAGTGTTGAACCCTCCCTGGATACTTGTAGTTGTAATTCTGAGACTTACAGTTTCCGGGGAAGGGGGGGGGGGGATATTGGTAATGCGGTGCACTGATCCTTCCAGGTAAAATGCCACATACACACATAGATTTGGGTACGTTGATTGAATCAAGGATCCTAGCCCCGGAATGGCAGAAGTTTGGGTTCGAATCCCACTCTAGTTTCAATGATTCCCTTCATTTGCAAAAACAAACAAACAAACAAAAACAAACAAACAAAAAAAGCCACCCCACCATTTACACATTTGCATTGTTAATTTCCAAAATTGGTGTCACATGTGCAGCCCTAGTTGTAAATTGAACACTAATTTGAATTTGATAAGAGTGCTGATTTATGTTAAAGGTCGTGAGGCCCTGTGATTAAATGCCACTTACCTGTTGGAGAGATGACAGGTAGACAGTGCTCTGGATATAGCCATGTGTCGCAGTCTAGCCACAAGTCACCCTCTCACTGACCATGTTTTTTTTCTTTCTTGAAGATTTATACTGCCTATCATGGATAAGCCTGAATAGGCCTGTTTTCACCATTAGACAGTTGGTCGATAGAAAGCCCGAGCCTACACTTTTACCGACCCAAGGGATTTTTAACCTCCCACACCACATAGACATGGTATGAGAGCAACTGGCCTTTGATGACGCTGTAAGTTATACACAGTGGTGGAAATCCAAATTGGCAGAGGTGGGGGCACAGGGAATCGAACCACTGACCTTCAGATTAGGAGTCCGAACTAGAAAAAAGTCAGAGACTCTAACCATTCCGCCACAGAGAACACCACTATGTTCTCGATTACCTCCATTGTTTAATCTCCCAAGAGAATCTGTTTGCAGCATGACAATTTGGCCTGTATTCTCTTTCACTATGTCTTTTCTTTTGCATTCAGTGAACAGTAAGTCATCTTTTGTTAAAAGAATAGGGTGGAAGGACATGCCTTGTCAGACTTTCCTTCTTATCACATGGAGGTTGTGAATGAGTTCACAAAGATAACATCTCGCAATCTGAAAGGAGTAGTCGATTGAGGACCTCTTATCTTAAGCACCGGGCGCGGTGGCCGAATCGGTAAAGTGCGGGCCCCTTGTGGGGAAGGTCAGGAATTCGCTTCCCAGTCGAGTCAAACTAATGACTTATCAAATTAATAATTGTCACTTCCTAGCCTGACGCTCAGCATTAATAGGATAGGGAAAAGACTGCTAGTGGTTGGCTCAGTGTCAGGATAATGTGACTAAGTGGGATATCGGGTCATGGTGGAAGTGGCCTGATTTCCCAGTGGGGCAGCACTATAAAGTCGCCAGGTGTGCACACTGTTATGATTATATTACCTTAGATGTTGCCAGGACGTAAAACTCCAACAACCAGCCAACTTATCTTAGGTATTTGGTATAATTGGAGTGATGGTGGTATTCTGTTGTATTACGACATCATTAACAGGTGGGCTCACAATTTTTAACTGATTAAATTAACCAATTATTATGATGGACCACTGGTTGGAATGGACATACATGGATACATGTATGCATACATGCATGCATACATACATACATGCATGCATACATATACCCCCAATAGCCGATGTCTACCTCTTGTGCTCGTGGGTCGTTAAACAAAGAAAGCATACATACATGCATACAACCGGTGGTCCACAACTGTTTCATCAAAGGCTGTGGTATGTGCTGTCCTGTCTGTGGGAAAGTGCATATAAAAGACCCCTTGCTGCTTATCGGAAAGAGTAGCCGATGTGGTATCAGCAGGTTTCCTCCAAAGAAATATGTTTGACGTCCAAAACCCGATGATACAAATCAATGTGCTCTTGAGGTGTCGCTAAATAAAACAAGCTTTACTTTACATACATGTATACATACATACTTGCATGCATACATGCATACATACACACATGCATTCATGCATACAACCAGACGGGATGGCCGAATGAGTTCAGCGTTCATCTCCTGTTTGGGAGATCAGGCTTTCGTTGGTTCAAACCCTGGTCGAGTCAAACCAATGACTTAAAAATTGATACTTGTCACTTCCTAGTCAGGTGCTCGGCATTATTAGGATAGGACAAGGACTGGTTGGCTCAGTGTCAGGATAATGTGACTGAGTGGGATATCAGGTCATGGTACTGGTGGCCTGGTCTCCCAGTGGGGCAACACTATAAAAGTCGCCATGAGTGCACACTGTCACAAGTCGGTACCTGTCCTGATATTACCTTAGATGTTGTTAGGATGTAAAACAACAAACAAACAAATACATACATGCATACATACATGCATACATGCATACATACATACATACATACATACATACATGCATGCATGTATGCATGCATACATACATGCATGCATGCATGCATACATACATGCATACATACATGCATACCTACCCCCATACACACATACTTACACATATGTAACCTAGATGATTGTGAGTTAGTTACAAGCTAAATGTAGGGTAAAAGCGACAGCCCTCCATTAGCTGTAACTGATTTGGAGCCTGTGTTTTGCCGGCCTCTTACAGAGAGGCGGATATCTGCGCGATTCGGCTCGAGCACCTCGGATACTTCCAGCTCTGGTAGCTCCGATAGCCAAGGTACACTACGAGCACTGCCTCAAGGCTGTGTAGTTTGTTTAAATGTTTAAATGTTTGTTTGCATTCAAAACTCTCCTTCATTTAATCTATTTTCTTCTTCTTCCCAGCCACATGGAATGTTGGTCTTCTCCAGCCATAGCAACTTTAAGAAAACATTGCTTTAGAGTCTATTTAAAGTTGCATAATCCAATGGTTTTGAGTTCTTGTCACTTTCTGAAATATATTTTTAAGTGCAAAAATGGCAACTATAATTATGGCAAGCATGGCAATCAGTATCTAAGTTAGATATGTAGAATCAAACCTAGGTCAGTGTTTTGGTTTGGAAAATGTGATGCTTTCATTGGACTATGCGGCTTTAATGTGGGTTTACTTCATTGCTGTCCATGAGGAGATTGGCATGTGTGTTAGTTTGTATTCCTGCAGTGGCGGGTGGTGTTTGCATGTGCATGCACACCGGTGGTAGGATTTGGGTATTATGCTATTGAGTAGTATTGTCAGCATAGATTGTGTAACTCATATTTCACACATACAATTAGCGTACCTTTAGGGTGCCTTTTGGGTACATTTAGGGTATATTTAGGGTGCCTTTAGGGTATATTTAGGGTACCTTTAGGGTACCTTTTGGGTACCTTTTGGGTGCCTTTAGGGTATATTTAGGGTACCTTTAGGGTGCCTTTTGGGTACATTTAGGGTATATTTATGGTACCTTTTGGGTACCTTTAGGGTATATTTAGGGTACCTTTAGGGTGCCTTTTGGGTACCTTTAGGGTATATTTATGGTACCTTTTGGGTACCTTTAGGGTATACTTAGGGTACCTTTAGTGTGCCTTTTGGGTATATTTAGGGTACCTTTTGGGTACCTTTAGGGTATATTTAGGGTACCTTTAGGGTGCCTTTTGGGTACATTTAGGGTATATCTATGGTACCTTTTGGGTACCTTTAGGGTATATTTAGGGTACCGTTTGGCTACCATTTGGCTACCATTTGGCTACCTTTTGGCTACCTTTTAGCTACCTTTAGGCTAACTTTAGGCTACCTTTAGGCTACCTTTAGGCTACCTTTAGGCTACCTTTATGCTACCTTTAGGCTACCTTTTGGCTACCTTTTGGCTACCTTTTGGCTACCTTTTGGCTACCTTTAGGCTACCTTTTGGCTACCTTTTGGCTACCTTTTGGCTACCTTTTGGCTACCTTTTGGCTACCTTTTGGCTACCTTTTGGCTACCTTTTGGCTACCTTTTGGCTACGTTTTGGCTACCTTTAGGCTACCTTTTGGCTACCTTTAGGCTACCTTTTGGCTACCTTATGGCTACCTTTTAGCTACCTTTTTGCTACCTTTTGGCTTCCTTTTGGCTACCTTTGGCTACCTTTAGGCTACCGTTTGGCTACCTTTTGGCTACCTTTTGGCTTCCTTTTGGCTACCTTTGGCTACCTCTAGGCTACCTTTAGGCTACCTTTTGGCTACCTTTTGGCTACTTTTGGCTACCTTTTGGCTACCTTATGGATACCTTTTGACTACCTTTTGGCTACCTTTAGGCTACCTTTAGGCTACCTTTTGGCTACCTTTGGCTACCTTTAGGATACCTTTTGGCTACCTTTTTGCTACCTTTTTGCTTCCTTTTGGCTACCTTTGGCTACCTTTAGGCTACCTTTTGGCTACCTTTTGGCTACCTTTTTGCTACCTTTTGGCTTCCTTTTGGCTACCTTTGGCTACCTTTTGGCTACCTTTTGGCTACCGTCTTGGCTACGTTTTGGCTACGTTTTGGTTACGTTTTGGCTACGGTTTGGCTACGGTTTGGCTACCTTTAGGCCACCTAGGGTGCATACCTCAGAGGGGCGCAGTGTTGACCTTCAAGGGGGTCATAGTTTTCTACAAATTAGTTTGTCGTGGGTTTTAGGTTTTCTTTTCGGGGTCGGGGGTCGGGGGTGCAAGTAGTTGGCCTTGTTTAGGGTCTTGTCTAAGGCGCAAAATAGTCTGGCACCAGTCCTGATTGTATGTCCATTTAAACAAATTAAATGCATTAACAATGTTAATAATGCATCCTCCATGGTAACATCCATTACAATGTCTGGTACGATATAACACGGGTATCAGACTGACCAATCTAATATCTGTTTTTTTTCATTTTTTTTTTTTTCATTTCATATTCTGTCTATTTGTTAAAGCTGCATAACCAGATGGCTTTGAGTTTATGTTATTTTTGCTTGATAAAGATATTAGGTTGATTGTAATCATCTACTTTACTTTACCCTGAAGTAAATTTGAGGTTAAATGACTAACTTTCGAAATATGTGAAGTGAAACATGGAGAATTAAAATTGGCATGCACATAACAAATCTGGCACAATAGGCTTCTGCAGTAATGCGTTCTATTAACATTTAAATTAACTTAGTTTGTCCTTTTATGCAGCAATGTATGCCTAATACGTGCACAGTATCTAAGTTGGATATATAGAATCAAATCTAGTTAACTAGTGTAGTTTGGCAAATTGCATGCTTATATCGGATAATGCAGCCTTAAAATGCATTTAAATATAAATTTCTGCTAATTAAAATGATAAAGGTTGAATGTTGAAGTCATTTAGTAAACACTTTATCACGTTGATGTGTGCTTTGAGATTTTGAATCATTTAGAATGAGTATTTATCTATACTTTGGTCAATAAATGTACATTCCAGAAGCCCCCCGGGCCTCAAATTCCATTCCTGGCAATAACCGATTAGGCTAAGGTTGCAAAATCCCTCGGTTTCAATTTCTGTTAGCAAAAATTTGAGTTAAATATATTATAGTAACAATTATAACATACGCTACTATAGTTTGGGGTAACTCTTACAATAATTGACTAACTTCTGGACTAATTCAGGACACAACACAACACTACTTAGTATGGAATTTATTAATCTAGACAGGAGAAGACATACAGGTAAAGGTCAACAGTGGTCAATATGAGGTCAGTAACAAGAAGGTAAAAGTTTGAGTCTCTGTGTGAACCGGGCACTCAACCCACATGTCACAGTCTGAAAGTAGGGTAGGGTGGGGCGGTGAGAAAAGGCGGGAGGTGGTCTCGGGTCAGCGTCTGGAGGTGGAGTGCCGTCTGGAGAGGTGGGGGGGGGGGCGGAATTGACGTCACAGGGTCGTGGGTCGGGTACAAGCGGGGGCTATCAGCGCATGGGGAGGGGGGCACCACCTGGAGTTGCCTCCAGGCCCTCTATAGTTAAAAGGGGAAACTAAGGTATAGTTCGGGGGAGGAGGTCACGGTGGGAGGCATGAGTCCCGTGTCGATCCCAAATTACCCATGTTGCCTTTGCAACATGACCAATTTGCGCATGCACACTGGGTAATGCCAAGTGCAATATTATGTTGACTAGATCATGTTGAAGCTGGTGAACTTTATCGTTCATAAGGAGGGAAGCCTCAAGGAAATCATGAATGAATACATTGTATCTAAGTTGGATACATAGGATTTAATCTAGATAGCTGAGCATTGCTTTCGAACATATAATATTATAATTCCACCAGGTAATGTGATGAGTTGGGATGATGTGACTTTAGGTTAAGGTTAGCTTAAGGTATTTGTTGGTAGTTGGGATGATGTGACTTTAGGTTAAGGTTAGGTTAAGGTATTTGTTGGTAGTTGAGATGATGTGACTTTAGATTAAGGTTAGGTTAAGGTAATTGTTGGTAGTTAGGATGATGTGAATTTAGGTTAAGGTTAGGTTAAGGTAATTGTTGGTAGTTAGGATGATGTGAATTTAGGTTAAGGTTAGGTTAAGGTAATTGTTGATAGTTGGGATGATGTGAATTTAGGTTAAGGTTAGGTTAAGGTATTTGTTGGTAGTTGAGATGATGTTACTTTAGGTTAAGGTTAGGTTAAGGTAATTGTTGGTAGTTGAGATGATGTTACTTTAGGTTAAGGTTAGGTTAAGGTAATTGTTGGTAGTTGGGATGATGTGACTTTAGGTTCAGCTTAGGTTAAGGTAATTGTTGGTAGTTGAGATGATGTTACTTTAGGTTAAGGTTAGGTTAAGGTAATTGTTGGTAGTTGGGATGATGTGAATTTAGGTTAAGGTTAGGTTAAGGTATTTGTTGGTAGTTGCGATGATGTCATTACTCAAATTATATTCATAGCCAATGATATATATGGGCAAATATATATATGGGCATATATACAGCATATATATTGTGGTATATATATATCAGCAGATATGTATATCTATTTTGTAAGTAAATAAATAAATATATATATATATATGGGCATATATATCAGCATATATATTGTGGTATACAAATATCGGCATATGTGTATATCTATTTTGTAAGTAAATAAATAAATATATATATAGGCATATATATCAGCATATATATAGTGGTATATATATCGGCATATATGTATATCTATTTTGTGAATAAATAAATAAATATATATATATATATATATGATGTATAAAGTATTCTACATGCTTAACGTATTATACACATAATAAATCATATCACTTCCTCCTGCGGTGCCGCATTGCTGGAGTACCCCCCCCCCCCACCCCGCCCCCACCCTTTGGAGCGTTTTGTCACTGGGTGCCCCCGATACATACGCCGATATATAGCTACATATGTGGAACAATTATGCCGATATATATGTTAGAAAATGTCTTTCCTCCAGTGTGTGACGCGACGGGGGGGGGGGGGGGGGGGCGCCCACCCAGCATTTAACCCGACAGCTGGGACGAGGGGTGGGAGCACTCAACCGATGCACACAGAGGAAATATAGGGTGTACATGTTACCCTTGCATTTATACTCATATAATGCGTTATACATCGCAAATATGCCAATAGTTCTCCTTTTGCTCGTTACCCACATCTAAACAAACACTTAAAGTGTATTTGAAAGGTTTTGAGCATGCTTCATAGCCTACATACATCCATCCTTCCCTGTGCTATGTCACAAAAGTACTGGGTTCGAGCTCAAATAGCTCATTCTAAGCAACCACCAATCAATCAAATCAATCATTAAGACCAGACGGGATGGCCGAATAAGTTAGAGCGTCCGTCTCCCGTGTTGGTAGATCATGGGGTCATGGGGTCGAACCCTGGTTTCAGTCAAACCAATGACTTAAAAATTGATGCTTGTCGCTTCCTAGCCTTGCGCTCGGCATTATTAGGATAGGGCAAGGACTGGTTGGCTCAATGTCAGGATAATGTGACTGAGTGCGATATCAGGTCATAGTGCTGGCGGCCTGGTCTTCCAGTGGGGCAGCACTATAAAGTCGCCATGAGTGAGCACTGTCACAAGTCGGTACCCATTCTGATATGACCCTAGATGTTGCCAGTACGTAACACAACAACAAACAAACAAAAAATCTTTCATTAAGATATACCAGATATTCATGTAAGGAATGCATGTGACTAGATCTTTAAACCAAGTGTGTCAGTCACATTTTGGTCAGATGTCCTCACATACAACCAGTTAGAGATGATGTATTTGGAAATGAGGGTGTGATGGAGTCGTTCCGATTCCATCCGCAACTAATTATTAAATTCTTGAGGGAAACTGATTTTTACCATAAGAATTCATTTTCCATTTTTCAACTTTAAAAGTTGTTTACTGCTGATTTTATTGATCATATACCACTTCTGATTTTACCACAGTTGTATGCTCTTTGGTATACATTTCTGTGCTCTATTTTACTTGTTTGAAATATATTAATATTTTTATTCAGATATATCTAACCACTGTATTTCTTTGGTTTTTTTTTGTTGGTAAATATGTTTATTCTGCTGAATAAGTCTTTTGTCAGTGCCGAAGCACTGGTCTTCCAGCCATTTTTCAATTCAGGGTTATTTACACAAAAGGTATATAGAATAAGGTGTACAGTAGCTGTTGAATACACAATTTGCACCATGTAACACAATGAAATTCTGAAACCCAAAAGTTCCAAGACAATATGGTACAGTAGTGTCATATAACCAGATCAATATTAGTCAGATCAATGTGAGTATTTACATAGTATTTAGAATGTAAGCAGAAGTTATCTTCTGTATTCAGTTGGTAAACTTGTAGTAAGTTTTAATGTTCAGTTGAAGTTAGGCAAGCGGTATATAAATGTTGGTTTGTTAGGAAATTCTAGTGTAACTCTAGTGTAGTTAGTTATGTGAGTTTATGAATTATGTTGTTGGGTGGGGTTGTTAATAATATACTGGACCAGCTGTGACCAGTGAAACAGTGGGACCAATCCCAGTGCATTTAGGTCTTAAATTTTACATTTTTACCTGGACTGTCTCTGTCATCGTATATGGTTGACTGGAGATAACAGAGGAACAGCAACAAATTATAAAAGTGGGGGGTGGGGGGTGGTGGGGGGTGGGGGGGGGACTGTATGACCCCCAATAGCCAATGTCCACTTTTTGTGCCTGGGGGTCGATACATAAACAAACAAATAAACAAAGATCTTTAAAGCACCGGACTAGATTTGTACCCCACATGAACCCCGATGGCGACCGGAAGTCAACAAGCAGGGGACAGGAGCAATAAATAGACCCCATCACCAGTCCTGTCAGCATTCGTGGTTTGAGGATAAAAAAAACTAAAACTAAAAATAGATAATCAGTACAAACCTACCCTCAACCTAGTCTTAGTAAAACTCTTGTAAGTACTCTTTTATCAATCATTCATCTAGATCCTGGATCTTTAGAATAATATCAAGCCTAGAAAGGGGTGGGTGGGCCCCTGATCATTGACTTCGTATTCATAAGATTCGTGAGAATCTAAGTGATACGTCAACTTACAGGTAAGTCTAGTTTAACTGTGATATAATTGGGGCAGCGAGGGACTTTGCACTAATTAACCTCCCAACACAACATGCACATGGGTGATCCTATCCCCCTACACACTGATTGGTTCTGTGATTGATTGGACGTGATGGCGGAATCGGAAAGAGCGCTGGGTGGATTCCTCTGTGGAAGGTCCTGGGCTCGAACACTGGCCGAGTTAAACTGATGACTTATAAAAGTGATACTTGTCGCTACCTAGCCTTGTGTTTGGCATTATTAGATATAGAAAAGGACTGGTTTGGTCAGTATCAGGATAATGTGGCTGAGTGGGATATTAACTTATCGATTAACTATTGGATCATGACATCAGCGGGTCTAGTCTTCCAGTGGGGCAGCACTATAACTTCGCCATGAGTGTGCACTGTCAAAAGTCAGCACCCGCCTTAATATAACCCTAGATGTTGTCAGGACGTAAAACCCCAACAAACATTTCTGTGATTGAGCGATAATTAGGGACTGGATCGACTCTTTCGGTTTCAAAACCTTCAGCTTATGGTTATAGATTCCGTCAGTTTTCTGTTTGTTTGTTTTCGGGTTTTACATCCTGACAACATCTAAGGTCATATCAGGATGGGTACAGACTTGTGATAGCGCGCACACATGGTGACTTTATAGTGCTGCCCTACTGGGAGACCAAACCACAGGTGCCATGGCCTAATTTCCCACTCAGTCATAGTATTCGGATACCGAATCAACCAGTCCTTGCCCTATCCTAGTAATGGCGACACACGGGCAAGGTAGCAACAATTTTTAATTTAGTAAGTCATTGTTTGACTCGGCTGCAATTCAAACTCCTGACCTTCCTTCCGATCGGGAAGTCTTCACTCTTACCGATTCGACCAACGCATCCAGTGTTGGCAGTTTTCAACGAACACCCTCAGTAGATAATAAACAGCTACAAACTATGTACAAGACTATAACTGTAGAGTAGGCTAGTTCATAAGGAGGAATACAATTTCTTTTTAAAAATAACCCAACTAATATACTTCATATACTATTCGTACCAACTACAAGGGTGATCAGAAAATAAAAACAATATACCTATCAGAACAACTGACACTAATTAATCACCATGTACCTGCTACTGTGTGAGAAAGAAAAACATCTTATCACCTCCTACGATGTGATAAGATTAAACCACTACTACAGCTGGCCAGCATTGAAAATAAGCCCAAGCACTCGATCTTACATGCTATGGACAGTATAAACAAAGCATAAAGAAAACCCCCCAAAAACAAACTAAATCATGTCGAGTAGAAATTGGAGGAACGTCGGCTAAAATAAAAGCCCAATGATTTGTGCACTAAATAGAGCAGTTTTCCTGAGCAAGCATTCAAAGGTGTAGTGTGTTAAAGATCTGGTCCCCTGATAGATTCATCAGACCTGCCCACCCATACGATTTTGGGGTATTTTATTCAGTTTTAAGCTGGAGCGCGCTAAAAAGCAAAATTAAATCTTGAAAGTACACATTTTGTTGTTGTTGAAAGTACACATTTCTTTTCACTAGAATACCCAAATAGGACATTTGAGGTGGGCAAAATCTACCTCCCCATATCATTTTTGGGTGTTTTGTACGAAGATTTGATGCGGAGTAGGCCAATAAGCAAAATACAACTTCATAGCCAAAAGAATTTGGAAAGTACACAATTGCTTTTGAAAGCGTTTGGGGATTATATCTGGTTACTTCCGCTTTGAGGCTCTTTCTCGAAGCTGCGCATGGAGACACTGACTACAGGCTTTTGTCACTCAGCTCAGTCTGTGTTTGGAGCATTATTCCGACAGGGCACATGCGCATTTGAAGATGTAACTCACCATTCCACCTCTGTACCTATAAATATCCACATTACAAAAGGCAGACGACTTTTCTGCTTAAACATGGGGTTGTATTGTATCCCTATATAAACATATATTTGCTGAGTGGTTGGCATTTTTATTTGATTTATTTTACTTTTGTTTATTTCTTTTTACTTCTATTCAAATAGGTGGGATGAGGTGGAGGGAGCCTCAGAACTGGGAAGCTGAGAGGTTATACATATCGTTTTAAATCGATAAAGTGTTTATTAATATATGTATATGTGTGTATATGTATATGTGTATATATGTATATATGCTGTCACAACAATAAAATAAATCAAATACAATAATATTTAAGGTAGGTTTTTCTTAATGTTGTACCAGCATCTTTGTGGTGATTATGCATCAGATGCATAATCACAGTGAATTATTTATTATGCATATATATATTGGTATGCAAAAAATATATCTACATCATGCACAACAGTCCCCACAGGACCTCCCCCAGTGGCAAGTGGAAGTATATGAGTGGGCCACAGACCAGCATATACCCCTATTGTTGGCTGGAGGTTCCTCTATTGTTTGGAATTTATGGCTATACCAACACAGTTATAACATGGGCAGTTCTGTCCTGTAGCCATGTGTTGTAACTACTGAATTATTTCCTAATATTCACTGTTAATTTACTCAATCCGGTCCCAACTAAATGTCCTATGAATATCCAGGAAATTAGATATAATTTTTGGCTTTATAGTGATGTATTCCAATATGTAAACTTCCCAAAACTCAGTGTGCCATAAGCATATTTTTGAACCTGCTACCTAATCTTATATAAAATTCGACCTTGGAAATTGAACCGGTGCTCGAATGAAGTATTTAACCACCATAGCCCGATCGAGGTAAGCTCTCCAACCTGTTAAAGACGCTGTAAACGCCGTGCTGTGGGACTATATCTGGTTACTTCCACTTTGAGGCTCTTTCCCGAAGCGACCCATGGAGACACTGACTACAGGCTTTTGTCACTTGGCTCACAGTCTGTGCTTGGAGCATTATTCCGACAGGGCGCATGCACATTTTAAGATGCAACTCACCATTCTACCTCTGTACCTATAAACAGAAGCCGTACGCGCTTGTAGGCATTCATTGCCGTGTTTTGATTGCAGTGTGCAGGCCCCTTCCCAGGATTTGGTTTTCGGTTGTCGGGGAAGTACTGATGATTGACTGGTATTTCTGTAGGGAGGAGGGGAAGGTTCCAAAGGGAGTGTGCGTGCGGCTGGAGGGGGGGGGGGATTCCAACTAGAGGGAGGGGATCCATATGCATAGAGAGGGATTAAAAAATAAAGTATGAACCATTTTGCAACCTGAAATAATCATATTACTTTCCTAAATTCTCATTGGTTCCCCTTATTTAACTATTTATTGGGGGGGGGGGGGAGTCCAAATTTAGGGGTGGGGGTGAGAGATTCCCACTAGGGATTCCAAATTGACGTAAGAACCATTTTACACCCTGAAAGAATCATATTACCTTCCCAAATTCTCATTGGTTGCCTTTATTTAACTTTTTGGTTGGGTGTGAGTGTGTGTGTGTGGGGGGGGGGGGATCCTGAACTGATTAAGGGGGGATCCGTAAACCCCGGAACCCCCCTCGTGGGACCGGGCCTGGTGTGTGTGTGTGCAGTCGTGATGGCCCAAACACACACATATGGACTATACCCGGGTTATTCAATGATGTGATGCTCCGAGGAATAACTTATCCAATAAGTCACGATTTATTCAGATGTACACGCTATACAAGCTTGGCACACTCATAGGGGCGTACATGGCGCGTGTGTATTTATCTGACTGAACACGGAATTAAATCTAAGGGGGATGGGAAGACCAAAGCTTTGAATGCATTATGGACCGGATGTCCCACCTACACAACGGATAAGTTCTGAATTGACCAGGTTCTGATGTTTTAGGTCGGCTGAGAACTGGTAGAAATGTATAAGTGTTTACATATACAATGTACCTGCATAGTATGTAGTAGATAATATATAGTATATAGCAAATAATATATAGCATATAATACATAGCATATAGTGTCTAATATATAAAATAATAATATTATAACATATGTATGTAGATAAATATACAATGTATATACATATATATACTAGTATGTAGTATTTAGTAAATAATATAGAGTATATAGTATATAGCATATAATACCTAGCATATATTACATATTATGCAGTGTCTAATATATAGAATGATGATATTACCACATACGTATGTAGATAAATATACAATGTTCATACATATATCCTAGTATGTAGTATTTAGTAGATAATATATAGTATATAGCATATAGAACATATTATGCAGTGTCTAATATATATAATGATAATATTACTACATATCTATGTAGATAAATATACAATGTACATACATATATACTAGTATGTAGTATTTAGTAGATAATATAGAGTATATAGTATATAGCATATAATACATAGCATATAGTACATATTATGCAGTGTCTAATATATAGAATGATAATATTACTACATATGTATGTAGATAAATATACAATGTACATACGTATATCCTAGTATGTAGTATTTAGTAGATAATATAGAGTATATATTATATAGCATATAATATATAGCATATAATACATAGCATACAGTATATACTATATAGTATGTATCATATAGCATAATAATATACATGTATATGTACGTATATATAAGTGATATTAATAGGATCAAACAGAATCTGAAATGACGTCTTCTGCATTCCTTGGTGTCATTTATCTTATCATCCTTACCTTGTAGTTTACAATTAATGATCGTAATCATTGCAAATGCGTCATCAATAGAATGGTAATTTTAATCATGAGCAGGGGGAGACCACGATCGAATCATGCACTGTTTACTACACAGTGTTATATATGAGTCTGTCTCAAAAGGTGATAACTCTTCTATTTCTTTTGTCCATTGTAACGATTGACACAAAACAGCACAGAAATGGGTACACTGAACACACAAGGACATTTTCTTCAAATCAATATACATTCTATTGGGCTTATGAAACACCATGTAAAAACAAATCAGTTTACCCTGAGCAAATGCATAAGCAGATAGTGTGTCGATCGTTACAATGAACAAGGTTTTGTCCCATATTGTTTAGCACCTTTTGAGACAGTCTCATATATATTCTAGATAAACTGACTACATACTATGTTATATATGAAAAGTTCTACATAATATATCATATATGATATATTATGTAGAACTTTTCGGCGGTAAGTGAGTCAGGATAATGAGCAAGGCGAGCGGTGGTGCCACCGTCGGAGCTGAAGTTGAGTAGGTTGGAGCAGTAGATGACTAGCCCGAGGCTCCACCACCCGATTACTTGTGGGTGGGTGTGAGAAGCGAGTATGGAATTCCGGGGTATTATACTCATATAATTTTTATTGTATACAAATCGTATACTTTATGCTATATATTACAATAAGATGTTATATACTATATATTTCATACACTATGGTATATATTACATGTATAAAGGACATACACTACATACTGTAAACTATATAGTGTAAACTATGTACTAAATATTATATAATATATAGTACATACTAAACACAATACAATTTATACATGTTATATATTGTGGATTTATATGAAACGTGTTATGTACTACATATTATATGCTACATGTTATATACCATATATATACTATATATACATACATACTATATGTTATGTAAACCTCCTATATAGCGCATAGTATATAATATATAGTAGGGTATATACAACATGTAATTTAAGATCTAGATATGGACATATATGTAGTATATAATATTTAGTATGTAGTTCATAGAAGATAGGTCATATCATGTGTATCGTGGATCATACATGTTATGTAATAATGCTATCTACTATGTATATATGAAGAGTCCATAACATGTAATAATCACATTGTTTCGCATTTGGATTTCAGCTAAATTAAATCCACGACCTTCAAATAACGACAAGCGCTCCTCATCAGAAGGGAGGACAAGTAAGGCGGGAAAACGAGGATCGCAGAAACAAAGACAATCGAAGAAGGAGAAGAGTGGGCGAAATGGCGGCTCGACTACACCAAAAACCAAATAGAATGTCGTCTGAGCATCAGAGATGTTTAGTATATACCTAGTATTGGTCAAACCTAATCTACTATACAATGCATGCAACAAGAAGATATATATACATACACAGCAAAACCTCCCTAACCGACCACCTCCACAGATTGACCACTCCCCTATATCGATCGCTTTATTTGGGTCCCAAATGATCGCCTATGCAATACCATTGTCATGATTAAAAAAAACCTCCCTAAACCAACCACCTCCCTAAATGGACCATTTAAAGTCGGTATCATGGTGGGTCGATTTAGAGAGGTTTTTTTTACTGTGTATATGTTAATAAGACCTTACATAATAAGAAGTGGACAACCTCAGCTTTAGCTGTTCACATTGACTGAGTCGAGGTGATTAATTCACGTGACCTTGGTATGTACTTCCGGTGTCCTTTGGGGGTGGGTGGGGGTGTGGGGCATTGCAGACAGCGTTCCCTTAATGTGATCTTTTTTAAAGTTGCATAATCTGCAACATTTTCTAAATAAATAAATCAGCTTGATCGTTGTAAGGGTTTGTAACTGTTATCTCAAAGTATTAAACCTTGGAGATAATTTGAAGTGAAAACAGGTCGAGTCAATTTTGTATGTGCTCACACTGAAATGCTTTACATCATGGACTTTAATATGGTTTGTAAATTTGATGCTTTCATCTGATTTTGCAGCTTTGATTCCATTTCTAAATTTGATGCTTTTATCGGATTTTGCAGTTCTAAGATTGTGCGGTAGAAGATTGGGGCGGGTGGGTGGGTCAACGTTGCAGGAAGTGATGCTTTCTTTAATGTTTCAATGGTTATTATCACCGACTACTCATTCCATTGCTTATGTCAGAAATCAATGAGTCTCTCACAAATATCAAAGTTGCACAATCAGTTATAGACAATTCTTTATCATGTTTTGTTTTAGGTCAAAACAATCGGTTGAAAACTGTAACATACCCTGAGAGTAATCTTTGATACTATTTCGTAAAGCATGCATGCATGCATGCAAATAAACTAATTTGTGCGTGTATACCTGTGTAATCTGTCTTTGCTATGTTAACAGGTTAAGTAGGTCATGTCGAAACCGGTGAGTTTTCACCTCCTTAAGGGGGGAAACCCCAATAGAATAATGTATGAGTACACTAGGGTTGAAGTTGGATGCAGATAATCAAATCTAGGTCAATGCATTGGATTTGGAGGTATGATCATTTAATCGGATTATTCAACTTTAAAAGTGGAGTATATTCCTACAAGACTACGATTATATATTGATGCGCGAGAAGGAAGAAAGCAGAGGCGGGGGTGGGAAAAGAGACGTTTTATTCACGCCTCAATGACATACAGGGCAAACAGTGTATCAATGAAGTAAATAAGTCAAATGCACAGTGTAAGGTAATAAGCAAATGTATCAATGAAGTAAATAAGTCAGCACAGCGTAAGGTAATAAGGAAAGTAATGTCAAAAGTTCATGGTGTCAAATGGTAGCAGAGAGGTATATAAGAGTTCATGTGGTGTCAATGTCAGTGGAGTGAGGGGGTGCCGAGGAGCCCTCCACCGCAGAGGGGGGAGGGTAGAGGAGGGAGAGTTGGGTGGGTGGGTGGAGAAGAAGAAGGGGCAGAGAGCTGGAAGGCGGCTGGAGGCTGAGTGCCTGAGGGAGGCCGGCGGGCGGCCTTATAAGGGGGGAAGTGAGCAGAGGCAGGAGGGGGGTGAGTCGCTCAGGGCCGGGGGGAGGTGAGCAGTGGCAGGGGTGAGTCGCTCAGGGGCGGAGGGAGGTGAGCAGTGGCAGGAGGGGGGGGGTGAGTCGCTCAGGGGGGGAAGTGAGCGCGGTCGGGCGAGGTGAGAAGGCAGCGCGACACGCGGGGCGGGGGAGGGTCTCTCCCTTCCCTCGCATCAAACGTAATGCTTCGCATTACGACCGATGCGCGAGAAGGAAGAAAGCAGAGGCGGGGGTGGGAAAAGAGACGTTTTATTCACGCCTCAATGACATACAGGGCAAACAGTGTATCAATGAAGTAAATAAGTCAAATGCACAGTGTAAGGTAATAAGCAAATGTATCAATGAAGTAAATAAGTCAAATGCACAGCGTAAGGTAATAAGGAAAGTAATGTCAAAAGTTCATGGTGTCAAATGGTAGCAGAGAGGTATATAAGAGTTCATGTGGTGTCAATGTCAGTGGAGTGAGGGGGTGCCGAGGAGCCCTCCACCAAAAGTAGGAGAGGGCTCGAGGCGCGCCCGAGGCGGGGGTCAGGTTCCCTCTGGGGGCGGCGAGTGTCCGTGGCCTGTGTCGGCAGGGAGCGGGCGGCCCAAAAAAGAGAGGAGGCCCGCTCCTTGGCGAGATCCGGTGAGGAGGTCCGACGAGTGTCGAGGAGGGGGGCAGCGAAGTCCTCAGGGCTGGGCGGGGTGGCGGTCGGGGGCGGGTCCGGTGGGTCGATGAAGGCGGTGTCGTGGGGGTCCACGACTGAGACGTCTACGTCGGTGAGGCTGGGCTGGGCTGTGGCGTGAGGCGTGAGGCGTGAGGCGTGAGGCCCGAGGTGATGGTCCCCGGGTGAGGCTGGGCGGCGCTGCGGTCGGTGGTCGCTGGGAGGATGTCGGTGGACGGCGGGGTCGGTACGGTCGGCGGCTGGGGTCCTGGCAGAGGGTTCCTCGTGAGGCTGGGCTGGGCTGTGGACTGAGGTGTGATGCTTCGCATTACGACCAACCTACCACGAAGCACAATATCTAGGTAAATTCATTGCATTTGAAGATGTTATGATTTAATCGGATTATTCAACTTTAAGCATGAAGTACATTCTGTAATGGCCCTGTCACACTACGACGTAATGACGTCAACGTAGGGAGAACGTGAAGAACATTGAACTTCTCGGCGTAGTATGCAAATTTGGGCACAAGTTGAACGTGGATGCAGCGTAGTGGACGAGAGCGTAACGTCGGTAAAGCGTAGTGATACCGTCATTCAACGAGAGAGGACAACGTAATGATGCTCACGGAACGTTATGAACGTTATTCCATCGCCAGAACTACGTTGCTTTATGTTACCTTACGTTACTTATGTCATTAGACGTTGGCGAAACGCTGAACGTACGTTCTCCTGACGTTCTCCTGATGTTCTCCTGACGTTCTCCTGACTTTCCCATTACGCCGCATGGACATTTCCGCCGGCTTTAATGTGGGTCAACGAGTGGAACGTAGTGGAACGTAGTGAGGAACGTTTGCCTAACGTCCGTTTAACGTCATTGACATTCGCTGAATGTGAGCAGAACGTATGGTGAACATAAACCCTTACGTTCGAGCTACGTCAACATTTTTGAACATGTCCAAAACCTCGATGTTACTCGAAGTAACACGACGTAATGTGCCGTAGTTCGATGTCAGTCTAACATCATTATGACGTCATCATAACATAATCCAACGTACATCAACGTAATGACGAAAAATCACCACGTTAGGCTCACGTTCGCTCATTACGTCGTAGTGTGACAGGGGTATAAGACTACGATTATGAATTAACCGACCATGAAGTGCAATGTCAGCAGAATATTGTTGAAGCCCTTCAAAGCCTTCAGGTATAAACCTAGTAACATAAGTCAATCTTTGAGTATTTGCTACCTCGTGCATGACAACTTTAAACTCCATACTGTGCACGATGTACTATCATGTGATGATGTACTATCATGTGACTCATTCAGGTGACGTCACAATATGCAATATCTAAGAGCAGTATAATTAAGTTTATACTATATATGCCAAGTCTTTTGTTTGTTGTTGGTTGGTTCTTGGAGTTTTTCTTCCTGGCAACATCTAAGGTCATATCAGTTAGGGTACCGACTTGCGACAGGATGCACTCATGGCGATGTTATAGTGCTGCCCACTACGAGACCAGGCTGCCAGCATCGTGACCTGATATCCCACTCACTCACATTATCCTGACACTGAGCTAACCAGTCCTTGCCATCTCCTAATAATGCCGAGTGCATGGCTAGGAAGCGACAAGTATCAAATTTTAAGTAATTGGTTTGGTTTGACTCGGCCAGGATCTACCCAAACCGGAGACAGACGCTCAACTCATTCAGCCATCCCGTCTGGTACCAAGTCTTTTGCATGTGACATCATATGTTTTACTTAACGTGGTTGTTTTATTTCACTGAATCCTGGTCCGGGAAATACTGACTTCGCCACCCGAAGTAATTATATATGTACTAAGTACCTATGCAAGCTATACAATATGCTTATTGAGTTGCACATGGAAACTTTAGCTGAGCAGATTCAGTTATAGTATATATTAATATCAGTTATAGTATATTACAATATCAGTTATAGTATATAACAATATCAGTTATAGTATATTTCAATATCAGTTATAGTATATTTCAATATCAGTTATAGTATATTTCAACATCAGTTATAGTATATTACAATATCAGTTATAGTATATTACAATATCAGTTATAGTATATAACAATATCAGTTATAGTATATTTCAACATCAGTTATAGTATATAACAATATCAGTTATAGTATATAACAATATCAGTTATAGTATATTACAATATCAGTTATAGTATATTACAATATCAGTTATAGTATATAACAATATCAGTTATAGTATATTACAATATCAGTTATAGAATATAACAATATCAGTTATAGTATATTTCAACATCAGCTATAGTATATTACAATATCAGTTATAGTATATAACAATATCAGTTATAGTATATTTCAATATCAGTTAGAGTATATAACAATATCAGTTATAGTATATTTCAATATCAGTTACAGTATATAACAATATCAGTTATAGTATATTTCAACATCAGTTAGAGTATATTTCAATATCAGTTATAGTATATAACAATATCAGTTATAGTATATTTCAATATCAGTTATAGTATATTTCAATATCAGTTATAGTGTATTTCAATACACACACATCCTCTATTCAAGATAGCCAGTAAATATTACAGAATGAAACGATATAAATAAAACGATATCAATGGCCAAAACATGCGCACTTATGGCGCTATAAGTTATTCTAGGTTTTTCTAGATTTGTAATGAAGCATATGAAAAGAGATATGTTATTCCTAATACATGTATTACCGCAATAAATATGTATTAATCCCAATATAGATGTTTTCTTTGTAATGGTAGTGTCTGTGTATTTTGGCTCAATAGATTGGCGGCTGCATATTCTTTCATTCTAAACTGGCAGCTTGATCAGTTAATAGCTGAAATAAAGTACCAGTTGGTTGATTGGTTGTTAGAGCTTTACGTCCTGGCAACATCTAAGGTCATATACGGTTGGCAAAGCAGCAGTAGTGTCATGTCATCATGCTATATTCATGTTATCATGCTATATTCATGTTATCATGTAATGTTCATGTTATAATGCAATGTTCATGTTATCATGTTGCATTCATTAACATGCCATTGTTTAGCTAATATTAAAAAAAAAGTAAATCTGCCGCCTTTGTTTTCACTCCAATCAGTACATAGAAGCACAAATATCTATTTATGAAAATGATTTAGAAATACTTGTTATAATACGCACATCTGAGATCGCATCCAACTCAGGGACACTAAATGACAGGATCAGTATATATTGGGAATTGATTTATTTTCATTTATCGGCTATTTTTATTAGCTGACGACATCATGATGGGGCTCCGCCAAGGTAGCGTCTGTCGCTCAGAAGCCAGGATGCTTAGCCCGCTGCGGCCATTAATTGCTTGTAGGGTGGGTGGGTGGATGAATTAAATGGGCTGCTGGGATCTACACACCATGTGGGTTTGGGTGCTTGAGGTGGACTGAGCAGCTCGGGTTTCAAAGCCTCAACAGTCATTGTTGGTTTGGCGACTTGCCGATAGGCGGCGCGGCAGGGCGCAGCTGGATTGTTCTAAGGTTAAAATTATGTGGCTTGAATATACTTTCCTCAGTTACGGGGAAATGCTGTTGTCTATATTTAGATCTAGTGTAACAGTCACAAGTAAGCTGCCCATGTATACCTGTGTAAGAGCCCCCTACCTATTGAAGACACCTTTCCCACTGACACTCCTTGCAAATATTCAAGTGGTACATATGCACACATGAGTGACACTTGCTATCCGGAGTGCACTTCATCCACACCTCTCTTTATCTCCCCTCTGCGGGCCTTGCTCCTCCTTGATAATGTCTGAAAAGAGTTCCAAGAGGGGGAGCCTGCCAGCATTTCATTTTCTACTCTTACTCTGTCCGTGCCGTTGGCTCGCTGGCTGGTCACCATAGAGCAAAGAAACATGGTCCTTTGACTCAACTCTCCTCATTTCTCTCTCCCATATGCTACCCTTTTTCTTTCTCCTGGGCTGAATTCTCCCCCTGATCAAGGGAGTTGTTTGCTTGGGTGGGGCCCTTTCTTTACCTTATCGTTTCTCTCGCTTTGTTTGTGTTGCTGGAACCGCTGAACCCACCTTTACCCGTCCCTTCCTCCTGAAACCTTGCTGCTGTTGACTGGATGCAAGTGCTCTGCTACCACCAGACTGGAGAGATTTGGGGCCGCCCCAATGGCTCATCGTTTGATAGATTGTAAAGATGTCCCCAGCTTCTACAACCACCCAACCAGAAGATTAATCTTCAACCAAAGATTGGACCGATTTATCAGTGCCTCTCTATATTACTGCAGTTCTGCAGCCGGTAACCGTCGTAAGGTTACAAACCCCCAGAAGTCAGTCAATTCACACATGAGCAAGACAGGCTTACCAACTGCACCGGGTGTATCTTTCTTTTGTTCTTTTTGTTTGTTTGTTTAACGACCCTCCCCCCCCCCCCCCCAGCACAGAAAGTAAACATCGGCTATTGGGGGTCTCCCAGTGTGCATCAATTATCGACTCCTGGTCATGGAATCTATGCCATGGGAGACTTGATTTGCTGGTTACATTTGTTGATTAAGTAGGTAGTGCTTTAATCGCGGACAATTGGCCGTTCCCATTAACTTAAAGCAAATAGGACACCAGACGGAATAGCTGAATGAGTTGAGCATGTTTTGGTAGGTCGTGTGGATTCTAACCGACGGTAGGGATTCAAAATCTAGCCGAGTCAAACCAATGACTTAAAAGGTGATATGTGTCGCTACCTAGCCTGCCGGTCGGCATTAATACGATAGGACAAGGAGCTGTGAAATGAGGAAGACCAATTGTCCACGATAGAAATGTCACTGCTTAATCAACTAATGAAGCAAACTTTGTTGTTTGTTGTTTTACGTCGTAGCAACATCTAATGTGATATCAGGACGGGATGAACTAAACAAACAAACAAAATGCATCAATTTTGTAAATCAGTGGTTTGACTCGACCGGGATTTGAACTCGGGACCTTTCAAACAGGAAGCCTGCGCTCTACCGATTCGGCCACGACCTGCCGCACGGGAAGCCTGCGCTCTACCGAATCGATTCTGCCACCACGTCCGATCCGTTAACCATTACATGATCTGAGATAAAACCGAGCGAACGATGACTCAAAAACCAAGCCGTTCTGAGCGTAGTTCCAGCGCGTGCCGTGTGGGGGCAGTTCGGTGGCAGCACCGTGCGGCTGGTGCTCGGCGGGGAGAGTGGCAGACGCGCAGTGGAGGCGGGCGAGAGCAGACGACTTTTTCTGGAGCCAGTTGTGGAAGCAGTGCTCAGCAACCGGGAGCAACACGCAAGGATTGTATGTCTCCACCGAGCAGCACCAGGGTCATGGACACTGGTACCAGAGGTAGGTTCAGAGCAGCACCGGGGTCATGGACACTAGCACCAGAGGTAGGTCTAGAGCAGCATCAGGGTCATGGACACTGGCACCAGAGGTAGGTTCAGAGCAGCACCGGGGTCATGGACACTGGCACCAGAGGTAGGTTCAGAGCAGCACCGGGGTCATGGACACTGGCACCAGAGGTAGGTTCAGAGCAGCTCCGTAGGCACTGGGGTTATGGACACTGGCACCAGAGGTATGTTCAGAGCAGCTCCGTAGGCACTGGGATCATGGACACTGGCACCAGTGGTAGGTTCAGAGCAGATCCGTAGGCACCAGGGTCATGGACACTGGCACCAGAGGTAGGTTCAGAGCAGATCCGTAGGCACCAGGGTCATGGACACTCGCACCAGAGGTAGGTTCAGAGCAGCTCCGTAGGCACTGGGGTCATGGACACTGGCACCAGAGGTAGGTTCAGAGCAGGACTGGGGTCATGGACACTGGCACCAGTGGTAGGTTCAGAGCAGCTCCGTAGGCACCGGGGTCATGGACACTGGCACCAGAGGTAGGTTCAGAGCAGCACTGGGGTCATGGACACTGGCACCAGTGGTAGGTTCAGAGCAGCACTGGGATCATGGACACTGGCACCAGAGGTAGGTTCAGAGCAGATCCATAGGCACCGGGGTCATGGACACTGGCACCAGAGGTAGGTTCAGAGCAGCTCAATAGGCACTGGGGTCATGCACACTGGCATCAGAGGTAGGTTCAGAGCAGCACCGGGGTCATGGACACTGGCACCAGAGGTAGGTTCAGAGCAACTCCGTAGGCACTGGGGTCATGGACACTGGCATCAGAGGTAGGTTCAGAGCAGCTCCATAGGCACTGGGGTTATGGACACTGGCATCAGAGGTAGGTTCAGAGCAGCTCTGTAGGCACCAGGGTCATGGACACTGGCACCAGAGGTAGGTTCAGAGCAGCACTGGGGTCATGGACACTGGCACCAGAGGTAGGTTCAGAGCAGCTCCATATGCACCGGGGTCATGGACACTGGCACCAGAGGTAGGTTCAAACCAGCACCGGGGTCATGGACACTGGCACCAGAGGTAGGTTCAGAGCAGCTGTATACGCACGGGGGTCATTGACACTGGCACCAGAGGTAGGTTCAGCGGCACGTAGGACTTATTGTTGGTTGGTTGTTGGAGTTTTATGTCCTGGAAACATCTAAGGTCATATTAGGATGGGCGTAGCACATGTGACTTTTCCAATTCCAACAAGCCAACACCCCAATAACCTATGTTTCATTTTTGTGTTTCCGGTAGTGGGGCGTGGTGGGGTGGCTGGTCGTTAAAGCTGCATAGTCCGATGAAGCATCAAATTTTCAAAACCAAAACAAGTATCTCAATTTGATTCTACATATCTAACTTAAATTTTGGTGCACTTGTTAAACATTTGTCACCACATAGAAGGGAATACTGAGGCAATATAATAGAAGTTATTACAGCAGAACCCAATGGTGTCAGAGTTTCGGCAAGCTTGCTAAAACTAATTATGCTTTTTTTCACTTAAAATATCTCAAAAGTTAGCTATTTAAAATAAAAGTTACTTCAAGTGAAAGTATGGTAGATTATAACGATCACCCTAATATGTTTATCTCAGAAAATGACAACTCAAAACTCATCGGACTATGCAACTTTAAAGAAACAAGCAAAATCAAGTAAACTTGTTTGTTGTCTGTTTGAGTTTTGAGTCCTGGCAACATCTAAGGTTATATCAGGATGGGTACGCTGGACGTGGTGGGCCAATCAGTAGAGCAGAGGCTGCCCCTGAGTAATGTTGGAAGTTTGAAAAACCAGTCGAGTCAAACCAATGACTTACAATATTATTATTATTATTATCATTATTATTATTATGTACTACTGAATCACCTTGTAGTGCTCGAACCTTAAGGATTTATACTGCATATCACGGATAAGTCTGAATAGTGTTGTTTTCACCATTAGACAGTTGATCGATAGAAAGCCTTTACCGACCCAAGGGATTTTTAACCTCCCACACCACTTAAGCCGTGTTCACACGGGGAATGTAAATCGATTCTTAGAAATCGACGTGCCTTGTTCGGGTTACATTTCGCGTGTGAACGGGCGTCTGAGTCGAATTAGGGCTGAATCGATTCCTGTGATCCGCATAAGCTAAACCACTTGTAGAGGTCGATTAAGTGAGTCGATTTCTGTGAACCGATTTAACTTGCCCATGTGGACGCACTGAGGCAGATTAAGGACATCACACGCATGCGCAGTCGATACCTTAGTTTGTTGACTTTCCGGTCGATCAAAAGCGCATATTATATAATTTGGTCTATGAACCGGATAGAGGTCCACATATTTTTTTTTCATCATTTATTTATAGGTTTTCACTGCCCATCAGAAGTCTTTACGGTTCCAAAACAATATGATTCAGTCTATACATATCTAGGTCGAACCCACACTCTCTCGTGCCGACGTCGACTAACCGAAACTGGCGCTGGTTAGTATCAACTTGCTCATGCGCTGATATCGATTTCCGGCCCAAGTACTGCCCATGTGAACGGGCCGCTAGTTTGATTCCTATTATTCGACTTGTCTAAATCGCTTTACTTTTCCCCCGTGTGAACACGGCTATAGACATGGCATGAGAGCAACTTGCCTTTGATGACGCTGTAAGTTATACACAGCGGTGGAAATCCAAAATGGCAGATGTGATAGGCATGGAGAAACCTGCATGTATAAATATATAAGTATACTACCACTAAAGTAACAAAGCTATATTTGTGCATATAACCGGAAGACCAGTGCCTCGGCTTTGAAACAGAAAGAAATTGTTCAGCTGAATAAAACATTTTAACCCCCCCCAAAAAGAGGAAGAAAATGATGTAACGGTCCATTCACACTATCGCATTACCAGACGCTGGTAATCACTATTACACTGACCAAATCAAGCATGTGGGCCAGGCCATGAATATCTCAGCACCTTCAGGTCAGAGGTCACCCCCCCCCTGGGTAATTACCATCTAGCTATGCCTGCACGGTCGAATCACGTGCATAGCACGCTGTGCAGTCTGTCCGTCCAGCTCCCACCATCGTCACACCACGCACACATGTACATACATATACATACACATCCTACATGAACATACACGTCATACATGTACATACACATACATACACATCCTACATGAAAATAGATATACATACACATCCTACATGAACATACAAAAACATACACATCCTACATAAACATACATATACATACACGTCATACATGTGCATACACATCCTACATGTACATGCATATACATACCCATCCTACATGAACATACACGTCATACATGTACATACACATACATACACATCCTACATGTACATACCTATACATACACGTCATACATATACATACACATCATACATGCACATACATGTCCTACACATCATACATGAACAACATACATATAGATACACATCACACATGTACATACATATACATACACATCCTATATATATACATACATATACATACACATCCTACATGAACAGTTTGTTTGTTGTTATTTTACGTCCTAGCAACATCTAATATCATATCAGGACGGTCCTACATGAACATACATATACATACACGTCATACATGTACATACATATACATACACGTCATACATGTACATACACATCATACATGTACATACATATACATCCTACATGAACATACATATACATACATGTCATACATGTACATGCACATAATACATGTACATACATATACATACACATCCTACATGAACATACATATACATACATGTCATACATGTACATACACCTCCTACATGTACATACATGTACATACACATCCTACATGAACATATATATACATACACATCCTACATGTACATACACATCCTACATGTACATACATATACATACACATCCTACATGAACATACATATACATACACGTCATACATATACATACACATCCTACATGCACATACATATCCTACACATCCTACATGAACAACATACATATACATACACATCACACATGTACATACATATACATACACATCCTATATATACATACATATACATAGACATCCTACATGAAGTTTGTTTGTTGTTGTTTTACGTCCTAGCAAGATCTAATATCATATCAGGACCGTCCTACATGAACATACATATACATACACGTCATACATGTACATACATATACATACATGTCATACATGTACGTACACATCATACATGTACATACATATACATCCTACATGAACATACATATACATACACGTCATACATATACACACATAATACATGTACATACATATACATACACATCCTACATGAACATACATATGCATACATGTCACACATGTACATACACCTCCTACATGTACATACATGTACATACACATCCTACATGAACATACATATACATACACATCATACATGTACATACACATCGTACATGTACATACATATACAAACACATGAACATACATATACATACACGTATACATATACATACACATCATACATGTACATACACATACATACACATCCTACATGAACCTACATATGAGCCTGTCTCAAAAGGTGATAACCCTTTTTTTTTTGTCCATTGCAACGATTGACACAAAACAGCACAGAAACGGTTATACTGAAAACACAAGGACATTTGCTTCAAATCAATATGTATTCTATTGGGATTATGAAACACCATGTAAATAACAAATCAGTTTATCCTGAGCAAATGTATAAGCAGATAGTATGTTGATCGTTACAATGGACAAAGTTTCGTCCAATATTGCTTAGCACCTTTTGAGACAGTCTCATATACATACATATCATACATGTACATACACATACATACACATCCTACATGAACATACACATACATCATACATTTACATACACATTCACACATATACACACACATGTATACATGTATACATGTATACATGTATACATATGTCGTCGGGCGTGATGAACATGTGAAATATTGCGCCTAGAACGGGAATCGAACCCACATCTCTTGCATTACAGGGCAGTGTGCTAGACATTACACCACCAAGGCTCCCCGATGTCACCACCCTATCCTATCCACGCCCACCTGTCTATGTGGCTCCTTGCCTGATCATTGAATGTAAGCTAGTACACATATACACATCATCATCATCATGCTGTTGGTCGCGATGTGACAAAGACTGCTTTCATTACTTGACTGTCGCTCTCCATTTAGCTCTCTGCTATGAGGGTAATGTCCATGAGTCAGTCTTAATGTCTCTCAGCTTCCGGTTTCTCATGATGTTATCCTTGAAATGGAGATGAGAGCACCCTCTCTTTCTGTAAACAGAAGACAGTTGAGAGTAGAGGATCTGCTTTGGTAGCCTGTCTGATGACATCCTCATGAGGTGTCCAGTCAACCGGAGATTCTTTTTGATCAGAAGATCTTCCATAGAGGGCAGCCCTGTCCGTTCGAGTATTTCCTTATTTGTCACTTTGTCCTTCCAGGTTAGCCTCATGATCGTACGCAGATGTCGCATCATGAAGGCATGCAGCTTTTTCACCTGTTGTTTGTGCACTGTCCAGGCCTCGGCTCCATATAGTAGGGTGGATAGCACAATTGCATGGTAGATCTTGCCTTTGACCTGCATGGACACTGGTGGTTGTTCCAGAGTCTCTGGCGTAGTCGGCCGAAAGATGCGCTAGCCTTGGCCATCCTCCTCTGTATTTCAACATCAATGCATCCATCACTTGATATAGTGCTTCTGAGGTAGGTGAATTCTGGAACAGAGTTCAGTTTGTTTCCGTCAACCATGATATCCTTCTCTCGGGTTCTTGTAGAGTTGGGTTGGTACAGCATCTCTGTCTTCTTGATGTTCTCTGCTCGAAATGCCGTTCAGTCCAGTGGACCACGCAGATCTTCAGCAACTGGGATCTCCAGTACCCTCTTCTTAAACTGTATTTTCTTAGACCACCTTATGGATATTATCATCTCCCAGGGGAAGAAGCGAAAGTCTCCCCTGAGGAGAGTGGAGTCAGAATCAGTCACCTAGCACTTCCTGAGGAGGGCCCTGAAGCTACATAGTAGTGCAGCATGCCAGGCTACATGACCCGGGATGGTTGATAGGAAAGAGAACAACCGAGGTAGGGTATTAGGCAGGATAGGCACTGCTTGCTTGGGTGCAGTGGAGCAATCTCTCCTTATCCCCCTCAGGGTGGAGGCAACTTCGAAGCTGGTGTATGCTATGGGTTCTGCCCCATTCTGCCTAAGGAAGTTGTTCAGTCTGCTGAGATAATTAAGGATGGATGAGTACTTCATGGTTCTAGCAAGCGAAGAGGCGTAAAGTGCCACCTGTCCTGGAGGGCAGGGGAACGGGCTGTGTCTCTGAAAGCCCTCCACAAACTCCAGATATCTCCTCACCTGAACCCCCCGGGTTGCTATCGAGTTGGGAGCCTATGACCTGCTCTGGAAGGTCTGCTTCTCTTTTTGCAGCTGTTCCACCCCTGCAATTAAAAAGGGATGGTTTAGCAAAGAGGCTGCTGCAGCATAGGCTACTGGTCGGGTCGGCTTCAGAAATTCGGCCAGGGCTGCCTGGGTCATCCAGCCTACTCAGTGCGTCATAAATTACATTATCGTTGCTCCCGATGAATACTGAGGAGAACTCAAAGTTCTTCTCGGAAGGGACCCAGAATAGTCATCTGAGATAGTACATGATCTCGGGGCTTTTTGAATGGCCCAAATTAAGTGCAGCCATGACTGTGGTGCTATCCATAACCATGACAACTGCACAATCCTGCCATAGACTGCCCCACCTTAGTGCTGTGGCATAGGCCGCCCACATCTCTCTCACGTTAATGTGCGCAAAAGAGCTATGCTCGTCCGGTGGGGTGTGGTGGTGGCCGAGGATGCACTTTAAGCAGTCGTTGCCTGTGTCACTGAAAGCACCCGCCACCCAGTGGCTACCATCGAGGGCCCCGTAGCCATAATTAGAGGTGTCACTGTAGGTGGCCAGGTGTTCTACGAATGAACCCAGGATCTTTGCCTTCCCATTGAACCTTGCCGCAAAGTCAAACCACCATTCGATGTCTTCCCAAAATCCACCAGAGAGTCTGACCTTGAAGTGGCGTTCCCTGATTCTGTTAATCGTGTCATAAATGCATTGACAGAAGGTTCTGCCCCCATTTACTACTTTGCTGCAGTGAGCAAGTAGCCCACCGAGACTCTCCAGCTCTTTTTGGGTCACCTTCTGGCAGCCTTTAACCTCGCTCGGGACCTTGATCAATCTTATGAGCTTGTCTTCCGGGAGCCTCATTTCTAACTCGACCGAGTCGATAATGATCCCAAGGAAGCGGACCACGGTGCTAGGAGATGCGAGCTTCCCAAAGCTTATGAAAAAGCCAATTCTTCTGAGAATAGCTATGACCACCTCCTGCTCTCTGCAGCCTTCAGTAATAGTTCGGCTCACTATGCAAAAGTCATTGAGATAATTGATGACCCTGGCCACTCCCTCTCGCACCGCACATCTTACTACAAAGTCAGAAATCTTGCTAAAAATGTACGGGCTAGAGGAGAGCCCTATGTATAGTCTGTTATCTTTCATATAGGTGCAACCACTAGGTGCAACCACTATCTCCTCTGGCCTCAAATAGCCAGTGCAGGCCTTGTCTCTCACAATCCCGAAGGTGAATGCAGCCCGCCCAGTAGGCATCTTTGATATCGACCATGGCCATATAGTCCCCCCTCTCAATAACCTCTGCGACAGTGTCAACACTTTTATAGGAGAACTTTACGCATGCCTGGTCAGTGCAAGTGTTAACAGAACAGCCTGCGGGGTGGCTACAATCTACAATTGTCCTGTTGCCTCCATCATCTTTTGGGACACAGAATATGCTGTGAATGCAAGTCGGGGGTTCATCAACTACAGAGATGCATCCCCTGTCTATCTCAGTATTAAGTTTATTTGTAATTGCACTTATTTCATCAGGCTCATGGGTGTGCCTGCAGCTTGGGTTATAGGCTAAGGTGCAGTCAGGGTTTATAACATTAAAGCCAAAAACTATCCCATTTAGAATGTATTGGGCATCAGAATCAGAGTCCCCCCCCACCTGAGAGAAAAAGCTAGCTAAATACCCTGCAGGGGCGCAGTTGGGTAGTGCAGCCCGCTATCTTGTATACACATGAACAGGTCCTGCTTATATCATTTATACTGGGAGTGCTTCTACTTCCATCAGTGCCGCCCCTGAAACATGTATCGACAATGGCAGGACCTTGGTCTCCCCTGGTTTTGCTTGAAACAACATTATTGGCAAAAACAGATTCAACTACTGCACCGTCTGCACCACCTCTGAAACATGTTATACAGGTTGCGGCGCCAGGGGTTTTACCCTCACCACTGACATGTTTAATATCAACCGAGAGAGGTTCACCAACAGGGCTAGAAATACTGGTTATATTATAGCGCTCATCATCATTCTCCCTTCACTCATCACCTCATGTAATGGAAACATGGTCATCTCGGGCACTGTTTTATCGCACCACCCACATCATTACTTATCAATTGGAAGTTTATATTGGCACAGTCAGTATTATTGTCAGTCCCCTCCCCCGTGCTTGTGACACTCGAGCGGCGGGGAGATCCGACCCATCAGTCGCGGTTACATTTGTAGCCCTTGTGGGATCGGCTGCCGCACTTAGTACAGCTATGTGCGTATCCACAGTTCTCATTAGAGTGGGCACATCCCCCTTCCTTGTTCCAGTGGTAACAAGCACACTTCTTCCCACTCACATTAGCACTACATCTAGCCCGCGAGGCAGATCCCTTCTTACTTTTCATCTGATCCAAGCCATAGTGTATCACACTCACCCCTTGAAAAGCCTCAGTGAAGGCGGTGAAGCCGTGCTCCTCCGCCTTCTTCCTTATCGCCGTGTTGTATGACACATGTGCAGTATTTTAAAACTCATCAGCCATAGCGCGCACGGCAAGGAAGTGGATATGTTCCAAGAAAGCGCAGTGGTCTTTCTTGGACAAGGTGTCTATGTCCATGCACCAGAGGGAGGAGGCAGCAATAAATTCAAGGGGGTTCAGTTTTTTAACGTCTTTACTCGCAACACTGAATTTCCGAAGGGACCACTTACTTCTCTGCCTCCTGGTGCTGCTGCTGGACCGGCTTCTGGAGTTGGAGTGGCTGTGGCATCGACATCTCGTCCCCCACGATCGGTGGCGCGACCTCATCCCGTACGCAGAGTGTTCCTCCCCTCTTGTCTCCTGTCATGCCCTGGTCCCATTGTTCTCCCGATACTTCCTGGGCGGGCTGGTCCATCGTCCGCCCTCTGTCTCCACTGATTTTTTCAGGTCTGTCTCATGTGGCCTCCGGCTCATCCGCTTCGACCTCAGTTTCCTCAGCTCCTCACACTGGTCCTCCACACCCATCAGTTCCTCTGCACCTCTGCTCTCACCTCCTCCAGCCGCTCTTCAATTGACAGGGACAGCATCTCGGATGCCAGTTCTGCCTCTTGCTTGGTTTTAGCCATCCTGTCCACTAATGCGCTCCGCGACAGATGTGCGTTCTGACCCTCTGCTGCTTCTGTCTCTATCTGGATGTGGGTGCAAGTTTCCAGATCTCCTTTCTTGTGAGGAGAGCCGCAGAGAGAGCAGTAGGGATCAGACATCGGCGGCGGAGGCGGGGGTGAAGATGGCAGCGGCAGCAGTGGAGCTGGAGGTGGCGGTAGAGGAGGTCCGACCTGGTCAAAATTGTAGGGTGCAAGTGACAGTGTAGCGTCCAGTATAGAAGTGAGCCGGCGGTGGAGCCACTGGTCACGTGGTTGGAGGGGGGGCATACATCAAGTAGGCCACCCCATCAGTAATAAGGTAGGAAATAAACATATAATCCCTTTCGTGCCTTTATACTCGCATAATGCTTATACATCACATATATACACAGAGATTATTCATTGAACAGCAGCCACCGATCGACGCTACATGTTTCACATCAGGGCCCGTATGCATGGAGCGGTGTTAGCCAGTCAAACCCTTGGTTAGCGGCGATCTCCGGGTTAGTGGTGAAAAGTCGGTATGCATGTGGCCGGGTTAGGGAAACTCCGCGAGTTTAAAGGCATCTATGCTAACCCCAACCCATATCAAGTTTACTGTCGGTGTTAGCGACCGACTCGGGCCAAATCTATTGAATGCGATCATATTTAACAGAATTACATACTCAAATCGTGAAATTTAATTAAATTAACCCTAAATTGGAACCGATATTAACGTCTCCGCTACATCGGCGGCAATATTAATATTGTCGAATCGATGAATGTAAACTAAACAAATCGCCGCCGCCGCCACATCGACATCGCAATCCATACTGTCGAAGATCAACAAAACATCGCCACCGCCGCCACATCGCGGCAATATATTAGGCCCAAATCTATTGAATGCGATCATATTTAACAGAATTACATACTCAAATCGTGAAATTTCATTAAATTAACCCTAAAATCGAACCCATATTAACGCCACCGCTACATCAGCTGCGATATTAATATTGTCGAATCGACGAATGTAAACTAAACTAATCGCCGCCGCCACCGCATTGACGTCACTATCCATACTGTCGAAGATCAACAAAACATCGCCGCCGCCGCACCGGCGACAATATATTAGGCCCAAATCTATTCAATGCGATCATATTTAACAGAATTACATACTGTACAAGTGATACTTTAGCAAATTAACTGCAAAAACGAACCGAAAGTAACGCCGCCACTACAACGGCGGTGATATTAATATTGTCAAATCGACGAATGTACACAAAACAAATCGCCGCCGCAGGGATTTCCCAAATCTATAAATAACTGCTAGGTTAGCTAACACCTCCGCGCTTTGGCTCCATGCATACCCCGTGACCCATTTCTCAACACCAGCGTTAGCTAACCCGAACACGGTCCTTAACACCGGGACCGATAAATAATTCTTCATGCATACGGGCCCAGAAGCATTCATTGCTGGCACTCCATGACCAAGTAGCAACCATTAATTACCCACCCACCATCCAGCTGCCATATATCTTTCACTCAGCCTTTGTCAGAATCAATTATAATCGTTACCGTTCAATAAGTAACCAGTGTCCCGGCCCCGGTGTAAAGATTTCAAATTCCCCCCATATTCAAGTTCCCCCCCGGGAACTTGAAAACGTTTTCAAATTCCTCCCAGGGGAATTTGAAAACGTTTTCAAGTTCCCAAGTTCCCTCCCTCGTTTTAACTTTCCCTCCCTCCGGGGAACTTGAAAACGTTTTCAAGTTCCCCCCACAGGAATTTGAAAATGTTTTCCCTCCGTCAATTTAAATTTTCCGCACATATGAGATTATGGTGCTGTTTTATGTATCGTATATTGTAACATAGTACAGTTTATAGTAACAAAGTCTAGTTTATAACGAGTATAGTAATATTGTTATGGTCAAATTCGGAATCGCTAAGTACTGTAATTGTGCATGACCGCGAGATTCCTAGAATGTTAATCAATCAATCAATCAATCAATAGTTCCGTCCTCTAGTCGAGGGTTGGATGCAATGGTTCTCCACTTGTCCCGATGGTGTGCTGTTGAATAATTCAAGCCTGTCCACTGTGAAATATTTGTAAACCATGATGTTCTTGGTCTCCCTCTCCTTCTGCTGCCATTCACCTTCCCTTCCAACAATGTACGGTATTTTGAACTCTGACGAATGATGTGGCCAAAATAAATAAGTTTCTTTGTCTGTATAGTGGCAAATAAGCGTTTCTCATTTTTAATTTTGCTGAGAACTTCTTTGTTGGTGATCTTCTTTGTCCATGATATTTTCAGCATCCTTCGATAAGTCCACATCTCAAATGCTAATGTTAATAGCACATTAGAATCCACACCATCTTAAATAAAAATAAAAATGAACTACAGACTGACATACACACACAGACATACAAAAATCTCTTAGTTTGTTAAATTCCGTGAAATTCCGCTTTTTTGAATAATTAACTAAATATGGAATTTTTGTGTGAAATTCTTTATTTTCGTGAAATATACATTTTTTTGGTGAATTTTTTACATGAAACTGTTCGACGAACAAAAATTCTTTTTGGGGAAATTTTGGTGACTACTATTACTATTTTTCATGAATTTTCGATCTTTTAAAAACTTTTACATTTTTGGGGAATTTTAATTTTTTTTATATTTTTAAACAATTTTAAAGAGGGGGGAATTTGAAAACAGGGGGGGGGAATCTGAAAACAGTTTTTAAGTTCCCCCCCAGGAATCTGAAAACGTTTTTAACTTCCCTCCGGGGAAGTTAAAAACGTTTTCAGATTCCCGGGGGGGAACTTGGGAAGGGGGGAAGTTGAAATCGTTACACCGGGGTGCCCCAGGCCGGGGAGGATAGCGTTAGGCGCCGCCCGCTGTGGCGGATATCCCGGCGATAAACGTGGGAACGTCGCGAATGGGTTGTGTTTATATAAGTAAGAGTCATCCATAGTGATGTCGGCTAGGTAAGACCGAACAACTACCTATCAGCGCTATTCAGACTCAATCGATTGAACCGGTGATGCATTTATTTAATTTCTACTTGAAATTAGTGTCTACACCTCAGGGAGTGTCACGTCGGAGGTGATAGCATCAGGGACCGCCCGCTGTAGTGGATAGCCCGGCAATAAACGTGGGAACATCGCGAATGCGTAAGTAAGGGTCATCCATAGTGGTGTCGGCCTAGGTAAGACCTAACAACTACCTATTGGCGCTATTCAGACTTGATCAATTGAACCGGCGATACATCATTCTGATTTCTACTTGTGATGCACGGCAAGGAAGGACGAGGAGGCGAGAGTGGAAAAAGAGGGCAGTTTATTTGAGGAAATGCCCGAGGCTACATGAGCATACAATAAGTGTGAGGCGTAATATCAATGTGAGGTACATGTAATATCAAGGATGAAGCATGCTCATGATGAGAGCGTCAATGTCAGTGTTATGATAAATGTGGATGAGGTAATGTCAGTAGTTGGCGGGAGGTGGGCCCGAGGAGCCCTCAACCCTATAGTGGAGAGTTGGTGTATAGGGATGGTGGGTGGGGAAAAAGAGGCGTGAGGAGCGGAGAGTGTGGAGGCAGGAGGGCGAGTGGCCGGGGGAGAGGCCGGAGGCGGTTATAAGGGAGGGAGAGAGAGAGGGGGGGGGTTATGTAATAGTGAGCAGTGGAGCTGGAGGAGAGAGGAGAGGGAGAGCGTCCTCCCTCGCCTCGCATCAACCGCAATGCGAGCATTACGACCGATGCACGGCAAGGAAGGACGAGGAGGCAAGAGTGGAAAAAGAGGGCAGTTTATTTGAGGAAATGCCCGAGGCTACATGAGCATAATAAGTGTGAGGCGTAATATCAATGTGAGGTACAGTAATATCAAGGATGAAGCATGCACCATGATGAGAGCGTCAATGTCAGTGTTATGATAAATGTGGATGAGGTAATGTCAGTAGTTGGCGGGAGGTGGGCCCGAGGAGCCCTCAACCAAGAGAGAGGAGAGGGCTTGAGGGGCCGCCGAGGGGGCGAGGCGTGGCACGTATGCGTGCACCGCCTCAGAGGTCCAGGGCGGCAGAGCGGTAGCAAAGAGGCAGCAGCAAAACATTGATACAGCTGCAGCAGCACAGCAGTGGTAGGACGCCCAGTGGCAGCAGCACAGTGGCAGCAGGCACAGGGGAGCACAGGTGGAGCCCGCAGTGGCAGAGCGGTAGCACAGAGGGAGCAGCAACACCTGATACAGCTGGGGCAGCACACGCAGTGGTAGGACGCCCAGTGGCAGCAGCACAGTGGCAGCAGGGACGGGGGAGCACAGGTGGAGCCCGCAGTGGCAGCAGAGGTGTGAGCTGCGGCAGCACACGCAGTGGTAGGATGCCCAGTGGCAGCAGCATGGTGGCAGCAGGCACGGGGGAGCACAGGTGGAGCCCGCAGTGGCAGAGCGGTAGCAGAGAGGTAGCAGCAACACATTGATACAGCTGGGGCAGCACACGCAGTGGTAGGACGCCCAGTGGCAGCAGCACAGTGGCAGCAGGCACGGGGGAGCACAGGCGGAGCCCGCAGTGGCAGCAGAGGTGTGAGCAGGTGGAGGCTTGAGTGTGGTGAGAGGGCAGGCAGGGCGGCTGGAGACAGGTCCAGGGTGCCACGGCTGGGTGACAAGGGTGACCAGGGTGACATGGGTAGCGGCGGGTCTGGCATGACTCCGCCAGCAGTCTGAGGCTTGACTGCGGTGAGAGAGCGGGCAGGGCGGCTGGAGACAGGTCCAGGCTGCCGCGGCTGGGTGACCAGGGTGACCTGGGTAGCGGCGGGTCTGGCATGACTCCGCCAGCAGTCTGAGGCTTGACTGCGGTGAGAGAGCAGGCAGGGCGGCTGGAGACAGGTCCAGGGTGCCACGGCTGGGTGGCATGGGTGACCAGGGTGACCTGGGTAGCGGCGGGTCTGGCATGACTCCGCCAGCAGTCTGAGGCTTGACTGAGGTGAGGGAGTAGGCAGGGCGGCTGGAGACAGGTCCAGGGTGCCACGGCTGGATGACACGCGGCTGCCGCCGGAGCAGCACACGCAGTGGCAGGACGCCCAGTGGCAGCAGCACAGCGGCAGCAGGCACGGGGGAGCACAGGCGGAGCCCGCAGTGGCAGAGCGGTAGCACAGAGGTAGCAGCAACGCGTCGATCCGGCCGGGGCAGCACACGCAGTGGTAGGACGCCCAGTGGCAGCAGCACAGTGGCAGCAGGCATGGGGGAGCACAGGTGGAGCCCGTAGTGGCAGGGCGGTAGCACAGAGGCAGCGGCACACGTTGATGCCACTGGGGCAGCACACGCAGTGGTAGGACGCCCAGTGACAGCAGCACAGTGGCAGCAGGCACGGGGGAGCACAGGGGAGCCCGCAGTGGCAGAGCGGTAGCACAGAGGCAGCAGCAACGCGTCGATCCGGCCGGGGCAGCACACGCAGTGGGTAGGAATGCCCAGTGGCAGGCAGCACAGTGGAAGCAGGCACGGGGGAGACAGGTTGGAAGCCCGGCAGTGGCACGGTGGTAAGCACAGAGTCAGCGGCAAACATTGATGGCCCTGGGGCAGCACACGCAGTGGTAGGACGCCCAGTGGCAGCAGCACAGTGGCAGCAGGCACGGGGGAGCACAGGTGGAGCCCGCAGTGGTAGGGCGGTAGCACAGAGGCAGCGGCACACGTTGGTCCAGCTGGGGCAGCACACGCAGTGGTAGGACGCCCAGTGGCAGCAGCACAGTGGCAGCAGGCACGGGGGAGCACAGGTGGAGCCCGCAGTGGCAGGGCGGTAGCACAGAGGCAGCGGCACACGTTGATGCCGCTGGGGCAGCACACGCAGTGGTAGGACACCCAGTGACAGCAGCAGTGGCAGCAGGCACGGGGGAGCACAGGGGAGCCCGCAGTGGCAGAGCGGTAGCAGAGAGGTAGCAGCCACGCATTGGTACAGCTGGGGCAGCACACGCAGTGGTAGGACGCCCAGTGGCAGCAGCACAGTGGCAGCAGGCACGGGGGAGCACAGGTGGAGCCCGCAGTGACAGAGCAGCAGCACAGAGGTAGCAGCAACACGTGTATACAGCCGGGGCAGCACACGCAGTGGTATGGCGCCCAGTGGCAGCAGCACAGTGGCGGCAGGCACAGGGGAGCACAAGTGGAGCCCGCAGGGGCAGAGCGGTAGCACAGAGGCAGCAGCAGCACGTTGATACCACTGGGGTAGCACACGAGTGGTAGGACGCCCAGTGGCAGCAGCACAGTGGCAGCAGGCACGGAGGAGCACAGGTGGCGCCCGCAGTGGCAGAGCGGTAGCACGGAGGTAGCAGCAACACGTTGATACAGCTGGGGCAGCACGCGCAGTGGTAGGATGCCCAGTGGCAGCAGCACAGCGGCAGCAGGCACGGGGGAGCACAGGCGGAGCCCGCAGTGGCAGAGCGGCAGCATAGAGGCAGCAGCAACACATTGATCCAGCTGGGGCAGCACACGCAGTGGCAGGACTCCCAGTGGCAGCAGCACAGTGGCGGCAGGCAGGGGGGGGGCGCAGGTGGAGCCCGCAGTGGCAGTGGCGGCATGAGCAGGTGGAGGCGGCAGGCAGCAGAGAGAGGTAGGTGGCGTGGGTGACATGGGTGACCAGGATGACCTGGGTGGCATGGGTGACCAGGGTGACCTGGGGGCATGGGTGACATGGGTGACCTGGGTTGGCATGGGTGACATGGGTGACCAGGGAAGGAAGGAGGGTGCGGAAGGAGGGTGCGGGGCGGCCAAAAGTTGTGTAGTCCCGCAACCCGGAGTGTCTGAGGGTGAGAGGAGTGTAGTGTGACATGCCCAGTGTAGTGTGACACCGCCAGTGCAGCGTGACACAAGCAGTGTAGCATGACAGAGAAGAGTGTAGTGTGACAGGGCCAGTTTGGTGTGACACAGCGAGTGTAGTGTGAGGGAGAGTGTAGTGTGACATAAGCAGTGGAGATGAGAGAGAGGCGGCGGGGCCTGTGGTGAGGTCGGGGAGGGGGGGGAGGCCGGGTGGTCGGCGGAGATGAGAGAGCGGTGGCGGTTGGGTGGAGGGTGGGGCGGCGGCGGCAGAGATGTGAGCGGCAGAGATGTGAGGGTTGGCCGGCGGCGGCAGAGATTGTAGTGTGACACGCCCAGTGTAGTGTGACACAGCCAGTGCAGCATGACACAAGCAGTGTAGCATGAAGAGTGTAGTGTGACAGGGCCAGTTTTGGTGTGACACAGCCAGTGTAGTGTGAGAGAGAGTGTAGTGTGACGTAAAGCAGTGGAGATGAGAGAGACGGCGGGGCCTGTGGTGAGTCCGTGGTGTGCGGTGGCCTTGTGGCGGCGGAGATGAGAGAACGGTGGCGGTTGGTGGAGGGTGGGGGGGCGCGGCAGAGATGTGAGCGCAGAGATGTGAGGTGGCCGGCGGCGGCGGCGGCAGAGATGTGTGGGTTGAGATGGGGGGGGGGGGGTGTGAGGGTTGCACAATGGCGTGTGTGTGTTGCCTCAGGGGTCGGCGGTCAGGGTGGTACGAGCCCGGGGTGGGTGTGGGTGTGGGTGTGGGGGTGGGGGGTGGGGGACCAACCGTGCATAGAGGCGTGGCGAGAGGGGTCGTCCTGCAGGATGGTGTAGTGCACGGTAGTGGTGAGGTGCCGATGTGCAGGCTGGCGTGGTGCACGGCCATATGCAGAGGCGTAGTTCACGGTAGTGGCGCGAGGCCGTGGAGTGTGCGGGGTGGCGCAGTGCATGGTAGTGGTGAAAGGCCGCCGTGCAGGATGATGTACTGCATGGCAGTGGTGGAAGGCCGTTGTACAGGATGGTGTAGAGCGCGGTGGTGGTGAGGGTGTTGTGCAGGGTGGTGTAGTGCACGGCAGTGGTGGACCAGGGTGACCTGAGAGGCCGCCGCGCAGGATGATGTAGTGCACGGTAGCGGTGGAAGGCCGACGTGCAGGAGGGTGTAGTGCACGGTAGTGGTGAGAGCATGTGCACGGCCTTCCACCACTACATGCCGGTAGTGTATATAGCCTTGGTGAAGAAAGCCAAAGAAAAAGA